>CM041776.1:474929313-475518362 GCA_023374045.1 Limonium bicolor
GGTTGACCATCTTATTGACTTATGTTGACTTAAGCTTAATTTGGGCACTATTTGCACTATTCACTAATTAGTGCACATATTCGTGAAATTTTTGGTTTCCCTTTTGATTTAGGCTTCCTAATGTGATACTAATTAGTACACATGTTGATTAAAGAGTAATGATGGACATTTAGCCACTCAAAACTCAATTCTAAGACAATTTCTCAAAAAAGTGCTTTAAGACTTCTTAAAGCACATTTTGTGTTTTATCTTGTTTTCAAGCTTGGTTTTCTTTGCTATTGATTTAAAATGACCATTAGGATATTACTAAGGTCTTATCATGATATTTGGGTACTCACCCAAGTCTCTCCAAGCTTAGAGCACGTTTTTGCCCTGATTGCCTTTAAGGCACTTTCTTGTGTTTTCCTTGGTTTAAATTATCTACCAATCTTTCTAAGGCATATTTTAGCCTTAATACATCATGATTTGATGTTTACTTAGCATACTTAGGTTGGGGTATTTCAATAAAAAGTGGTATCAGAGCGTAGTTACGCTCTGAAGACAAGAAATACCAAATTAGGAGAATATTGAGGTTGAGATTGAGTTATGGGTTAAGGGTTAAGAGATAGAGTGAGAGGTGCGTTAGTCAGGACTTCCCGGTGTATACCGGACATCCATAGTACCTAGACCCGCCCTCCACATCCCTAACCCTGAATATGTGGAACAAACGCCAGAGAGAAGAAAGCCTTCTCTTACTCGGGGAAACCCGATCTGGCAGTTAGCTAACAGTAAGCAATACGAGAAACAATTTGTTGTACAACAGTTATGGAGAACTTGGAGGTTTTTAATGGAGCGCAACAGAGAAACAGGCGCTACCTATGGAATTCTATCAATAAGGGAACGGAAATTACCGGCAACATGGGTTGACATGCTACGCAGTCGAAATAACCCGCGATACCAATGGTAAGGAAAGCACTACGCGTGCAATAGATAAAGAAATGATAAGAGGCATGAGTACCGGACAGCGGTCCGAGTGAGCATAACAGTGGGATAATACAAAGCATGAGGATTGAGATTACTGGAAAGTCCGGTTAGAAACGGGAACTCCAAACCCCATATAATGAAAAAGGTTACAAACCTGGCCAACATAATGTGGACGACGATAGGAACACATACAAATGTATACCGAAATAGGACTACAATGTAGTGCCTATAGAAGAACTATTACTTAATAACCACAACAGAATGTGTGGAGACAGGAGCGAGGATTAAGACATAAAGAAAATATAAGGGGTTCTCTCAGAAAGAGGAACGCCCTGATAAATGACAGTACTGTCAAACAACAAGGAAACTGCCGGATGGACGGTTATCCAAAATAAGATTATCGAAGGAGTCCCGAGGACTACCAATTACATGGAAATTAGAAGGAAGTATCGCTACCAATGTACCTTGCACCAATAGCCCATCCTGCATGGCGCACTTGCCATAGCAAGTGCTACCACGGTTAAGCTACACGGAAAGCCATCATGGAAAAATAGGAGAACGCTACAGTTGTAGCACATATTAATACCGGATCGTAAATCCATAAGAACAGAAAAATAAGACCTTGGAAAGGCCCGACGGCCTGACCATGATGAGATGAGGTGACACACCAGTCAGCCGGGAGCGTAACTTGGACAAAGTATTAAACCATATAAATATTAGCAACGGTACAACCCACTACAACAACAACCGACAGTACGGTAAGAACACAATCCCGAACTCCAAGGGGAAAACTAAGAGATCGCTCGGTAATGCGAGCAAAAACACTATATAAGCAATGATATACAAGGGATGATGTATAAGATACTATTGAGACTGTTGAAGCATCGACTTACAACGAAAGCGGGATAAGACTCCCAGAGTGACCATTAAGGATACCCAATAAAAAATCTACAATGCAGCAGATGTTGGAAAACCCGGAAATCAAGGATAAAAGAAATAAACATAAGCTATAACCTACTAAGAATTAAAGTCGTACAACCCTGGAAAAGAAAAGCTCAGAGGACTACCCCCACAGAGCGGGCATAGTCGAGCCGAACAAACTGAAGAATGACAGCTAATACTGTTCGTTTAACTCATTAATACCCAAGTATGATTGATCATCAACGGGTGGCATAGTGAACGGAAGTTGAACGAAGCGTTGAGATGGAAGTATAAGACGACAGGATGATATCCAACTTGGACACCTTAAGGCAAACGCCTAATACGAACTTATCCTCATTTGCTAAAAGACATAGGTCTAATAAAATGATAGTATTGTCAAGACATTAAGTAACCTCAGATCACCTGAACAACTTCCATAGCAGGAAGCAGGATGCAGCAACTTACCATGAAACCCGATACTACATTTAGTAGGTAACCAAACGGTGGATATTGATCAAAGAACCAGAATCTCATAAGGATGACCTGCAGATGAGTAAGAGTGCAAATAATAAACTGAGGCATTAAGCACTAAGAGCCTACGAGCCGAGAGGATGTTAACCACATCAGGCCCGAGGCGCAGTAAGTTATAAGAGGAGCTTGTTTAAGCCACGAAGGGACTACAATTTGTAGATATGAATGGTTACCAAACCTATAACTTAGATTGGAAGAACATTACCAAGAAAGGGTACCAATGAGAATATTGAGATAATGCTAAGAACAGAGAGCGGAGAACGAACCATGCCTTTTAGGGTGGGGATACCTCTCCTTGTTGTGAGGCCATGAGTGGGAATGAACCCCTCAAAAAGGGCTTTCACTTATTAGAGATGAAATACACTTTATTTAGAAAATGGAAACTATGAACCTTGAAATTACCTTAGAACATACCAGATACACTTGAGTAATAAGGAAGGTCGCACAGATAGACCCCATATCCAACACCAAGGATGTAAGGATAGTAATGGTCAGAGATAAACATTGTGACTGCACATTGTGGCACGTCAATTAATCAATGCTCAGAAGAGCCTGTGATTCAGTGGATAATTTCTTCAGTAACCAATTAAATCACATGGTAGATAACATCACTAAGGATGAAAGAAAGCGAAAGAAATTAGCTTACTTACGAATCTGAGATTGGAGCATAACATCTTCATATCAAGAGTCAACTATTTTAAACACGGTACGACAACCGCCAATATCGGAATGAGAGAACTCCCAGTGTGTTTACACCAGAAGAAGTGGATGAGTATAAGGTAAGACATTAGAATAAGTGAGTAAGAGGTTGCCACCATTAATGGGCAATATGGTAAAGGCCAACTACCACGGTAGTAGTGGTCGTGAGTATAATAGTTAGATAAGTGGATTAAGTCATGGTGCGCGGTAAGGCGACCATTATGTATGAGCCGTCAAATATTGACACTGAGGCAGTAGATAGATTTTGAGTTAAGACCAGCATAAGTAAGAAAATAAGATGGTAGACGGACTGTGCATTGATGCCAGTAGTCTGGACATGGTTTGGTAAGATTACACAGGAAGCACACAACCCATTCCTTAAGGAACTGGAAGTGCTTTCCCAATAGAATGAATATAAGAAACAAGATAAGAGGCTCTATGGAAAAGAGACCTAAGCTACTAAGAAATAGAATCAATACGGAATACAGAAAGGAGCTGAAGCATACCATACCCAAGAATGCAGTAAATGGATTTCCCTTGATTAACTCAAGAAGAACAATAAATGTTATTATGGAACGATGAAAGAGGAGATCGACAACAGAATACTTCATAATTAGCAATAGCTAAACGTGTGACGGACACTATGAGTTTACTAAAACGAGACGTGGGACGACTGCACCCCACAGGGGCTTGCAGGCCTGACACGCTCATTTATGAGTTAGTTGGGTAAGTAGTAATGTACCAGTAAGGTACCCCATGCATGTGAACGAGTGGTGTATGGAACACGGGAAGTAGTCGACTCCGTACCACCGACAACGACGCAAGATCAGACAAGAGCAGCTACTACCACAAACAGTCGAAGAGAAGAATTCAGTCGAACCAGCAACACAAAGGAACCAGAGAACAAATAATAAGGACTATGAAGTGCGAAGAGCACGGATTGTTAAGTACAGACATTGAACATGCCTTAAGATGTAAGAGATTAAGACTGTAAAGCGATTATGCACTAAACAGTAGTTTAGACTAAGAATCATCCTCAGACCAAAGGTCAGTGGGGGAGAACAATTTAGACATTCGAGGAAATACTAAGAGTATGAGCGTAAGATCTTCAAGGAGAAGGATAGACGAGTTACAACTCATTAAGGCCGTGTATATATAAAAGATAACACGTGTCCATTGAGAGACCAATATTCCTAAATTGTAAGGAGGAAGAAGGATATACAATCTATGAACGATTAGAAAAGCAGTTAAGCCTAAGATTATCAGAGTCGCGCAGTGGAAGCTAGAATGCTTGGTGAGAATTAGACATCTTGAACTTATGTTCAAAGATGATGTGACGCTGATTACGTGGGCGTAATCCATTTTAAGGGGGGGGGTAGAGAGAAAACCGCTTAGCGTATGTTTGTGTACTGAGTACATAAACTACGGTGTGCATAGCATAAAATAATTTGAGAATATGTTTACATAAACATTTTAAGATAAATCATGGTTATTGCACACAGAAGATGTGAATACCATACACATTAAGTACCTATCTTGTTAACTCCGGTGTGAGTACAAGTTAAGAGAATTTAGGAAGAGGTTTAAGGAGACTTAAGGAATAAGGAATATATGAGGTATGAGTCGATATGAGACTATGTGTGAGATAAGAATAGATAAACACTATGAGATATTATTTGATATGAGCATGAGTTAGGATATAGAAATGCTATGTGGTATGAGACTGATATAGAATTTAGTAGGAATTTAAGTCTTGAGGTAATTACTAAGAAATGAGTTGGGGAATGCTTGATGGAATGAGTTCACACTTTGGAGATGTATTGATTATGATTATAAGAACTAAAAAGATAGAAAATTGGACATGAGTGAATTATTTGGATGTTTGAAAATGACGTGGGAGGTGGAACTTGATTTCTAGGGATCAAGGGAAACCGAACACAAATTGGGGTGGAAGGATAGTTCTACACTGATGATGATCACATCAGGGTTGGAAGATTCCTGAAACTCCCTACCAGTGGTCACAATTAAATCACACTAAGGATAGAGACCTTGGGATAAAAATGAAATTGGAAGTTGCTTGTATTTTTAATTAGAGGAATTATTCCTCACATGACCTCGTAAAAAGGATTACCTTTTTACTGAGTCTCGCCCATGAAGTCGAGGACGCACGAGCCTTTGTCTTCGGACCGGTGACATGGGGAGAGAAGCAGCGTGTTTGTATTCTAGCCCATGGTGACGAGGACGAATGAGCCATTGTATACGGACCGGTGACATGGGAGAATACGTTGGAAGTTATGCGAATGTTTTAATCATCAAAAAGGAACAAAAGGAATTTGAGTGCTGCACATGCTTAAGCATGTTGTGTGATATTTAAGTATGAGAATATGGGGGATCCAATGATCCAATGAGATTAAGTATACATAAGTATGATCTATATGATCTAAGGAGTGAGGTAAGACATGCATTCTAATAAGAAAGATGCATGGGAACTTTGGGGACAAAGTTCTTTTAAGGGGGTGGTGATTGAAATACCCCAAACTAAGTATGCTAAGTAAACATCATCAAATCATGATTTATTAAGGCTAAAATATGCCTTAGAAAGTTGGTAGAAAGATGGTAGATAATTTAAACCAAGGAAAACACAAGAAAGTGCCTTAAAGGCAATCAGGCAAAAACGTGCTCTAAGCTTGGAGAGACTTGGGTGAGTACCCAAATATCATGATAAGACCTTAGTAATATCCTAATGTCATTTTAAATCAATTAGCAAAGAAAACCAAGCTTGAAAACAAGATAAAACACAAAATGTGCTTTAAGAAGTCTTAAAGCACATTTTTGAGAAATTGTCTTAGAATTGAGTTTTGAGTGGCTAAATGTCCATCATTACTCTTTAATCAACATGTGTACTAATTAGTATCACATTAGGAAGCCTTAAATCAATGGGAAACCAAAAATTTCACGAATATGTGCACTAATTAGTGAATAGTGCCAAATAGTGCCCAATTAAGCTTAAGTCAACATAAGTCAATAAGATGGTCAACCAAGACCAAAATCTCTTCATTATAAGAGGGGGGCCGGTTTTTGATGTGGGGAGTCACCACATGACAAAGCAAATTAAAGGGAAAAGAAGAAGAAAAAAAGAGAGAATAGTACTATTTGCTTTATAAAAGCAAAATACCTTAGCCTACCTCTCTCCTCTCTTCTTCATTTCTCTTCTTATCACGGGTTTTCTTCACCTTCTTCATCCTCTCAAACCGTTCCAAGCAGCTCCATACCTGTTCATCTTCAAATGCCATAAGTTACTCATTTTAGCTCCAAATCAAAAACTAAGCATAGATTTCTCTTTGTTGACCAAGGCCTTGCTTCCTATCTTTTCAAATTTGAAAAGCCTCATTTTGGAGCCATGGGAAACGCCATTGAAGGGGTGAAAAATAAGTTTGAAGAGCTCATTAGCTTCTCCATTCTCTTAAGGTAAAGAAAACGTAAGAAAAACCATGTTTCCATCATTTCTTCTACATGGCCGAAACTTTCTTCTCATGGGGCTATGTTTTTATGCCTTGTTCTAGCTTGATTTATTCACCAAGGACTAGTGGAGGTCCTATTTCATTCAATGCCAAAGTCTACCTTGAGACTTCAAAGGTAATCATCCACTTTTATGCCTTAGAACACATTTCTAACCTAGGTTTTTATTCCTTGAGGTTAGTGTATTGTTTAGTACTCATATGAGTCATTGAATATTGATTAGAACATGGCAAGGGGAATTTAAGTGGTGGCCGAGATTCATGCAAGAAGAAGGTCTAAGGAGGAAGTTAAGATAATCTTGAGAAAACAAGGTAAAATGCTTACCTAATGGTGTTTAAGTTTTAAGGGATGAGTTTAGGTGGATACCAATGTGGCTAAGAGCTTACATTGTGTGTTGGGTTATATAACCTAAGAAAAAGAACTTAAATAAGCTTGAGAACTTGTGACTAAGGAGCCAAAGGAAATGAGTTAGTAATATAAGTTTAAGATGAGTTTTAAGAACATTATGACTACTATGAGATTGATGGGTGTATTTGCAGGTTGAAAGCTTTTATGTGGGGAAATTCAGTGTTTAAGTTTAAGTTATTTAAGGGCCTAAGAGCCATGTCATTTAAGAGCCTTAGTGCTATGCAATTAAGATTATTGCAATATATTGAGTTGTTGTGAATGAGTTGGTTTGGGTGATGAGATATGATGAGAAGAACTTGATGGTGTGAGATGGTTGAATGAGGAAAAAAAATGTGTTTGGGCATGATAATATACTAGAGGAGCTATGGCGAAATTTGAGTAGAAAATAAGTGTTTAGGTGATGGTGGTGAGCTAATATGCCCTAGGGTTTACTAGGGAGCATGAAAAGAAAATTGGGTGGAAATGAGTTAACTAAGGAGTTCTTGAGGTTTAGAATGACCTAGAGATGTCTAGGAGGAATTAGAGGATTGGTGAGTGTATTAAAACACACCAAAATCATGATATGAGGAATGTAAGACTTGTGCATAAGTTTTAAGGAAATGATGTATAATGCTTCGAGATGATTTAGGTATGAACTAAGAGAAGAACAATGAGAGTTCGGGAAGTTTGTGTAAGAGGTGGTGATGTTAGTGGTGAATTAGTAAGGTTTAGTTGAATGGTAATGTGAGGACTTGGGTGATGGAAGTGAAAATGGAAGGAGGATGTTGTAAGTCATCAAGGAAAATGACTAGAAACGTATAAGAGGGTATGATCATGAGAATGGTGAGTAAGTTGCATAAGAGAAGTGGAAATGTCTAAGGAGGGTGTTGCATGGTTAAGGTAAAGAAGAACAAGGTTAAGGTGCTAAGAGGATGACAAGAAATGTTTAGGTATGCCCAAGAGTTTAGGAATGATGAGTAACAAATGGAAAAGAGAGGAATTTGTGCATGGTTATGCAAGATGACTTGAGGAAGTTTTGGTAAAGAACTGAAGATGGAAAATAATGTTTATGAAGTGCCCAAACTGTTAAGGAGGGAACACTTGGGTTGGTTGAAGTTTGGTAAAGATACAAGTTGGTAATGTAAGGAATTATATGATAAGTGTTAGGAGTGTTTGTAAGAATTGAGCAAATGATTGAGAAGATCTTTGTAAGTTGTTTTAATGAGTTGGTGGAGGTTATAAGATGTGTTTGATGTGCCAAATGATGTTAGAACACATTAGGAGGCTTGAGGAAAAATTTGGAGAAAGTTTGACAATGTATGGGAAGTTTCTTCAGCCCGACCGACCCAGACTGGGGTGTAACACCCCAACTCAATCCAAATGTGGTCTCGCAACTTAACAGTATATATATAAACATGTCACAGCGGAATTCTTTACAATCCAGGACCTTGCCACGGTCTGACTACAGAATATACCGAACATTAGTACATAACAACCTTAACCAAATACAAAATCTTCTTACAATCCTCTCACATCCTATACATCTTACTAACTCAATTGCCATACGAGTGTACATGCACAACTCGTAGGCCACTTTAGTCCTTAACACTTGTACTCCTTCTTACTCTCACGACAGCCGCCTCCTGATGTTCACCTGTGTAGTAAAAAAAAGCCCCCGAGGGGGTCAGCACGAATGCTGGTACGATCCTCTCATGGCCCCCAAGCTAACGTGGCTACGACGACTAATTGTGAGAGCATGGAGGTTGATTAGATGCACAACATAATAGAAAGTGCAGTAAACAACAACTCAGATATGAACAATCAAAGTTCACACACAATGAACGACTTAAATGCGTTCCCTTAATTAGAGAGTTAGTTATTTAACTCCTTAAGTAATGTTACCTCTTAATCTTAGTCCATCCTTATCTCACCTCAATCTTAGTCTTATCTTAATCTTAGAAAACAACCATCCTTTAAAAGGAGTGGATGTCACTTATCTTAATCTTAATTATACAAACCATCCTTTAAAGAGAAATGAATGTTGCAACTCATCTTAACCTTAACTTAATCTTAATCTTAACTTAATCTTAATCTTAACAATACAAATCATCCTTTAAAAAGGAATGATTGTAACTTATCTTAATCTTAACTTAAGTATGCCAACCGTTCTCTCATTGGGAACAGGTTAGCCCTTAGTTCGTTGTATTTTTGTAGGGCTTGGTTAACCCTAGCCAGCAGCAGGACACTTACCAGCAATAAACAACATTCTTAAATTGTTGGGGATGTAGGCTTGATCCCCCCACACCATCTTAAAGCCACCTACCTTGGACTGGATGTCCAATGTAGCCGAGCCGGTCAACCGACCCAAGGCTACTAGTCCGAGGACTAGTCCTTAATCGGAAGTCGAATCTGCTATAGATACCGACCCCCTTTCCTTAGCATGCATGACCGGAGATCGGTCCGGGTTTCCTCACTCATGTTCCAGTTAGTAGTAGTCTCAAGACCATGTTTGTTGGTTAACCTCTTTCGGTTTATATCGTCCCTTATTAGGGGGCGTTCCTTAGTCTCACTCAATTCCTTACTAAACATTGGTTAGTAAGTTCTCACGGTATGTTGTGTTAGTTTTCAAACATCACACAACAATACAATATATATAATATGTTCCGGTTGCATGCTTTATTGTTTAGTGAGCACACAAAAACAAATAGCACACAAGCCGAGGGACACCTCGTTAGCAAGCAGGTCACAAGAGAACTGTACCGTCACCGTGGGCCGTTCAGTTGCATCTCTTCCGGAGTCCAATTTCCAAGTCCTAAAACATTCATTCAGTTTTAGGTTATTAATCACTTAACTCAATTCAACTTACTTATCTTACTTAACTTACTTAACCCTTAATGATCCCATCCTAACACCTCTTAAGTCTTACAACTTAATCTTACGAACTTAATCTTAAGCTTTTAAGTTTATTCTTAACTTAATCCCTTAGGTCTTTATATTACCAGACAGGATTCAACCAGAAAAAATCAACCAGAAAAAATCACCAGACATGCATAAACAACCAGAAAAATCCACACACAATCGAAACACAAACCAACACACAACCCAAATTACACAGATTGCTAGTATATACAACTAGAAAAAATCGAGAAGCACCAGGATTTTACCAGACAATCGAGAAGCACCAAGGATTCAGGCGGAGGAGGCGGAGGTTTCAGGCGTGCGCTGGCCAGTGGAGGAGGCCGGACTAGACTGGAAGGCGGCGTTCGCGGCTCGACAAGGCGCGACTTCACGAAGGACGACGGAGCTTCACCGTGACGACAACAAACGAAGCGCGCCGCTGTTTGGGCGGTGTCGAGCTGCGAGCTGGGGTGAAGCAAGGCGACGGGTGGAAGGGGGAAAAGCTCGACGGCGACGGTTTAAGACGGGGGAGTGGGAGTCGACGGGGGAAATCGCACGACGGAACGCACAGGAGAAAGAGAGTCGCGGGGAAGAAGAAGAAATGAGGCTCGAGGGTCTTTAATTAAATGACTTTAAACGACGGTTGATAGACAAACCGTCGTTTAAAACCTATGTTACGATCACAATAAACGACGGTTATCATAGAAACCGTGGTTTTAAGTTTTGGCGGAAAATTTTAAACGATGGTTCAAGAGTAACCGTGGTTTAAACTCGCTTTATACGACGGGTTGGATAAAACCGTCATTTTATTATGATGAGCCGTGCAACATAAACGACGGTTCCGTCCAGAACCGTGGTTTATATATACTTTATACGACGGTTAATAAGAAACCGTCATTTATTTTGATGGGCCGTGCAATATAAATGACGGTTCTGTTAATAACCGTGGTTTATAGAGTATAAATGACGGTTATTTATTTAACCGTGGGTTTAAAGTGCGTCATTTAAAATCTTTTTTCTACTAGTGGACACATGAAATACATCATGTACCTTGCCCAGCTCGGCGGGTAAATCAAGTCTATAAGCTACCGGGCTGATCCACTCCGTCACAACATAATGCCCCACATATTTCGGGCACAACTTGCCTTTCTGGCCAAAACGAAACACTCCTTTCATGGGGGATACTCTCAAAAATACCTGATCGCCCACGGCGAACTCCAGGTCACGTCTGCGTACATCTGCGTACGACTTCTGTCTATCCTGAGCTGTCTTCATGTAGCCCGGATCTGGCGAACTTCTGCCTGAACTTGTTCAAGATACTCTGGTCCTATAATGACCGTCTCACTCGACTCATCCCAGCATAATGGCGTGCGGCATGGTCTACCGTACAAGGCCTGGAAGGGAGACATCTTGATCGCGAGCATGGTAACTGTTGTTGTAGCTAAACTCGATCAGATGTAACTTATTAATCCAGCTGGTCTGAAAGTCAAGTGCACATGCACATAGCATATCCTCAAGTGTCTGAATGGTGCGCTCACTCTGACCATCGGTCTGTGGGTGAAACGCTGTACTCAATTTCAGTTCGGTACCCAATGCTTCTCGTGTAGACTTCCAATATCTCGATAAGAATCTGGATCTCTGTCAGATACAATTGTTTTCGGACCCCATGGTGTCTTACAATCTCTCTGTCGAAGAGTTCTGCCAATTTTGCCACTTTCCAGGTGTCCTTCATCGGTATGAATCGAGCCACCTTGGTCAGTCGGCCCAACAACAACCAATCATATTCAGACCTCCCCTTGCAGGCGGAAGCCCTACTACGAAGTCCATAGAAATGTCATGGAACTTCCACTCAGGCAATGGCATTGGCTGTACCATACCACCAGGCCGTCGGTGCTCAAACTGACCTTCTGACAAGTGAGACACCTCAACACATAATCATTCACATCCTTTTTTCTCTAGTCCACCAAAAATATCTTTTCATACCTTATACATTTTTGAAGCTCCGGGTGAATAGAAGTAGTAGAACAAATGGGATTCACTCAATATGCGCTCCTTCAACTCAGCGCTACTCCTCGGTATACACAATCGGCCATTAAGCCTAATCAGGTCATCATCGTGGAGTCTGAAGTCGTATTCGACCTCGAATGTGCCATCAACAAGCTTCTGTCTAATCTATCATGTGTATGATCCGTCATCTGAGCACTCCGCACCACTTCAACCAAGCCCCGAGTGAATGAGATGAGAGTGAATGGAGAGAGTGTGCTCGGCGACTCAGTGCGTCAGCTACCACATTTGCCTTACCCTCCTTATATGGCAGATTAATATCGTAGTCATTCAGAAATTCAACCCACCTTCTTTGTCTCATGTTCAAACTCCTTCTGAGTGAACAAGTACTTTAAACTTTTATGGTCAGAATAGATTGTCACACTTACCCCATACAAATGATGTCGCCATATCTTCAGTGCGAAGACAATGGCCCCCAATTCTAAGTCGTGGGTAGGGTAGTTCTCTTCATGCTTCTTCAGCTGTCGGGAGGTATGCTACGACCTTCCCGTGTTGCATCAACACACAACCCATACCCCTGCCGATGTCGTCAAATAGACCTCAAAACCATCTAGACCGTCTGGTAATGTCAGGACCGGTGCAGATGTCAGAGCATCCTTGAGACTCTTAAAAGAACTCTCACAGTCGACTGTCCACTCGAATGGTGCATCCTTCTTCATTAAGGAAGTCATCGGCTTGAGACACTAGAGAAGTCCTTTACAAAACTCCTACAATAACCTGCCAGACCGAGGAAGCTCCTGATATCGGTAACTGTCTTCGGTCTAGGCCAGGTGCGCACAGCATCAATCTTTGTCGGATCAACAGCGATCCCGCCTTAGAAATCACATGACCACAAAAGGATATTGGTTCAACCAAAATTCACACTTTGAAAATTTCGCATACAACTGATTCTTCCTCAATGGTTGTAACACACTTCTTAGATGGCTTTCATTCTCACCTCTCGATTTAGAGTATACAAGTATATCGTCGATGAAGACTACCACTGACTTGTCCAACTGATCTTGGAACAAGCGGTTCATTAAGTCCATGAACTTAGCGGCATTTGATAAGCCAAACGGCATAACTGTGAACTCATAATGCCCATACTAGTTCTGAATGCTGTCTTTTCAATATCACTGTCACGGATGGCAATCTGATGGTATCCGGATCATAGGTCTCTATTGGAGAATACTGATGCTCCCTCAGCTGATCAAATAGATCGTCGATGCATGGTAAAGGGTAACAGTCTTCACCGTAACTGCATTCAGCTCTCGATAGTCAAACACAGCGGAGGCTACCGTCCTTCTTCTTCACGAAGAGGACCGGCGCTCCCCATGGTGAAACCGCTAGGGCGGATGAACCCCTTGTCGAGTAGGTCTCTCAGCTGCTCCTTGAGCTCAGTCATCTCTGCTGGAGCCATACGATAGGGCGCCTTCACAATTGGTCCGGTGCCCGGAACCAAATCAATCTCAAACTCCACTTCCGCGCTGGCGGCATGCCCGGCAGTTCCTTAGGAAATACATCAGGAAACTCCGACACTACAGGCACATCTGGGCTAAACTCCGGATCTCTCTCTATGTCCTGGACATAGCAGAGGTATACATCACTCCCTCGTCGTAATTCACGATAAATAGCCATGGCGGTGATGATCTGAGTCGAAGGCTCCTGGGCTCTGGCGGTAAGATATGGTAACCCCAGAGGGACTCTGAAGAAGCCAGTCGATGCTCAGCACATAGGATTCTGCCCTTGTACCGCTCCAACCAGTTCATCCCGACAATCACATCAAAACCAAGTCCGTCGAACTCTATCAAGTCGATCGGAAACTCTTCACCTCTGATTCGTACAACAGCATCTCGGTGGTAGCGGGTACACCTGATCCGCTCTTTCGACGGGAGAGTGACTAGGAAGTCTGGCATCTCATCACCGTCTAATCCCTAGCCTCTTCGCAAAAGATAGCGAAATAAATGTGTGTGAGGCTCCGGAGTCGAACAAGACGATCGCGTCCATGCCATTGACTGGAAAGGTACCGGTGAGGATTGTGCCGCTCTTGCCGGCTTCTGCCTCATTGCAGACACTCAGTATACCTCCCGTTCCGAGTGCACAGCCTAATTCATTGGTAAACTAATAAGTATTGGGTAATAACACGGTTGATATACTTCAAACAACTCCACTTTATTCATTAACGCACTCTTTTTACAACATTCATTGGCTTATACTGTCGTCATGATTAACACTTAAACATTCTTAACATACACTGGTTTATCACATCACATAATTATACAAGGCTTAAAACTGTCTAAAGGTCAAATTCAAACGTCCGGGTTTCATGTGTGTGGCATTGATCACTGCCGACGGTGCGGTATTCAGTTTGATCTTCCTGATGCCATGGTATAGCATCCTTGACTGCCCACCCATGATTAACACATCTCCCGATTTCAAACACTGCGGTATCACCAATGGACCAAGACACCACGGGTACTCCCTTACTTAGAGACTCGGGTGACTCATCCTTGTCTTGGTGTATACCTAACCGTCCACCTTTCTGGTAGAAGTTCACAATGCATAGATCTGCTTTCACACTTGGAATTGAATCCGTTTCAACTTGTTGAGCAATCCCCACGGCGTGGTTAACGACCGCAAGGAACTCCTCAGGTATACTTGGTACCGTTGCTCCATCTCCAGCTCGCACTTCTTGATATGTCTTAGTGTAAGGGTTCCAGTCCTTACCCATGCACATCATCTTCAATTGCATTCTTGATCCGTTCGGGTATTCGGGTGTGTAGAAACCTCCTGGTTTTGTTCCAAGTTTGTCGCATCGTCTGATGATATGGATTTGTGCTTCCGGTGTCAGGTATCCATTTAAGAGTACCATACCTGGTTGGATGACCTAACATTGCTCCATTGGAAAGTCGGTGATGTTGATGGTAGTTTCTTCAGGGTTTGGTGTGGGTGGGATTGGATAACATATATTGAAGGTTCCTTTAAGTTTAGAGTACTCTAATTAGATGTCTTTCACACTATACTTTAATTATTTACCCACATGGTTGTTTACTTAAACTCACTAACACACTGCATGGAATGCGGTATGCAAACACTTATTACATTCAACAGTTTAGGCGGTACCTGGTCTAGAAGAGGGCCCTGGCGCCTCAGACCGGTCCACCACATTCAGGGCGGCCTTGTTGGACCCCGACCCCTTCCCCTTCTGGGAATCTGTGTACCTCTGATCTGGGGTGGCTGATTCGCCGTCTTCAGGCCATCGGTGGTCGCAGTGGTCTTACCCTTCCATTGCCCCTTGGGCCTGTAGCTTCTACTGTTCGGGTTCTGCCAGCACTCATAGTCACGGTGACCCATCTTTTTGCAGTATCGGCACTACACATCATTACCCTTGCAGTCCTTGCCGGGGTGGTCTCCGTCACACCACTTGCAGTAATAGTGGCGCTCCGGTCCAGAGCCCGTGCTAGCTGCTAACACATCACACACTCAGTACACACTTCACAAGTTAATATCACACACTAAATTTCGGTATTGAAATTTGTTAATTACCCTTGGGTGGGTAAGAATGTAGGGGCTTGGCCGCATACGCATAGGTGAGCTGCAGAGGCTCCTCAGCAGTGGTGGTCTGGGTCTGGCCCTTGCCACCCTGTTGCTGTCCTTTCTGGGACTGGGGGTATGACTTATTCTTCTTTCCTCCCCATTGCCCTTGCGTGCCTTGGCCCTCGTTCATAGCCTTGCGCTTGAGCGCACTCTCCTCGTCCCTCAGACGGACGGTGATCACCACAATTGCAGCGGCATGGTAGCACTCCTATATTTAGGGTGTCAGTTATGCCTCGCCAAACAAATTCACATCACATTAACACATTGTACACACTTATTCACATTACACTGTAGTCCCATTACCTGCAAAGTGGTATATCCAGTTGGCCCCATGCCATAGCGTAGGCGATAGTTTAGTCCGTTGTAGAAACGGTTCACAAGAATCCGGTCTGAGTAACCCAGATCTGGTAGCAGGTGGATAAGTCCGATGAAGGCTGAGTAGTACTCATCTACCGTCATCTTATCCCCTTGCCTCAGATTGTCCAGCTCCAGGCGCTTGGCCTCTTGCACGTGTATCGGGTAGTACTTGGCTCGCAGCAGAGCCGTATACTCCCTCCACTGAAAGGTCGGGTCAGCAACTCTGCCCTCCCGTACTAGCTTCACCAGCTCTGTGCCGAACCCTTCAAGTAATATGCAGCAAGTTGAACCTTGACCTGCTCAGGTACTGCTAAGGTTTCGAAGGCGGTCTCCATTTCGGAGATGTACGCCTCCAGCTTACGGGGATCGGTCTCCCCACTGAATGATGGTGGCCTCAGATCAGCCAACGCCTTGACCCAGTTGGTCTCTCGTGGCGGTGGGGTGGTGTGGTTGAACTCTGGGCATTGCCCCTGATGAATTGCAGCTACAAGTTGGGTACCATCTGGGCTACGGTGGCTGCTACTGCCTCAGCCATAACCTGAGCCGTAGTATTCTCGCCCTGGTCACCCGTATCTCCATTGCCACGGCCTCTACCTCTCGGTCGACCTGACATCTGAATTCACATGAATATTCATTAGCAATATGCTTGCACACTTATCGGTGCAACAATTGTAACGCTTCCCGTTAATAAGGTATCTCCACACTTAGTTAGTGGTTAACCTTTCCATAACTGTTCACTGAAGTAACTGTAGTTAGGTTTCCTAACTCGGTATATCCCTAAGCTCGGTATTCTAGTCATCAGAGCGATACTTCGCTCTGATACCACTTTTTGTAACACCCCTACTACGCACATAACATCACTTGAAATCGCAGCGGAATTTAAACAACTAAACAGTAACTAAACGAATGGTGCTACAACGCCGTCAACCACCCACGTGGTTAACAAGGCTGAATAAATACAAGTGTACCGGTCTGATGATCAGACTCCCGAGCATAGAACTAATAACCATATATACATCAACAAATACCGAGTGTTTACATACATCCTTCACTGTAAACATCACTGTAAAAATACGTTCATAACCAAATATATAATGCCACGGGAGCACAGGCGCATCCCAGGCCAACATCCAAAGTAATCAAAAGTAAACCTGCATCCTAGAATCTAAAGCCACTCCGCTCTTCGATCCTCATCCTGCAGTAAAAGAAATATGGAGCCCCCGAGGGGGTCAGCAACCTTGGCTGGTATGGTTAACGCGCAGCCATCGGCTACCGGATGCGCGCAAACTAATTGTCATGATGACATGGCATTCATTTTAAATCACACAACTTATACATATATATCATCATCATGGGTATGTACACAACATCACATACATCACACAAGAACAATTCCTTTTAGGAAGAGAACCAACACAGTTAGTCCCCATAGAGAGCCTAGAGAATGTTGCCATGCTCATGCTAAGCTCGTTACATAACTCGTTTCCGTCCTGTTAGATTGAACGGATAACTTAACACAAGGTGCCTCGGATATAGTGATCCAAGCTCACCGAACAACACATAGTATGCCCCTGTGGCCTGACGTGAGTCAGTAATAGCCTTGGTTAAGCTAAAGGGAAGGTTGGAAACCAAATTGGAGAACAACCATAACATACGAGAGAATCGACCGGTTATGACATCGACTCCCATACTCACACGCGTGGCCGGAACAGAACGGACTCCTCACTTCCCCCGTTAGCACTTTTAGCAGTTCATCATTGAACTCAATACACAATTCACAATAATAGGTCAAGTCTTGTTAGACACACACAAGGGAAGAGAGAGCATACTTAACAACATAATAATATTTAACAATTGTAAACTCTTTACATGGTTTAATCTTACAAAGTCATAAAACACACAGAAAAACAAGCAACACACAAGCGGTGTAAACCGGTAGGCAACAGACTGCAAGAAACCATACCTTGGTCCTTGCCTCGACTGGTTTTCACTTGAGAGAACCCTAAACACATAGTAACGTCGGTTAATTATCTTCCTTAAACATTCATTCTTACTAAGTATTTAACATGATTATATGTCATGTTTAAATGCCGACCCATCCTTGGTTCCTTCATTATACCCCCCTAGGGTTAATACATAGTCATACATTTCTATTTTTTTTTTAAACAAGTTTAGGCGACCGACCCTACAGACCGACCCTACCCTTGGGTCGGTCTTTAACAGAGACATTTACCGTCTTTTCTTCCTATTCGACCGACCCAGACAGGGCGGTCCCCTGGGTCGGTCTCTATCAGAAGCATTTTTACCCTGCTATTTACAGTCCGACCGACCCTGCAAGGTTCGGTCCCCGGGTCGGTCTTCTGCAGAAACTTCCTAAGAATTGTCCAAATTGTTCCAAACTTTTCCTTAAGTCTCCCAATGTGTTGCAACACCATATGGCACACTAAATACTTCATATAAATCCATTAAACTCAAGTTCTAACTCCATTTCTAAACTCTCAAACATCTACTCATTTCCTTGTAAAATTCCTTAACACTTATAACATTTTATACTAGGTTTCTAAATGGTGTTTCTCACCTATGATAACTACTATCCGAAAAGCTTTCTCCTCATCTTAACATCATCTCTTAAGCATTATTTCTTACCAACTAAACCCTAGTTGATGTCTAAGTCCTCTTGTTACCTAGAACAACTTAAGACATTATTTCTTCTCTTGTAAAACACTTAGTCATTTCCTAACACCTCTATTCACCAAGCCTTACATTAACACCTAGACTCCTTGGATATTTCCTAACCTTGACATGGGTTCTCCTAGAACATTACTAAGCCTAAACACTTTGTTTTCTCCCTTAAACACACAAGAACACCTAAAATCACCAAGAACACTCTCATACACAAAACTTCACTCACATCACACTACATCACAATATAGTGCATAATTTAATCGCATGGCACTAGGCCCTTAAAATGCATGGCTCTTAGGCCTTAAAGTGCATAACCCTTAACACTAAATTTCCACCATATATGCCTTTGACCTGCAAATACATACAACAAGAATATGTTCTTTTACTAGTCTCTTTGAGAACATTTCACTAGGTCATTACCATTTGCTCTTTAGGTAGTTTTAACAAGCATTATAAGTTCATTTTCCTAAGGCATTAAACTTCATTAGGTTAGTATATTTTACCTATTTTCCTCACAATCTTTCTTTTTCCTTATAAAACCGGTAAGGTATTTGATTCCTTGTCACTACTAAACAATATACAAACATTGAAATGAGTATACAAAGCTCCAAGCTTAAACTCATTGTAAACCTAGTTTTTACATTGTTTCAAAAACATTAATGTAGTTGTTTTACTTGGTCTTTGAGAGAGTTGGATATCTATCAAGAGAGGACTCCACCTAGTCCTTGAAAGGTTGGAATGAAGCTAAAACAAAGCCATATAAAGAGCACCTTCAATGGGTATTTTCGGTCAACAACAAAACATGGAGGAAATGAAGGTTTTATTTGAGATCCTTACCTAGAAGCAAAGGAGAGTAATAATATGTAGAAATACAGCTCAAGCTCCTCAATGGTGGAACTCCTTGGCACCGAAATGGGGCTCTTGAAGTTTGAGAAGATAGGAATGAAGAGCTTGATGAGACTAAGAGAATGGTGGTGTTTGTTTTGATTGGGTAAGTGAGCTAGATTTTACAAGAGATCAAAGAAGAGGTTTAATGGTGGTGGTGTGATATTACCGTGGAATAGAGGAATGAAGAAGACGAGGTTGAAGAGAGCATGGAACCGTGTGAAGGCAAGGAAGAAAGGAGAAATGAAAGTGAACTTACCTTTTTGAAGATATTTTGTAGTTATAAAGTATAAAGTACTTTAATTAGTTATCTTTATTTACTTAATATGTTAACAAGAGAGTGGTGAGTCACCACACTTAAGAAAACTGGCCCCCTTTATTACTTAGGGGTATTATAGTCTTTATTTGTCAATTTAATTACTTATACAAACATATGTTACAAACTAGCTTATTAAAATCACTATTCATAAAAACAAGGCACTTAGAAGTGAAATTTTTGATTTCCCATTGATATAGACCTCCAAATGTGATACTATATAGTAAACATATTAATTAAAGAGTAATGATGGACATTTAGCCATTCAAAACTCATTTATAAGACAATTTATTGAAAATGTGCTTTAAGACTCCTTAAAGCACATTTGTGTTTTTAGCTTGTTTTCAAGCTTGGTTTTCTTTGCTAATTGGTTTAATATTTCATTAGTATATAAATGAGGTCTTGGTAAGTTCATTAGGTCTTAACCAAGCTCAACCCAAGCTTAGAGCACATTTTGGCCTTTATTGACCTTAAAGCACATTTCTTGTTTTCTATTGTTGAAATTGTTTACTAATGTTTCTAAGACTCTTTTTAGTCTTAATATACCATATTTAAATGTTTTAAACAACATAACTAGGTTTGGGGTATTTCAGAAACTCACTTGGGTATTGTTTCTTCTATTTGGTTGTTCCATTAGACATTGACTACTTAGGGTTTACGCTTCTGCACTCTGTAGGACTGAGTGTTTTTGGTATTGCTCTGGGTAGTTAGTGATCTGGTGGGAATTTGGAAAAGTTCAATTTTGGTAAATTCTTCTTTTGACTCTGGATATCGTTTCATCCATGAGCTGGTTCATGAGGTTTTCGACATGCACGCATCTTCAATGGTAACAGTGAGGGGCTGTATATCCCCTGTCCCAAAAGGGACGTAGTAGACAGTGAGGGGCTGTATATCCCCTGTCCCAAAGGGACGTTGTAGACAGTGAGGGGTTGTATATCCACTATCCTAAAAGGACGTACTTGGCGGTGGGGGCCATCTCTCCCAGTTGAATTATTCCACTCTTGAGTTATTGGTTCTTGGATCTATCTTATCATTCCTAGTCCTTTGTGACTATCTGAGTCTTTCTACTCCTAACGGGAATTGGGTTTAACTAAGGCATTGGATGTTCACTAACACATGGTGTGGTTTTGTTTCACTAACTTTACCTTTCTGTTATTTATCTTTATTCTTAACTTGTTATCTTGATTTGGTGATTTGTGGAATGCCTTGCTCCTCTGTGTGGTTTAAGTGATTGCTTTCAAGCTATTATTTATTTAAGAGTTGTATTATAAGTTTGTTTTTGGAGGATCGTACCAGTTCCATTCCAGGGAACTGACTCACTCCTCTCGGGGTGGGCTGCTTGGTTTTATCTTGCAGGTACGAGTTACTTTACAGGTGGCCACGAAGAGAACGAGTGATTGGGATGGGATTAGGTGTTGTGGAGAGTTTATGTGTTTTATTTCTGTTTTATTTTTGTTAAGTTTTCTCGAGGTTCAGGCCGTGACAATTGTAATCTTTAAGTTGTAATTGGTGAGGTTCAGTGCCGGGTGTTTGGAACCCGATGGTCTGTACGCCTTTAGTATTTTATTCTGCTATAAATATGTTAAATAGGGGTTACAGAAATTGGTATCAGAGCGTAGTTACGCTCTGAACCCGAGAAAACAAGCCGAGTGAAATACTTAGAATATAGGTGCACTTAAAACTGGGAAACTGGGGTAGAATTGGGAAGTGAGGACTCCAGTAAGGCACGACTCCTAACCCTTCTTGGAATTGTGAGTGATTCCTTTACACACTTGTCTTTTATGAATGTCTATTGAGTGTGATGTGTTGTTATACCTTGCAACAATAAACTACTGAAATATATATATAGTTCAACATCTGAACCTGTAAAATACACTAAAACTCTATGTTAACTTTAGAAAGAAAAACACATAAACCTAACACCATACGGGAAGTGCCTGGAGCGACGAACTCCTTGGCTGAAAGTAGTGGGGGTGCACACCCACTTCTGGAAGTTTAGGGGCTAGACAAGCCTTGTCATCTAACCGTATATAATCTTCTACGCAGGTGATGGATTGTGTTGAACTTGAGGGGAAGTGGTGGTAAGACGTTACCATAATGAAATCTTGAGCTAGGCATATTTCATTACTAGCCACAATGAACAATTCAAAACTTATATATTAAGATCCAGTACTAATTCATACATGTAAAGAGTTTACCGAGTTAAATCCTTGGTGAAAAATACTTACCTATGGAGTGAAAACACATGAGTAATAATAAACTAAATATTATTGATGAAATACCCCAAACTTAAATATGGTGATTAGAATATTTTAATATGGTATTTAAGGGCCTAATAGTACCTAAGTAATTTTGGTAAAGAAAATAAATCCAAAAGAAATGAGAAAACGCTTAGAAAGCGGAAAACGCTAAAGTAAGCGTTAAATAACCATAGGAGGTACGAGACCTCGGTTAGAGTATTATAAGGATTCCAAAGGCTTATTAATGCCTAATTAGTATATGGGAATGATTCCCGAAGAAAACGGATCCGAATAATGTATTAAAACGCTAATAGAGCTTTAGCGCACGTTTTTCGAGAAAACCCGAAAACGTGATTTTAAGAGGTCAAACGAACCCGCAAAAATTATAAATCATTAAATAACTATTATTAAACACTAACGGAAGCTTAATAACCGATAAAAATAAAGAAACGAGAAAATTCCGGAAACGGGCCCGGTAAGTGAATAGTATCAAAACCGGGTAAAATAACGAGCGTTTCTGTAAAAGATGAAAAATGCTCCAGCTAGTATAACAGCGGGGCCGGTTTTTACTGGTGTAAACAGCCCTCTCTCTCTCACACACACACAATTAACAAATAAGTAATTCAAAAAGCAAAAAGTAACTAAGGTACAAAAAGCACTCACATACTCTCTTTCCTCTCATTCCCTCATCTCTCTCCTACCCTTCTCCGTCCCCACTGATTTCTCTCTCATTCTCCTCCTTGCTGGCGATTTTGAGAAGCTTTAACACCTCCCATGGCTTCTCTTCTTTCTCCTCATGCTCTAGCTCCATTTGAGCTCCAAATGTAAAATAAATTACATATTTGAACTCCCCTCTTCAAACTCTACATTCCTATCTTTTCAAAATCCGAAAATGAGCAACTTCATCTACATGGGTTTTCCCCATTTGAAGAGAAAAGCACACCATTATAGAGCTTGGAGTCTCCTCTTTCCAACAAGGTAAAAATCTCCACGAAAGACCTCATTTTTCTCCATCTCTTGAGTATGGCCGATTTTTGCCTCTCTCTCTTATCTTGTTTTTTCTCTTGCTTTGGAGCATTGTTTCAACCCTCCAATGGTGGAGTAACCCCCTTCTTGATTCAAGGGTGAGAATCCCTCTCAAAGATCTCCAAAGGTAAAACCCTAACTTGTACTCTAAGCCCTTTTAATGAATTAGAATTCTCTAAGGGTTTAGAAGGATAATTAAAATGCATTTTTGTGTTTCTTGGGTGTTGGGATGGAGTTTGACAACTCCATACCCATTTGACCGATTGGTGCAAGAAAGAGAGGAAGAGGAGGATTGGAAAAGAAAGAAGAAAATATAAGCTCAAGGTAAGAGCTCCTTCTCAATGCTTAATTTAATGCATTAGTGTAATGGGAATGGGTAAACAAATAAAAGAACCTAAATATTGTACTAGTATTGTAGTTGTGAATGTTTGAATATTTGTGAGCAAATGTGTGGATTTGTAGGCCTTAGAGCCAAATGAATGGGGTATGTGTACTAGTATTGTTATTGGAGGAAGTAAAGATGTATTAGTATTGTGATTGAAGAAGTATTGGTGTATTAAGGTTTGTATGTGTGCTGGTAGAACCCTTGTGGTTTGGCTAGAATCGGGATGAATTTGATGAGAAAGGAGATGTGTGGATAAGTAAGGAAAATAGATGAACTATGACGAAATTTTAGTAGGAATTGTGTATTAAGAGTGACTTGGTGAATGGGAGAATCAAGGTGTGTATTGGGTTTAGTAGAGATGTTTATGACCATGGATTGGTAATTGGAGAATAAGGAGGAAACATGTAAAAATCTGTAGTAGGAGGTATTGGATTTCATTGGGGGAATTAGGAAGAATGAGAGTGCAAGACTTGGTAAAATGAATGTTGGACTTGGGTATAGATGTTGTAATTGCTTGGGAATGTATTTGGGATGCTAGTAATGGTATTGGTAGTAGAAGTATTGGATGTGAGAATTGAGTTTCAAAATCTGTAGCATAAGGGTAACGAAAACTTATACAAGTGTTGGAAAAGAAGTGAGGGAATTATGTAAGTTTATTTATGGACTTAGTAATGGATTTGGTGGATGAATTGAGGTATTTTAGGAAGCCTAAGTGGCACTAAAACATATGGGATTACATGTAGGAAGATTGGGGAAGCAATGGGTAAAGTAGGGAACCGAAAACATTTTTAACCTGAAGTACTGGGCCGGACCGGACTTGCAAGTTCGGTCGAGCCCAGAATCACAAAGACGGAACCTTCTGGAATGGACCGGACTTGCAAGTTTGGTCAGACCAGAAAATTTTCCCGTCTGAAACCTTCTGGAATGGACCACTTGCGACCGGACATGCAAGTTCGGTCGGACCAGAAAATCTCCTCCGAAGAGATAATGGACCGTAGAGACTTGGATGGACCGGACTTGCAAATTCGGTCGAGTCAAAAAAAAATTATTATATGATTATAATAATCATATGTTATATATATATATGCCTATATACATATGTGCATATATATATGTAGTAGTACGCTATAAATGAAGTAGTAAAGGTAAGAAAGTAAGTATATGAGTAGGAAAACAAGTATAAAAAGTAACCAAGTAAGTTGAGAGTATGAGAACATTAAGTACATCGGGATAACGGGAAGTACGGGAGTAGTAATTATTTGTGTATGGTAAGAGTATAGTATTAATAACAATGTTGTAACATTATCAGTGGAATAAGTGTGAACCAAGGAACAAGGGAACACACGGTAGAGCTAACTCCGATGAAAGGTATGATTTTCTCATGCCCCGTATGCTAACCGACCTACGTTGATTTGTGTGCTGTATGCCGGCTAATCAAGACTAAAGCATGAAAACGGTTTATTGCCTTTCATTGTGTGTCTTGTTGTATGTTGTATGAGCTAACCCTTCTTGACTGATTGTGTGCTTTACTTAGTGCGTAGATCGACTCATAGATGAGTCTTGTTGTGTAGCGACTCGTAGTAAGAGTCATGTTGTAAACTAATGGAACAGTAGCAACGCACTAAACTAACGGACCAATAAACGATAACGCAAACCTATGAACTCACTAGAATGTGAGAGAGTGTACGGGAGTAATAACCTTCCGATAACGGTAGGAGAACCGAAGAATAATCCACAAATAAGAAGTAGTGGAAGTATATAAGTAACCTCTATTAGAGGAATTAATCTTGGTGCAAGACATGAACCATGAGAGTAGTAAAGAATGACGAGGGATCTCCAAACCCCTTAGCAACTAGTCGACCCTTAATGAGAGGACCCGACTGATGTAAGTATGTCCCGAACATGAGAGTATTCGATACGTTGGGGAAACCCTTAAATCTGAGGATACTAGTCGGTTGCATTCCCTAAGCTAGTGGAGGTTATCAAGAGAGATACTTCTAGGCTAATCCATGAGATTGTATTGTACTCTGAGAGAAGAGTGTTGGGAATTTGAGTAGTCCGGTAAAAACGGGCATTTGAGTATTTGAGGAGCTAAGCGTATAGCCCTCGTATTGTAGGTCCGGTGGCGAGTCTTGTGTATGACTCCGCCCAGAGGCCAAAGTGAACTATTGAGTATTGCGTATGTATGAGTATGTAATGAGTACCGAGTATTAGTATGTATGAGTAAGTATCGAGTATTGAGTACGTATGAGTAAGTATGGAGTATTGAGTAGTGAGTATGCACAAGTATAGTAACAAGTACAGAATAAGGATCGTGTGCGAGTAAGGTATTGAACATGGAGTGATGAGTATGCAAGAGTAAGGAGTGAGTATGAGTAGAGTAGCGAATGTCGAACACCGTATGAACAGAGTAATGAGTAACGCAACGAAAGAGTAATGAATAAATAACTAATACGAACGGTTGACTATCGAATCGTCTTCCTTAGTAAGTATTGGACCTTGTATGTGTATGTAGGTATTGTTGATTGTATTGTTGTAGCATGTATGTATGTATGTATGCATGTAAAATGAACTCCATGTATATCCGACCCCAAGTAGTCGGCGTACCGCGGTTAGCACGCGGTATATGCGAAATTCATATTCAGCGTAAGCTGACCCCCTAGGGGGAACGTTTTTAGTGTGCAGGTACTCGAAGCTGACCACCGTTCGAGAGAGTAGGACGGGGACTGCTATGTAAGCATGGGTAGTTGTATAATAGGGATTGTATTTGTAATGTATTGCGAAATGGGAAGTTCCAACTGTATCGGTAATTTAAGGATTGTAGTAGACTCGGTATAGTAATGCATTGGAAGTTGTAATTGATTTATGGTTGAGTATGCAAGGGAAAGTATGGTAATGTGTAGAGTACTCGGTATGTTCATATTCATCAGACCGATAGTATGTAGGATTGTAACTCGCCTTGTTAGTCACGTGGGTGACTAACGGCATTGTACACCCGCCGTTGAGTAAGTAATATCCGCTGCGAAGGTAAGTATTGTACGGTAATGACGGTATTAGCGGTAGGGGTGTTACAAAAAGTGGTATCAGAGCGAAGTATCGCTCTGATGGATGAAATACCGAGTTTAGGAAAATACCGAGTTAGGAATTAGAGACTTAGGGCTAAGGGTTGAGTGTTAGCGTGTGAGGTACGCTAGTTAGGAACTTCCGTGTGAACCGGAAACCTACAACAACCATACCCCGCCCTCCGTAACCCACGGTAGTAAGTTGGGAGAAGAACGCCAGAGAGATGGAAAGACCTCTCACACTCGGGTAAAACCCGATCTGGCAGTTGCAAAGCGAACCTTAGTAGAAAAGAACCTATCATACGGTAGAGTCCAAGAACTGGAAGTCCCGAAGACGGTTCCCGTTGGATGACGATGACCGCACTTAACGGCGGAGAAATGAAAGTCCTAAATAAAGGATAGTGGAATTTATGGCACCATGGGGCGACATGCTTCGCAGTCGCGAGAACCATGAGTAGCCAGCAAGGAGAGAAGCACAATCGCGCAATGAAGCAAGGAAGATAGAGTAACGAACCCGAGACAAGGAGTCTACGGACGGTAATACTTGATAATACCAACAACGGTATACAAACCGACTAAGGAACTAGTCGAGGTTGGATTAATACCAAACCTACAAGCTAAGAGGCTATAATAACCGAACAAACATGGTTTAGATAACTATGAATGTATTCATAGCACATACGCCTATAGGACTACAACGTGGTTCCTAAGGATAAGTCAAGCCTCGAAAACCACAGTGAAGGTGAGAGACACCTGAATTGACAACAATCATGTCAAGTATACTGAGAAGCGACTCAGGAGATTGATCACCAAGATCAAAAGATCAAATGAAGACCTAATAAACCACCAATTATGGATGGAAACGATACCGTAACTGGTATACGTTAACTGAAAAACAACCTACCCGCGCACTTGCCCAGGGCAAGTGCAGCAACTACAAGACGGTTGGAAGACTTTTAACAGCCCGCAAATACGTGCTAAAGTACCGTTATGACGAAGGGAGCAAATATAGGATCACTAATCCTAAGAATTGGAACAATGAAACCTTACAAAGGCCTAACGGCCCGACCATTGTACTTAGAACATACAATCAGCGAGAAGCTGAACATGGTCAAGACCTCAGACATGGCAACGCCATGAAGAATTCTTTTCACACCGAACTGTTATTTCAAAAACCCAAAATTTTCTTTCAAACCACGAACCTTTCTTTTAAACCTTGGATTTTTTTTAAACCAAACCAACGGAATTACGGTGAGTATCATAGAGTGATACCAGAGGAGTTGACAATAGAATACTTCACCTAGGCGTGTGACGAACACTACGAGTGTACCCAAATACGGGATGTGGGACGACCGCACTCCGAAGGAGCTTGCGGGCCTGACATATAGTTAGGTAAGTGGTAACGTGCCAAGTAGGTACCCCACGTATGTATACATGTAATGTACGAACACGAGGAGTAGTCAACTCCGTTCTACGGACCATAAGTAAATTCAAAGCAGAACAGTTGAATACCTCAAACGAGCAAAAAGGGACTCAGATAAGCTACAAGCTAAGTGTCAGAACCCACTCCAGGAAACCAGTAGGGGTTAAAATGCGAGAAGCACTAACAACTGAATAAAGACATTGGATATGTCGTGAATATATTAAAGTAAAGCATGATGACTGGAAGGAATACCCAGCCTAAACACAGTAAGGCAAATGCCTAACATTAACACATCAGTGTTCAATGAACGGGATGGAATTCCCAGAACAACTACCACAACACACAGGGTGATGTGATAAGGTACCGGAAATACCATTCATCACCAGAAGGAATATCAAATCCGTTATAACATAAGGGAAAACACCAATGGTCTACCCTAAGAACGGGAGACGTTATAACCCTCAACGGATAACTCAGATCCAGAACCGCAAGGTAGGACAACAAACTGAACATACTCATAGATGTCAGATGCTACCGTATAATCAGTACTACCCAGGAGCAATCCATAAAGGGTATCAAGTCAACACAGTTGAACGAGATGTCGTGGTAAGAACACCACAATCGAACGAACATCCGGTAGAACACCGGAGGGGTCCCACTTGATAGGGATACCCAAATTAATAAATGGTATCGATCAATACCAAGATACAAAGGGTCTCCAACAAACGGAAGCGTGATGCGACGACTTTATCATGGAGCCCAGTATCACCTCCAACTCAGCGATAGCTTACGAAGAAGTAACCACTGGAGAACAGCCTATGATGAACTGTACCACACACTAGAGCTCTAGGCAACATGGCTAGTAGGCCATGAAACTGTTACCACACACCCCAACGGTTGCAAAACCAATGTGAACTATATGGAAAGTGGTCAAGGATGACACCGATAAAAGAGTAACAACCAATAATTGACAATGCCCCTCATAAATGTGAGACCGCAGGAGCGGTGAACACATGGACCCCAAGAAGGGGATATCATCAGTAACTGTCGGGAAATATATTCCTTTCAGAACTACTAATGTAGTCAAGCTTGAGCATACAATTATTGCACTTGTGAGATAAGCTTCAACAGCAATTGTTGACAACCAAGGAGTAACCAGTTATAAGAACCAATGATGCTCAGGGAGCTCAGAAAAATAAAGGAATACTATATTCTGTATTTGCCAAATACATAGGGAACCATTGTATAAATGATAGAGATGCATGAGCTGAAGCTAGCAACAGTGGTTGCCATGTAAACCAATACTGTGGAATCAGTAAGAACATGGTGCGCAGCAGGCGACCAACGTATGCGAATAATCACCCAATGCTATGGGGTTGTTAATACAAGATGGTGGACAGACCTGGCAACAAGCCAGGAGCCCACACTAAATGATGAAACACCTCACAAAGCAAGTAACGTCCAGTCCTATTGCGACCTCATAAGAGACTTACTGCCAAGAGTTTACGCCTCTGCACTCTGTAGGACTGAGTGTTTTGGTATTGCACTTGTGCAGTTAATGATCGAGTGGGATAGCTAGGAATATGAGAAAATGTAAATCATGGTAATCCGTTCTTTCACCAATGAACATGGCATAAGCCAGTTAAGCAAAAGCTTAGAAACAAACCGTGCGGCCTAAGGCAAAGAAGCACGAAGAGTGTGAAACACACCTACAATCACAAGGTGTGAATTCCATGTGAATAAAGGTGAAAGGAGACTTAAGAAAGTCACAAGGACCGACGCATAGAAAATGCAAGGTCATACAAGTAAAGAACACTTGTATGAACCAGAGGAACTGGCATAATTCAGAATCCACTGATAACGGAGGAAGCACTACAACTAAGTAGTGACTTAACCTCAACCGACACTAAGTCGGAGAACCAAGTGAATGATCACTACAAAACACAACAGTATGTATATAGATTGCCAGAGAGCTGGTTACAAATCTAAAACTCATTGAGTTAGAGCACGGTAAAAGAACACCACACATGGTTAATAAACCTTATTCCCACAACAAGAGGGATAGACGATGTGTAGCATGTTAACAATAACGAGAAGGGAGAATAACTCAAGTTATCAGGGTCGCGCAGCAGAAGCTAGTGGGCCCGAAATTCTAAGTGAAAGACACCGAGTGAATAAAAGGTAACCATCAATGCCTGAAAGCCATTTAGGCTAGAACCGAACCCGGTTAAGAGTTAAATAACTCCGATGAAAATTCTTGATGCTGGGACTAACCGGTAATACGGTTAAGACCCATTGATCAAGGAACATTGTATAATAAACCGCATGGAAACTAAACCACTCCATGACGGCTGAATGCCTTCGACCAATGCCCAATGTTGACACATGGTAGATTACGTGGGCGTAATCCCTTTTAAGGGGGGTAGAGCGAAAACCACGAAATGTATGTTTTACGTGATAGGTACGTAAACTACAATGCGCATAGCGCAAGAGAATTCGTTTTGATGGTTGATACTCATGTTACATAAACATTTGTATTCACTCATCGTGCAATTGTAGTTATTTGAGAAGTAAGTATAGGAAAAGAAGTAGAGAAACTCCAGGGGAATGAGAACCCCATTTGGTAATAGTATGAGGAATGAGTATGAGTATGTATGGAGACTTGAGGAGTATAAATCGGTATGGAACCAATGTATGTAATGAGTATAAATCGGCATAAAACCGATGTATTTTATGAGTATAAATTGGAGTATAGTAAATTAACGGGATATTATACCCAGGAATTTCTTAAGTATAGCAGTCGGAGAAGACGTAGTAATAATTGATGAGATGATTAGTAAGTAAGTAAGTGAATCATATGAATTGGAAAATGTATGTGTATGATTATGAGTAGCAAGATTAAGAAGATAGAAACGAAATAATGTTTGACGAGCTGTCTGTTTGGAATGGAGGTGGGAGGTGGAACTTGATTTGCTAGCGATCAAGGGAAGCCGAACACAAATTGGGTGGAAGGATAATTCAACACCAATGCTGATCACATTGGGGTTGAAGGACTCTGGAAGCTCCCCTTAAGTGGCCACAGTAATAACACTAGTAATAGGTATAATCATCATAAATGGTATTTGGGAGATGTATGCAAGTTTTCAAAATGAATTTCCAAAACTAATTTGGTACAATGTTTTCTTCAAACTTGAGAATGAGGATCGGTTTTGAAACCGCTCCCACGGGCGCTAGTGGATCTTCCATGCCTAGGCACGGGTATCCGGTCGAAACCATAGGAGGTGAAGCTAGTTTTGAGTCTGTGGAAGTGTAGAGTAGTTTGAAACCACTACACCGTTCGTGCGGTGACAGTGTGTGTTTTGTATTTTTCCAAAGGCACTGGGGCAGCGTAGTCCGAGTAAGTATGAGTAAGTATGAGTAAGTATGAGTAAGTAAGTATGAGTAAGTGCCTGAGGATCTCTATATGTGCAAATGAATTTGATCTGAACCAAAGGATCGTAGAGCCAGAAAGCGTAAGTGCTCAAGTCATGACGGCCGTGAACCAGAAAGCGTAAGTGTTCAAACGTGACCGGTACCTGAGGGATCACTCGCCATTGGGGGAGGATAGTACCTAATTGTCTGCGGATGGACCCCCTTGGAGAGGAGTAAAACGGATATTTTGATTGCTATGCATGCAGTGACATGCAGTTTGGATGCGTAGTATGCATCATGTCAGAGTTTGGAGTTTGACAAGTTATATGTAGAGGTCATAGCCTTAGCAAAGAGTATTTATACAAGTAACAGTATTAGACTCACCAACTTTGAGGGCAAAGTTCTTTAAGGGGGTAGATTGAAATACCCCGAACTTAAATATGGTGATTAGAATATTTTAATATGGTATTTAAGGGCCTAATAGTGCCTAAGTAATTTTGGTAAAGAAAATAAATCCAAAAGAAATGAGAAAACGCTTAGAAAGCGGAAAACGCTAAAGTAAGCGTTAAATAACCATAGGAGGTACGAGACCTCGGTTAGAGTATTATAAGGATTCCAAAGGCTTATTAATGCCTAATTGTATATGGGAATGATTCCCGAAGAAACGGATCCGAATAATGTATTAAAACGCTAATAGAGCTTTAGCGCACGTTTTTCGAGAAAACCCAAAACATGATTTTAAGAGGTCAAACGAACCCGCAAAAATTATAAATCATTAAATAACTATTATTAAGCACTAACGGAAGCTTAATAACCGATAAAAATAAAGAAACGAGAAAATTCCAAAAAACGGGCCCGGTTAGTGAATAGTATCAAAACGGGTAAAATAACGAGCGTTTCTGTAAAAGACGAAAATGCTCCAGCTAGTATAACAGTGGGGGCCGGTTTTTACTGGTGTAAACAGCCCTCTCTCTCACACCACACAAGTAACAAATAAGTAAATCAAAAAGCAAAAAGTAACTAAGGTACAAAAAGCACTCACATACTCTCTTTCTCTCATTCCCTCATCTCTCTCCTACCCTTCTCCTTCCCCACCGATTTCTCTCTCATTCTCCTCCTTGCTGGCGATTTTGAGAAGCTTCAACCCTCCCATGGCTTCTCTTCTTTCTCCTCATGCTCTAGCTCCATTTGAGCTCAAATGTAAAATAAATTGCATATTTGAACTCCCCTCTTCAACTCTACATTCCTATCTTTTCAAATCTGAAAATGAGCAACTTCATCTACATGGGTTTTCCCCATTTGAAGAGAAAAGCACACCATTATGGAGCTTGGAGTCTCCTCTTTCCAACAAGGTAAAAATCTCCATGAAAGACCTCACTTTTCTCCATCTCTTGAGTATGGCCGATTTTTGCCTCTCTCTCTTACCTTGTTTTTTCTCTGCTTTGGAGCATTGTTTCAACCCTCCAATGGTGGAGTAACCCCCTTCTTGATTCAAGGGTGAGAATCCCTCTCAAAGATCTCCAAAGGTAAAACCCTAACTTGTACTCTAAGCCCTTTTAATGAATTAGAATTCTCTAAGGGTTTAGAAGGATAATTAAAATGCATTTTTGTGTTTCTTGGGTGTTGGGATGGAGTTTGACAACTCCATACCCATTTGACCGATTGGTGCAAGAAAGAGGAAGAGGAGGATTGGAAAAGACGAAGGAAAATATAAGCTCAAGGTAAGAGCTCCTTCTCAATGCTTAATTTAATGCATTAGTGTAATGGGAATGGGTAAACAAATAAAAGAACCTAAACTATTGTACTAGTATTGTATTTGTGAATGTTTGAATATTTGTGAGCAAATGTGTGGATTTGTAGGCCTTAGAGCCAAATGAATAGGGTATGTGTACTAGTATTGTTATTGGAGGAAATAAAGATGTATTAGTATTGTGATTGAAGAAGTATTGGTGTATTAAGGTTTGTATGTGTGCTGGTAGAACCCTTGTGGTTTGGCTAGAATAGGGATGAATTTGATGAGAAAGGAGATGTGTGGATAAGTAAGGAAAATAGGTGAACTATGGCGAAATTTTAGTAGGAATTGTGTATTAAGAATGACTTGGTGAATGGGAGAATCAAGGTGTGTATTGGGTTTAGTAGAGATTTTTAATGACCATGGATTGGTAATTAGAGAATGAGGAGGAAACATGTAAAAATCTGTAGCAGGAGGTATTGGATTTCATTAGGGGGAATTAGGAAGAATGAGAGTGCAAGACTTGGTAAAATGAATGTTGGACTTGGGTATAGATGTTGTAATTGCTTGGAAATGTATTTGGGATGCTAGTAATGGTATTGGTAATAGAAGTATTGGATGTGAGAATTGAGTTTCAAAATCTGCAGCATAAGGGTAACGAAAACTGATACAAGTGTTGGAAAAGAAGTGAGAGAATTATGTAAGTTTATTGATGGACTTAGTAATGGATTTGGTGGATGAATTGAGGTATTTTAGGATGCCTAAGTGGCACTAAAACATATGGGATTACATGTAGGAAGATTGGGGAAGCAATGGGTAAAGTAGGGAACCGAAAACAGATTTTTAACCTAAAGTACTGGGCCGGACCAGACTTGCGACCGGACTTGCAAGTTCGGTCGAGCCCAGAATCACAAAGACGGGAACCTTCTGGAATGGACCGGACTTGCGACCAGACTTGCAAGTTCGGTCGGACCAGAAAATTTTCCCGTCTGAAACCTTCTGGAATGGACCACTTGCGACCGGACATGCAAGTTCGGTCGGACCAGAAAATTCTCCCGTAATGAGAGCTACTGGAATGGACCGGACTTGCGACCGGACTTGCAAGTTCGGTCAAGTCAAAAAAAAAATTATTATATGATTATAATAATCATATGTATATATATATATATATATGCCTATATACATATGTGCATATATATATATGTAGTAGTACGCTATAAATGAAGTAGTAAAGGTAAGAAAGTAAGTATATGAGTAGGAAAACAAGTATAAAAAGTAACCAAGTAAGTTGAGAGTATAAGAACATTAAGTACATCGAGATAACGGGGTAAGTACGGGAGTAGTAATTATTTGTGTATCGTAAGAGTATAGTATAAATAACAATGTTGGAACAATATCAGTGGAACAAGTGTGAACCAAGGAACAAGGCAACACACGGTAGAGCTAACTCCGGTGAAAGGTATGATTTTCTCATGCCCCGTATGCTAACCGAGCTACGTTGATTTGTGTGCTGTATGCCGGCTAATCAAGACTAAAGCATGAAAACGGTTTATTGTCTTTCATTGTGTGTCTTGTTGTATGTTGTATGAGCTAACCCTTCTTGACTGATTGTGTTGCTTCACTTAGTGCGTAGATCGACTCATAGATGAGTCTTGTAGTGTAGCGACTCGTAGTAAGAGTCATGTTGTAAACTAATGGAACAGTAGCAACACACTAAACTAACGGACCAATAAACGATAACGCAAACCTATGAACTCACTAGAATGTGAGAGAGTGTACGGGAGTAATAACCTTCCGATAACGGTAGGAGAACCAAGATGAATAATCCACAAATAAGAAGTAGTGGAAGTATATAAGTAACCTCTATTAGAGGAATTAATCTTGGTGCAAGACATGAACCATGAGAGTAGTAAAGAATGATGAGGGATCTCCAAACCCCTTAGCAACTAGTCGACCCATAATGAGAGGACCCGACTGATGTAAGTATTTCCCGAACATGAGAGTATTCGATATGTTGGGGAAACCCTTAAATCTGAGGATACTAGTCGGTTGCAATTCCCTAAGCTAGTGGAGGTTATCAAGAGAGATACTTCTAGGCTAATCCATGAGATTGTATTGTACTCTGAGAGAAGAGTGTTGGGAATTTGAGTAGTCCGGTAAAAAAGGGCATTTGAGTATTTGAGGAGCTAAGCGTATAGCCCTCGTATTGTAGGTCCGGTGGCGAGTCTTGTGTATGACTCCGCCCAGAGGCCAAAGTAATGAGTATTGAGTATTGTGTATGTATGAGTATGTAATGAGTACCAAGTATTGAGTATGTATGAGTAAGTATCGAGTATTGAGTACGTATGAGTAAGTATGGAGTATTGAGTAGTGAGTATGCACAAGTATAGTAACAAGTACAGTAATAACGATCGTGTGTGAGTAAGGTATTGAACATGGAGTGATGAGTATGCAAGAGTAAGGAGTGAGTATGAGTAGAGTAGCGAATGTCGAACACCGTACGAACAGAGTAATGAGTAACGCAACGAAAGAGTAATGAATAAATAACTAATAAGAACGGTTGACTATCGAATCGTCTTCCTTAGTAAGTATTGGACCTTGTATGTGTATGTAGGTATTGTTGATTGTATTGTTGTAGCATGAGTATGTATGCATGTATGCATGTAAAATGAACTCCATGTATATCCGACCCCAAGTAGTCGGCGTACCGCGGTTAGCACGCGGTATATGCGAAATTCATATTCAGCATAAGCTGACCCCCTAGGGGGAATGTTTTTAGTGTACAGGTACTCGAAGCTGACCACCGTTCGAGAGAGTAGGACGGGGACTGCTATGTAAGCATGGGTAGTTGTATAATAGGGATTGTATTTGTAATGTATTGCGAAATGGAAAGTTCCAACTGTATCGGTAATTTAAGGATTGTAGTAGACTCGGTATAGTAATGCATTGGAAGTTGTAATTGATTTATGGTTGAGTATGCAAGGGAAAGTATTGTAATGTGTAGAGTACTCGATATGTTCATATTCATCAGATCGATAGTATGTAGGATTGTAACTCGCCTTGTTAGTCACGTGGGTGACTAACGGCATTGTACACCCGTCGTTGAGTAAGTAATATCCGCTATGAAGGTAAGTATTGTACGGTAATGACGGTATTAGCGGTAGGGGTGTTACAATTGAGCCTTAAATACTTGGAGTATTGAGCGTCTAGTGAAAAAAAATTGAGAGTTACTTAAAGATTTGGAAATCCTCATGTTTATTTAGAAGTTTCACATTATATATAGATAAAATTTTAGAAGTCACACTAAGAGTGATATTTACAAAAGCCACCATTGTCTCAGAGAGTACTAAGATTTAATAATAAGAAGAATACTTACATAGAACAAACCTTAAGAAAAAAATAATTACCAAGAGTGAGTAAGTTTTCATTAGACTAGTTCATTTGACTTAAAATTTTATATAGAGTCTCTACCTTAAAAAATATTAAATTTTAAGATAAAGGAATCAGATTTTGGAGCTACATTATAATTGATAAGAACATCCTAAAACTCTGCCTTATGTGAAATTATGTAAATATATAATAAGTAAATTTTATGAAGTAAATACCTAGTGGTTCATCTAAAATACTATAGTTAATTATAAAAACAATTAAAACTTGAAAAGTCACAGAAAATGTTTATTTTATAAAGTTTTAACATATGGTTGGCTAATAAACCCTGGAAGATAATTTTGAAAGACTACCTAGGCTTATTTTATGATCTAGAATATTATTTAAACTACTCAAACATGTTACACCTGATTCATAGCTTGTTAATATAATTGATATGTGAAAATAACATAAAGGGCATATTTACATACCAAGGTTATAAATTCGGTACAAGGTTCATGAATTTTTAAGCCATGGCAATTAAGAAACTTTAGGTTATAAAATGCTGCTAGAGAAATGGTGTAGTAAGGATAACATTTAAATAATTACATTACATTATAATGGAAATTTTCTTTTATGAATTAATAGTTTCCAAATCACATGATTTAAGATTTTGATACCTACTACACCCAATACTTAAATAAAGAAAGAGTGAACTAAAATGTTATTATATTAATATCTAAGTATAACCTATGTTTCATTTCCAAAACTTAACCTACTATACGAATGGTGAATTCTAAACTTTGTTTTTGCCAATGACCGTAAGAGAGGTGAAATGAGTTAGGAAAACGTGTTGGGAGAACTAAAAGATTTAGCTACAATCAAGCCAGAGTAACGACGTGTGATATTGTGCATCAACCTCCATAGGAGATGTAAAATATTGTGCTCCTTACAAGTGAGTTTAAATTCCACTTCATTATTACGAGACGGATATGGGTCAGACCCTATTTTAAGGGGGGGAGGGGGTACGACATCTTCATCAAATAAACATACAATATAAAATGAACATATAATGGACATATCATTCATACCTGTCATAAAATGAAAAGGTAAGGATCATAAAATAAAATTTTATAATAATCAAGAAAATACAAATACATAACAATCAGGGGGTACAAATATATATCAATTATCGATAAATTCAACAGTGCCATAAAATTTATAGCAAAGCTTGATAATAAGGTGCTAATTCTTTGAATGTGGTGTGTGAAAACAGAAACAAATGTTTGGAATTGTTATTGGATGAATACCCTTGAGTGGTTTGATTTTGTGATAAACATTTTAAAGCTTGTAGTACAACTTGATATTTAGTTTACCCACACACCGTAAAGGGGGGGGGGTGTGAGTAGGTGGTAGATAAATCTTAAACTTCGGGACGAAGTTCTCTTTTAAGGGGGGGGGGGGTAGAGCATAATCTTTCTTCGTTACCTCATCCAGATTATGCCCTGTTGCGTGATTAGCAGAGTGAGAGGTGTGTTTATGTACTTGGTTTTTACGTTATGACACAACATGTGGCTTTTGATTTTCATCATGAAATATCTTGGTATATCTTGGTCCACCTTGAGTTTGAGTAATCTCGAGTGGAATGTGGAAATGGGAATGGATGGAAATATAGGATTGGATTGGTATGGAATTCCATTGGAATTATTATTGTCTTAGCACACCCGAAGCGGTGTGAGTGGCTATTAGTTGATTTTTAAACTTCGAGGCGAAGTTTCTTTTAAGGGGGATATAGTGAAATTCCCCTAAATTAATTTAAATTAATTTAGGGGATTTCTTTTGTTAAACCTTAATTAATACTATTTAATATTAAAGTATTGTATGGAATTATGAATATTAATATTATGTGGAATTATGGAAATCAATTTAGGGGATTTCTTCTATTTAACCCTAAAGAATACTATTAAGTATTAAATTATTATATAGTATTATGAATTTAACAATAAGATTTATAAGTCAATAAATCTTGGGAAAATTTCTAAACACTCCAAGTATATTATAAAGATTTTAGAAAGAGTTGGAACATCGTTTTGAAACATAAAAGTCAAAATAAAATTATAGAAACCTTAAAGCTTATTAAGCCTTGCTAGGGTTGACTTTTTGAGAATGGTCAAACCAGCCCATGAAACCTATACCAATAAATAGGTTATGGAAAACCATGAAGATCGATAAAAAGAACGTCAAAAACGGATCATCCTAGCCAAAGTTATGATAAAATGAAGTTTAGAGCCAAAATTTTGAAAAATTGCTGATGTGGCAAGTTTGCTGACTCACCCGTGCACCTCGGGATACGCGCCCCAGCACTTAGTCAATTTTATCTCCTATATTTCCGGTAACCGATACCAGACTTTGCCCTAACTTGTGACCTTCATAACTTTCTCATCTTTTGGAATTTTTTAGTGTCGTCTTCTTTGTTGTCTTCTCCTACACTTCCTCTAAACAACCATAACTCACACTAAACCTAGTTCGTCCTAAATCAACCGGAAATTCGATCCAAAGTTATCAGGATATAATAGATTGTATTTAGGTTGCTTTAATATGTACTTTTCCTAGTGTGTATTTTAGGCAATCTATTACATGTATTTTACTTCTCCCATCTCGGTTATGTTGACCGGCTCTTTCTGATTAGTCAACATAACTATATAAGGCTCTTATGACTCTTAGTTTAGTAACGAGTCTTCCCCTCTGTATACACATATGTCGATTCCCTCTTCTTCTTCGATTCAGTAAAGAAAGCTTTTCTTGAGGTAGTCAATAAATTGACATGGTATCAGAGCTTCTTACTACCTTTTGATTGAGAAATGGATCCACCACAGAAAGACAAAGACGGTGTCTTAGGCGGAGAAAAGGGAGACCCGACGCCGGCAAAAGCCACGACGACTATCGACGTGAATGACCCGTTATATGTCTCTGCTACTGAGCAAATGGGGCAAGCCTTAGCGCCGAAACTCACCGGAGAAGGCTTCCTTGGATGGAAGTGGACGGTTCAACAAGCCCTAGGATCCAAAAACAAGATTGGCTTCATAGATGGCACTGTGAAACGTCCCTACCCGCAGGACACGATTCGAATGGCGGCGTGGAAATGGGCAAGGTCCCTCGTGGTTACCTGGATCATCGCCTCTCTATCTCCCAACATTGCACGCACTGTCATGTACACCGAAGATCCAAAGGACATTTGGAATTGGTTGTGCCGCCGTTTCGAGAAGAAAAACATGGCAACCCTACACAGTGTGAAGGCGCAGATCGCCGCTCTAAGACAGGGTGAGGACACCGTGACGAATTATCTAATGAAATCGAGAGAGTTATGGAAAGAATTCGACCTGGTAAAGCCTTTCGAGGCATGTGACTGCTGCGGCGCCTGCACCGCTCTGGAGAAACAAAGGAAGCGAAGAGAGGAGGAAGAAGCAATCCATTTCTTGATGGGGCTAAACAAGAATTATTCTTACCTTCGTGGACAAATCTTGGCCTCGAGCGAATTACCCACTCTGGAGGACATCGTTGCTGTAATGATCCAAAAAGAACAAACTAGAAACTCCACAGACTCTAGAGAAGATCAAGAGGAGCGAACCCTAGCTCTAGCATTGCGTACCGGAAACAATTTCCCATCTGCGAAATCGAAGAACAACACCACAAATTTCGCCAGTCAGAGGATCGTTTCCAAGAAATCTCCAAGCAGAAGTGGAAATCCCACCAAGAAGGACTTGCCCAAATGCCAGAACTGTGGCAAGGTCGGGCATCTTCGAACCGAATGCTGGTGGCTTGTAGGCTTTCCCTCCGGCGAATGCAAGCAACAAAAGGAGGCGCATGCGGGATCTGTGGTTAGCCAGCAAACAATTTTCCCGGGTGGAGGAATTGAAACAGTCGCCGAATCGCCAGTCGCGGGTTTCAGCAATGAACAACTACAGCAACTTTTATCGTTCCTTCAACAACAAAAGACCAACGGAGGTAGTACTAAAACCAGTGATTTTGGGGAATTCTCAGGTAACATCAAAACCCTTGTTAACTCATTGCCTTGTTTGACATCGAATGCTAATACTCTATTGCTTAAGTTACAAAACATGTGGATTCTAGATTCTGGTGCAACAGAACATATCAGTGGGAATAGAAAATTTCTTTCTGATTGTGAATTATTGAGTGAAAATAAGAAGAGATTACTCTCCCTGATGGCAACAAGAAAAACGTAAATCTTGTAGGAAAATTATCAATTGATGGATTAGCATATCTGGAAGGAATCATGTTTGTTGACAGTTTTATGTTCAACATTATTTCTGTTGCTAAATTGGTTGAAAACCTTAATGTCTCCATAATTTTCAATCGATGTTCTTGTATCCTGCAGGATTCTAAGACTGGCGATGAAAAAGAAATTGGCAAACTTGTTTATGGCTTGTATATTGTTGACATGAATCTGTTGCGTGGTTTTATCCTAAGAAACAAGCATGCTTCTGTTCCTGCACGATGTATGAATTTTTGTATTGATAATGTACCTCCTGTTAGCAATACAAACAATTATCTTCTGTGGCATAACAGAATGGGACATGTTCCATTGCTGAAGAGGAAAAATCATAGACTTAGATATTCCAAATCATATCAAAAACAATGTCTTTCCTTGTGCAATATGTTATAAGGCGAAAGGCAAACGCCATAAGTTTCCATCATCTGCTATTAAAACTTTAAGACCTTTTGATCTCATCCACATAGACATATGCGGGCCCATGAGAACTCAAGGAACAAATGGTCATAGATACTTTTTAACTATAGTGGATGATTACACTAGGGCTACATGGACAACTCTTCTAAAGCAAAAATCTGAAGCCACACAAAGCATCAAAAATTTTGTTAATTTAGTTGAAAGACAAATGAATGCCTCTGTAAAAATCAATCAGAAGTGATAATGCCAAGGAATTGGGATGTTCAATTGAAGCAACAGAATTCTACTCCCAAAAAGGCATCATTCACCAAACCTCCTGCCCACACACTCCACAACAAAATGGAGTGGTGGAGCGAAAACAAGGTCACTTAATGGAAATCACCAGAGCCTTACTTTTCCAATCTGGCCTAGGAAACCAATTTTGGGACCATTGCATCCAACATGCTACATATTTACTCAACAGAACATCTAGCAAACCCATACACAATCAAGCACCATATGAAAGGCTTTATGGTTGTAAGCCCAACTACGAGGAAATAATAAGCTTTGGATGCCTTTGTTACATGACTAACATTGAACCCAACAGAGGAAAACTAGATGCCAGATCCTCCACATGTGTTTATATTGGCAATTGTAAGAACACGAAAGGATACAAAGTTCTAACTCTAGGAGAAAGAAAGATAAAAACCACCTGTGATCTTACTTTCTTTGAGAACATTTACCCTCTAACAAGCAGTGATTGGACCCACAACCTCCAAGAAACAGAAATCTTTCCTCAATCTCTCCTGACCTTGGAGGAAGAGCCTTGTACGTCTCAGCATTCTGAGATAAGAGAAGCTACTCTCCCTCCAAATCTTAATCCAGAACAAGACATTACAATTGAGAACCAATCCCCACACATTCAAGAGGTTGCTCCTCCCAAGAGATCTACAAGGCCTCATAACTTTCCATCCAAATACAATGACTATATTTGCTCCACAAGTGTAAACTCCAAAGACCTTTTCTCTTCCATTTTAACCGAGAGACTCGAGCTTAACAACAACACCACCCAACCTCAATCTACCATCAACACCTTAACTGGTCACCTTCCTTCTTCCACTATCCTTTCTTGCTCCATCCACCAGGACACAAACAAGATCATCAACCACATCAATGACCTAAGTGAACCTCAAAATTATCAAGTTGCTAGCAAGGATCCCAATTGGATCTGGGCTATGGCCCAAGAATTTGAGGCCCTTAAGGTAAACAAGACCTGGTCAGTTGTTGATCTACCAAAAGGAAAGAAGCTCATTAGTTGCAAGTGGGTGTATAAAACAAAACTAAAACCAGATGGGACCTTAGAGAGATATAAGGCTCGATTGGCTGTTAGAGGTTTTACACAAAGGCAAGGTCTAGATTTCGAAGAAACTTTTTCTCCTGTTATAAAACTCACAACCGTTCGAGCTCTCATCATAAGCGCAGTCAAAAAAGGGTGGATATTAGATCAACTAGACGTTAATAATGCCTTCCTCCATGGTGATCGCCATGAGGACGTCTACATGTCTATACCCCCAGGACTAAAGGTTGAAGGAAAAAATAAGATCTGCAAGCTTCATAAATCCCTTTACTGCCTAAAGCAAGCCTCACGACAATGGTACGAGGGGCTTGCCAATTTTTTGAAACATCTTAACTTTGAACACTCACAAAATGATTACTCCCTCTTCGTAAAGAAAAAGAAAACCAGCATAACCCTCCTGGGTATCTACGTGGATGACATCCTAGTTGTCGGGAATGATAGAAAGGAAGTTCAACATTTGAAAAACCAACTAGACAAAGAATTCAAAATAAAGGACTTAAGGCGGTTGAACTTTTTCTTGGGTATGGAATTTCTTGAAACAGACAATGGAATCATTATGTCTCAACAACGTTACATCAATCAAATTCTAAATGAATTCCAAATGCAAAACACTAAACCCTCTGTCTCCCCTCTCCCTCTCAATCTAAAACTGTACAAAGACACAAGCTCCAAATTGACGAACCCCACTATGTACAGATGTCTAGTGGGAAAATTAAACTTCCTTACAAATACTCGTCCCGACATAGCTTTTGCCGTCCAATTCCTTAGTCAATTTTTACAGTCTCCTACCACAGAACACCTCAAGGCCGCTTACCACACCCTTTCTTACATAAAAGGAACCTCCACCTTCGGTCTTCTCTTCAACAAAAACCAAAACTTTGACCTTCAAGCCTATTGCGACTCGGATTGGGCCTCTTGTCCAATTACCCGTAGATCCGTTTCCGGTTATTACATTCTCTTCGGAGATTCCCCTTTAAGTTGGAAATCTAAGAAACAAACATCAATTGCCTTGTCCTCTGCTGAAGCAGAATACAAAGCAATGCGTAAGGTAACCGGAGAATTAAGTTGGCTAAGTATTCTTTTAAATGAGATCGGAGTTTCTAATATAGAACCTATACCACTAAAATGTGATAATCTTGCGGCCATCCACATAGCTAGGAACCTCGTTTCGCACGAACGTACTAAGCACATAGAACTAGATTGCCATTTTGTTCGTGAAAAATTGCAGGGAGGTCTTATACAGGTACACTATGTTCCGAGCAAACATCAGCTGGCTGATCTGATGACCAAGCCACTCACAGGTAAGAGTTATCAAAACTCTTTTCCCTCTTTGGGTTTGCAGGATCCACATAGATGATGACGTTCGATAGCCAGGTGGCGCAAAGCTTGTTTGGAGACAAAGAGTTCTCTCTGCATCCATTGCCAGAAGAGTACTCTTTGAGGGGGGGTATCAGGATATAATAGATTGTACTTAGGTTACTTTAATATGTACTTTTCCTAGTGTGTATTTTAGGCAATCTATTACATGTATTTTACTTCTCCCATCTCGGTTATATTGACCGGCTCTTTCTGATTAGTCAACATAACTATATAAGGCTCTTACGACTCTTAGTTTAGTAACGAGTCTTCCCCTCTGTATACACATATGTCGATTCCCTCTTCTTCTTCGATTCAGTAAAGAAAGATTTTCTTGAGGTAGTCAATAAATTGACAAAAGTAGCCACCCTACAAAACCGAAACTGCAGATTTCAGTTTTCCTACGATTTCAGGTAACTTCATCTTGCCATAACTTCTTCGTTTCTCAGCCAAATTTCATGTTCTTTAGCTCGTTTTGAAGAGCTCTAATCCCTATACAACTTTCATGTTGATGACCCAAGCCAATTCCCAACCGTTTGGAAGAACGAGGTGTCTAAAGTTTCAGATTCGTCACCACATAAAATCATAGCTTTCTTTCCAGAAAACGCAAGGTAAACTCGCAACTTGAAATACCCCAAACCTATGTATGCTAAGTAAACATAAAATTATGATGTAGTAAGGCTAGAATATGCCTTAGAAAGATTGGTAGACAATTTAAACCAAGGAAAACACAAGAAAGTGCCTTAAGGGCAATCAGGGCAAAAACGTGCTCTAAGCTTGGAGTGACTTTGATTAGCACCCAAATACCATTATAAGACTTTAGTAACATGCTAATGGACATTTTAAATCAATTAGCAAAGAAAACCAAGCTTGAAAACAAGTTAAAACACAAAATGTGCTTTAAGAAGTCTTAAAGCACATTTTTGAGAAATTGTCTTAGAATTGAGTTTTGAGTGGTTAAATGTCCATCATTACTATTTAATCAACATGTGTACTAATTAGTATCACATTAGGAAGCCTAAATCAATGGGAAACCAAAAATTTCACGAATATGTGCACTAATTAGTGAATAGTGCCAAATAGTGCCCAAATTAAGCTTAAGTCAACATAAGTCAATAAGATGGTCAACCAAGACCATAAATATCTCCATTATAAGAGGGGGGCCGGTTTTTGATGTGGGGAGTCACCACATGACAAAGCAATTAAAGGAAAGGAAGAAGAAAAAGAGAGAATAGTACTATTTGCTTTATAAAAACAAAATACCTTATATTAGCCTACCTCTCTCCTCTCTTCTTCATTTCTCTTCTTATCCCACGGTTTTTCCACCTTCTTCATCCTCTCAAACCGTTCCAAGCAGCTCCATTCTTGCTTCATCTTCAAATGTCCATAACTGCTCATTTTAGCTCCAAATCAAAAACTAAACACATATTTCTCTTAGTTAGGCCAAGACCTATCTTTCTATCTTTTCAAATCTTTCAAAGCTCCATTTTGGTGCCAAGAGGAAACTCCATTGATGGAGGAAAATCAAGTTTGAAGAGCTCATTAGCTTCTCCATTCTCTTAAGGTAAAGAAAATGTAAGAAAAACCAAGTTTCCATCATCTTCCTTATATGGCCGAAAATTCCTTCTCATGGGGCTATGTTTTTATGCCTTGTTCTAGCTTAATTTATTCACCAAGGACTAGTGGAGGTCCTATTTCATTCAATGCCAAAGTCTACCTTGAGACTTCAAAGGTAATCATCCACTTTTATGCCTTAGAACACATTTCAAACCTAGGTTTTCATTCCTTGAGGTTAGTGTATTGTTTAGTACTCATATGAGTCATTGAATATTGATTAGAACATTGGCAAGGGGAATTTAAGTGGTGGCCGAGATTCATGCAAGAAGAAGGTCTAAGGAGGAAGTTAAGATAAGCTTGAGAAAACAAGGTAAATTGCTTACCTAATGGTGGTTTAAGGTTTAAGGAATGAGTTTTAGATGGGTACCAATGTAGCTTAGGGCTTACATTAGGTAATGGGTTATGTAACCTAAGAAAAAGAACTTAAATAAGCTTGAGAACTTGTGACTAAGGAGCCAAAGGAAATGAGTTAGTAATATAAGTTTAAGATGAGTTTTAAGAACATTATAACTACTATGAGATGATGGGTGTATTTGCAGGTTGAAAGCTTTTATATGTGGGAAATTCAGTGTTTAAGTTTAAGTCATTTAAGGGCCTAAGAGCCATGTCATTTAAGAGCCTTAGTGCTATGCAATTTAAGATTATTGCAATATATTGAGTTTGTTGTGAATGAATTGGTTTGGGTGATGAGATATGATGAGAAGAACTTGATGTGTGTGAGATGGTTGAATGAGGAAAAATAATGTGTTGGGCATGATAATATACTAGAGGAGCTATGGCGAAATTTGAGTAGAAAATAAGTGTTTAGGTGATGGTGGAGAACTAATATGACCTAGGATTTACTAGGAGTCATACAAAGGAATTTGAGTGGAAATGAGTTAACTAAGGAGTTCTTGAGGTTTAGAATGACCTAGAATGGTCTATGAGGAAATTAGAGTTTAGATGGGTGCATTGAACACACCAAAGACACGGTATGAGGAATGATAAGACTTGTGCAAATCTGGAGGAAAGGTGTATAATGCTTTAAGGTGATTTAGGTATGAACTAAGAGAAGAACAATGAGAGTTCGAGAAGTTTGTGTAAGAGGTGGTGATGTTAGTGGTGGACTAGTAAGGTTTAGTTGAATGGTAATGTGTGGACTTGGGTGATGGAAGTGAAAATGGTAGGAGGATATTGTAAGTCGTCAAGGAAAATGACTAGAAACGTATAAGAGGGTATGATCATGAGAATGGTGAGTAAGTTGCATAAGAGAAGTGGAAATGTCTAAGGAGGGTGTTGCATGGTTAAGGTAAATGAAGAACAATGTCAAGGTATTAAGATAATGGAAAGAAATGTATAAGCAAGCTTAAGAGTTTAAGAGTGATGAGTAATAAGTGAAAAGAAGAGAAATTGTGCATGGACATGCAAGATAACCTTGGAAGGTTTAACAAGCAATGATGTTAAGGAGGAGTTATATGGGTTGAAAAGAAACACTTTGGTTAGTTGAAGTTTTAGACAAAATGTACATGTTAGAAATATAAGGAATTAATTGACAAGTGTAAGGAATTTCTTACAAGAATTGAGCTAAAGGTTGGAATGATCTTTGGAGGTGATTTTAATGAGTTTGGTGGAGGTTATAAGGTAGGTTTGATGTGCCAAATGATGTTAGAACACATTAGGAGGCTTGAGGAAAAATTTGGAGAAAGTTTGACATATATGGGAAGTTTCTGCAGCCGACCTACCCAGGGGACCGACCCCCAGTCTGGGTCGGTCGGGCTGAAACTGTGAATTTGGATGTTCTCTGCAGCCGACCTACCCAGGGGGTGGGTCGGTCGGTGGGTCGGTCGGACCATAAAAAAAAAAAAAAAGAAAAGAAACCCTAAGAGAGTTTAGTGGTATTAATGGTACCCATTAAGGGGGCAATGATGATTAGAGGCATAAAGACCTAAGGGATTAAGTTAAGAATAAACTTAAAAGTTTAAGATTAAGTTTGCAAGATTAGTTGTAAGACTTAAGAGGTGTTAGGTGGGGATCATTAAGGGTTAAGTAAGTTAAGTAAGTTGAATTAAGTTAAGTGATTAACTACCTAAAACTGAATGAATGTTTTAGGACTTGGGAGTTTGGACTCCGGAAGAGAGTAAGCAGCCGAACGACCAACGGTGAACGGTACAGTTCTCTTGTGACCTGCTTGCTAACGAGGTGTCCCTCGGCTTGTGTGCTATTTGTTTTGTGTGCTCACTAAACAAGATAAAGCATGCAACCGGAATATTATATTTATTGTGTTGTTGTGTGATGTTTGAAAACTAACACAACATACCGTGAGAACTTACTAACCATGTTTACTAAGGAATTGAGTGAGGACTAAGGAACGCTCCCTAATAAGGGACGATATGAACCGAAAGAGGTTAACCAACAAATATGGTTGAGATTACTACTAACTGGAACTTGAGTGAGGAAACCCGGGACCGATCTCCGGTCATGCATGCTAAGGAAAAAGGGGGACGGTATCTGAATCAGATCCGCCCTCCGCTTAAGGACTTGTCTTCGGACTTGTAGCCTAGGGCCGGTTGCCGGCTCAGCTGCGCTGGACTCCCGTCCAGAGTAGGTGGCATTAAGATGGTGCGGTGGGATCACCTAAATCCCAGGTTTGAATTAAGCTAACCATTCCCCTCCAGGAACGGTTTGTATACTGAGATTAAGTTAAGATTGAGATTAAGGTAAGGTTAAGATAAGTTGCAACCATTCCTTTTTAAAGGATGGTTTGTATTGTTAAGTTTAAGATTAAGGTAAGGTTAAGATGAGTTGCAACCATTCCTCATTAAAGGATGGTTGGTATAATTAAGATTAAGATAAGTGAATCCACTCCTTATTAAAGGATGGTTGTTTCTAAGATTAAGATAAGACTAAGATTGAGGTGAGATAAGGTTGGACTAAGATTAAGAGGGAACATTACTTAAGGAGTTAATTAACTCTCTAATTAAGGGAACGCATTTAAGTCGTTCATTGTGTGTGAACTTGATTGTTCATATCTGAGTAGTTGTTTACTGCACTTACTATTATATTGTGCATCTAATCAACCTCCATGCTATCGACAATTAGTCGTCGTAGCCACGTTAGCTTGGGGGCCATGAGGGATCGTACCAGCATTCGCTGACCCCCTTTGGGGGCTGTTTTTACTACACAGGTACATCAGGAAGCGGCCGTCGTAAGAGTAAGAAGAGGATACAAGTGTTAAGGATTAAGTGTGACTACGAGTTGTGCATGTACACTCGTATGGCAATTGAGTTAGTAAGATGTATAGGTTGTTGAGAGGATTGTAAGAAGAATATGCATTTGGTTAAGGTTGTTATGTACTAATGTTCGGTAGTTCTGTAGTCAGACCGTGGCAAGGTCCTGGGTGTAAGAATTCGCGCTGTTATGGACATGTTTATATATACTGGTAAGTTGCGTGACCACATCTGGATTGAGTTGGGGTGTTACAAAAAGTGTATCAGAGCGTAGTTACGCTCTGAAGACAAAAATACCGAACTTAGGAGAATATTGAGGTTGAGATGAGTTATGGGTTAAGGGTTAAGAGATAGAGTGAGAGGAGCGTTAGTCAGGACTTCCCGGTGTTTACCGGATATCCATAGTACCTAGGCCCGCCCTCCACATCCCTAACCCTAAATATGTGGAACAAACACCAGAGAGAAGAAAGCCTTCTCTTACTCGGGGAAACCCGATTGTGAGCCTCGATTTTAAACCCTATCCTATGTTGAATAAAGTTGATTGGGATCTGATTGGGTTTTAGGTCCACTTATAGCCTAAGATTAATAACTATGTCATATAACAATAATTATTAAAACCTAAGCTAGCTCACTGGAACCTATTATGAGTCGCCACCTAATTTTAACCTAGATCAAATTAGGAAAGGAGAGTTCGGGTTCGGGGGCTTGATATTCGACTTAATTAGGGTTCAATTACTTTCATTACCCCTCCTAGGTCGTTTTTCCTCTACTTAGTTTATTTACGGCTTATTACGAGTCGTTTTAACCTAAGTGCGCGAGCTTCTGTTTTTTTTTTTTTGTTTTTAACATTTTTTGACAGAGAATTAAAGTGAAATTAAAAACTACCTAAACTAGGGTTTCGGAGGCAGAATTAGGTCAAATTTTGCTTACGTCCGTAGCCACGGACCAAACGTCCGAGACCACGGACCCCAGTTAACCTAAATATACAGAAAAGTCGAAATTAAAGGAAAACAAAAATTTGCAAAGTCCGGGGCCACGGACAGGATGTCCGTGGGCCCGGACATTATTAGAAAAACCTAAATTTTGAATTTTTAAAATCCCGCCGCCGTCCGTGGGTGTCCGTGGTCTCGGACAACGCGTCCGAGGTCCCGGACCATAGGTCCGAGGTCACGGACCACCCACGGACAGGGGTTTTCAGAAGGTTCCCGAGGGTGTTTTGAGCTCAAATTTTATGGGTGTGTAGCCTGAAAGATGTACAAGACGTTAGTGATTGAAAGTTTTCAATTTGAATTCGAATTAAGCACGAAACTTAGCAAACAAGTTATCTGACAGAGGCTTAAATAAACAGCAATACAGAAGCCTACGAAGGTTAGTTTGAGCCCAAATTTTGAGGCAAGACAGATAATACCGTGGTGAATCAGGGAAGTGGAGTTTCTACCTGTTTTACCTTCGGATTCACAACGTTTCCTCACACGGGACTCGTCGAGTGCTCCGTTGATGGCAGACCCGAGAGGATTTCGACCCAAGCTTCTGGTTGTTGGTTGTTCTTGCTGTTCTTCACGTTTTAGAGGTGTTTTGTGAGGTTTTGATGATTATTGGTGCTTTGGGGATTGGAAAACGTGTTTAGATGGTGATTTCGGGGGATTTTCGGTATGATTTGGGTGGCCGGGTGTTGGAAAACGTGAGAGAGAGGGAGGAGGCTGTGTTTTCTGACTCCCTAGGGTTCTTGAGCATATGAGATTCTGCCTTTATCCAAAAACCAATCCCCTTATATAGACTTTCTTAAAGATAAAGAAAATCTAGTAAAAGTAAGATTTTTTGGTATTTTAATTAAGTGACTTCCCAAAGGAATTTTGCTATGATATTTTAACCACGTGTCAAGGATGGGAATTATGAATTTTCTGAAGTGGAATCGGATTTTTTAAATGTTGGAATATTTTTAAATTGAATTTCTTGTCCGATTCAGTCAGAAATTGCTAGAAAATTATTGGAAGTTCGAAAAATCAAAATTCCAACGCCATTATGCTTCAAATGTCATCCTTTATCATGGGTTAAAATTTCAAAGCATTTTGAATTGATTTGACCCTTATTTGGAGGAGAGAGAAAGCCTATAGGGGGCTTAGGAGCACTGAAAAATTACGAAAATGCCCCTGGAGATGACTAAGCTGTCCCTAGTACTCTGAAATGTGCCGATCGAACTGGGAACCCTTGCTACTAGCCTATTAGTAGAGACTTTCTTTTGGGGTTGAAATTTTGGGTATAACAGATTGCCCCCCGTCAACTAGGCTTTGTAGTGAAGATGAAAAGACTAGTTGATGCTTGAGTGATACCCCAAAATTTTGGATCCTAAAAGACCTCGTATGCCATTTGAAATCTAGCAAGTTGTGTCGAGCTATTCTAAGGCGCTGACTACCCATGAGTAAAGTGGAAGGGATGTCAAGCGATTCTAAGGCGTTGACTACCTATGAGGATGATGTGACGTCAAGCTATTCTAAGGCGTTGACTACCTTTAAAGGAATGAAGTACGCCGAGCATTCTAAGGTGTCGGGAACCTGAGATTGAATGGAATACGCCGAGCATTATAAGGTGTCGGGAACCTGGGATTGAATGGAATACGCCGAGCATTATAAGGTGTCGGGAACCTGGGATTGAATGGAATACGCCGAGCATTATAAGGTGTCGGGAACCTGGGATTGAATGGAATACGCCGAGCATTATAAGGTGTCGGGAACCTGTAATGCAAATGTAGATGTCATGCAGAAGAAGATGATATGATGATGATGCTGATGTTGATGATGTTGATGATGTTGATGTTGATGATGCTGATGATGCTGATGGTGATGCTAAATTGTATGACCTAGGTGCGCCTAGGGACCGGAACCTATTCCGAAGTGTGTGTAAAAGGTTAAGGACTGAGAGTGCCAAACGTGGCAGGTGCTAAGGAAGTGGGTAGGACTTATGACGAGCTTGAGGGTGAGCTCTTCTACTCAGGCGAGAATTTGTATCTGTAAAGAATCTGCATCTTCATGGTGAGAATCTGTATCTGAATCTATGGGTGAGAATCTGTATCTCTGAAGAGTCTGTATCTATGGATGAGAATCTGTATCTCTGAAGAATCTGTATCTTCGGCTGAGAATCTGTATCTCTGAAGAATCTGTATCTTCGGCTGAGAATCTGTATCTCTGAAGAATCTGTATCTTCCGGACGAGAATCTGTATCTCTGAAGAATCTGTATCTTCGGGGCGAGAATCTGTATCTCTGAAGAATCTGTATCTTCGGGTGAGAATCTGTATCTCTGGCCCATGTTGAGGAGCCTCGTACGGACGGATGCAAGGTAAACTCTATGCAAATGATCAAGATGAAAGTTGATTATGAAAGTGCCAAACGTGGCAATGGTGATGTGCATGTCAAAATACAATCAAAGTGTTTGTAGGAGACTTGTCCAAAACAAGAAATCGTTGGAAAATGTGCCAAACATGGCAACGTTTAAGGATCAAAAATTGTCCAAAGCAAGACATTGCTAGAAAGTGTGCCAAATGTGGCCATGATGAGGTTTATGAAACCGAAGTGTTTGGAGGAAAGTTGTTCAAGACAAGAAATTTGCTGAAAGAGGTGCCAAACGTGGCAGTGTTTGAAGAAAATTCTGTTTACTGAAAAGGAAAGTGAAATTATCATTTCCTGACCACAGATTTCGGACTTGTAATTTATCTCCTAGGAGATGAACATGCCATCGGTGGGGTATGGTGTAAAGGTAAGGACTTATGTGGGCCTATGTAGTGGTTTAGGCTTGTGTGGTGTATGGTGTGAAAGTAAGGGCTTATGTGGGCCTGTGGTGTTTGATGTGCAAGTAAGGGCTTTTGTGGGCCTGTGTAGTGGTGGTGTGGAGGTAAGGGCTTATGTGGGCCTGAGGTGTTTGACGTGGAGGTAAGGGCTTATATGTGCCTGCGGTGGAATGGTGGTGGTGATGTTTGAGCTCTGGGTTTCAATTGGTGTTGTCATAGCAATTGTTGGAGCCAACAATTGCCCCCAGTATTTTCCCTTAAGACAATCTGAGCTAGAGTTCATGGCAATCGATCGGAACGATCGATTGCCCCCGGTATTTTCTTTTATTAAACGTGCGAATGAGTCTCGTCCTCACAGGGTCAAGGCTTATGTTTTATGTGGTGTTCCTAACCTACACTCGGCGTGTTTGGTGTTTGCACTCGTTCTCCTACGGTCACAACTTCTAACCATTGAATTGATATTTGATGATTTACGCATTCGATCTGTTACTTTCACGTGATTAGATACACAACTATCAAGTCGGAAGTCTTTAAGCTTATAACATGGCATGGGGTGTGATGAAGAAAGGACCATGGAGGATATTTCAGGTATGTGGAGCTATAAGGGTGACCAAAGCTGCAACTTCACCTTCTCTCGGACTTGTCTTCTTTGTCCTGAAGTCGTTTGGCTACTTCGTGATGACTTCGCTATGAACTTGGAACTTAGAACTTTGGGTTGTTCCTTGCGCCTTCTCTCTTTCTATTTTGGATACTTCGAGGCTTTCCAGTTTGCCTTTCTTTGAATCTCTTTTCCTCGGGGTTCTTGTGTTTCCCGGTTTTGAACTTTGAGAGCTGTTTTTGATGTAGAGCATTTGATCCTGTGCCACTTTGGGACCATTTGCGGATCATTTCATTGTCTTGGTAACGGCGTTGCTTCTTTGGACTTGTGAAGTTGCTGTTCGGAAGTCGGGCTCCTTGCTTCTTTGGTCACCGGGTCGGTTGCTCATCATTGGCTGGCTTGTTTGTGGAGTTTGTAATGTTGTAAAAGAGGATGTATACGAAAAGCTCAGCGGGGGTGCCTAGGGTTTAATGTCAGGGTTCACAAGCTTTTGGCTATGTGGTGTTGTACCTAGGTGCTTCGTCATCCCTAATAGTTGTGTATCCGTTCTTTGTTACTTTTCGCAGGTCTAAGAGTAAATTTACAAATTATCTCCTTCGGTCGGAGTTATGCCATTTACCTCACCTTTGAATGTGGTCTTACCGGAGCCGTGTAAAAATGACATGCTCGTTCACTCATGGTTTTTCCACTCAAGGCACTCTCGTGAAATGTTCACTCAGAGACTTGTTCACACAATTAAACGAAAGAAATAATCAGTATTGGTCTTTAAACTCAGATTGCCCCCAGTATTGATCATGGGTTTAAGACAATAATTAAAATGTGGAATTTGAGCAGCTTTGTGGGTTATTTTGGATGATGGTGTTTGGACGGACATGTTCAACTTTTTGGAGACAAAAGATAAATCTTCCTGCTCCATTGTCAGAAAATGTAACCTCATCTTAAAAGGCGTTTTGAAATCGGACTTGAAAAAGTCGTTTGTTGTGAAGATGATTTAGTAAAACCATTGTCTTCTATTAGTGACTTGGAAAACAGCCATTCTTTGAAAACTTTGAATGATGCATTTGAAAGATGAATGTTATGGTAGGTTATGCATGTGGAGACTTTCATTGCTGAAGACTCGAGCTCTCGATCGTTGGGACGTTGCTGAGATGACCGTGACCGCCTTCTTCTTGGACTGTGAGTAGGCTCTGCAAAAAATGCCTGAACTAGGAGTGCCCATGGATGACGCATGAAGCACTTGGGCCTGAATCAAACTGAATGATGCCGTCATGGATGTGGATAGGCATTTGGGCCTAGATAAATTGAAATTGAGGCACATGGGCCAGAAATATTTTGAGGATGTGGCGCTTGGACCGGAGTGTTGTGAGAATGTGGCACTTGCGCCGGAATGTTGTGAAGAGGTGGCGCTTGGGCCAGAATGCTTAAAGAATGTGGCACTTGGGCCGGAATGATTTGGGATTGTGGCTCTTGGGCCAAAATGATTTGGGATTGAAGTAAGACATAATGGGCCAGAGGGACTTCTAGACTAGAATGGATGTATGGGCCTAAATTCCCTTAATCTGGAAGTGATGCATACAGGCTGAAGGAAACCACATGAACTGTGAACTGGGCCGAGAGAGAAACTTTGAAGTCTAAGATTTGTTTGATGTTCCTATTGGGCCTTGAGTCCAGAAACTAGAATAAATGAGTTACGAGAACTATCTTGAATTCGAATGGGTTGAAACCTAAACAAACGGTTTTGAGTGGGCCTAAAAGGTATGACACCTAGATCTAGGACTTTGGGCCAGGGCCCGAACAAAAAGTTTACCTAGACTAGAATGGGCCTTGGGCCGAAATGGAAAAGCTTGATTGATTCTCATGGACTGCTTTAGGTAGATTTTTTTATGGGCTTAGAACTAAATTGATAATTCAAATTAGGCTGAAAGAGAAATCTCCTAAGTTTAAACTTTTGGGCCGAAGCCCAAATGATTCACATATTAAATCAAACAGGGCCTTTGAGCCGCAAACAATAGAGCCGCCAATTCGGGTTGGACTAAGTTGATGTAGGGGAAACTCCTATCAATTTCTAGGCCGGGTAGTGGACCGATCACACAAGCAAACAAGGCCCACACAAATTCGACATGTCCTCACTTGACGGTTAAAACAATATGGGTATGGATCGATCCGGAGAGGTGCTTGGGGCTTGGGCCCAGGTCACCACAAAGGAATAGGGCTTGCACGCTATTCTCTTTGGGCTTCCCCACTTTTTTTCACATCACCTGAAGGTGTGCGTCTACGGCCGGGTCTTTGACTGACCAAACAGTGGGCTAGGTAAGGACACTGCCAGGAAAACGCTTGGGGCTAAGGCCCAGGTATTAAGGGGGTGTGGTTAGACGACACCCTCCTCTTTTCCCCCGCTTATTCACATCACCTAAAAGGTGTGAGTCCCTGGCAGGGGACCCTAGATGGGCCCCGAGGTGAAACTGGTTTGTGTGGACCCTCACTCTCATATGATGCAAAAAGGTGCAGAAAAGTAAAGTGCGCACAAAAGTAAACAAACAAAGTAATAAAGCCATAAATAAATAATTTCGAGTTAAGCCCTCTTTCTTAAAATTAAAACAAGTTAAAATTAAGAAGTATGTCCCCAGCAGAGTCGCCAGTCTGTGAGCCTCGATTTTAAACCCTATCCTATGTTGAATAAAGTTGATTGGGATCTGATTGGGTTTTAGGTCCACTTATAGCCTAAGATTAATAACTATGTCATATAACAATAATTATTAAAACCTAAGCTAGCTCACTGGAACCTATTATGAGTCGCCACCTAATTTTAACCTAGATCAAATTAGGAAAGGAGAGTTCGGGTTCGGGGGCTTGATATTCGACTTAATTAGGGTTCAATTACTTTCATTACCCCTCCTAGGTCGTTTTTCCTCTACTTAGTTTATTTACGGCTTATTACGAGTCGTTTTAACCTAAGTGCGCGAGCTTCTGTTTTTTTTTTTTTTTTTAACATTTTTTGACAGAGAATTAAAGTGAAATTAAAAGCTACCTAAACTAGGGTTTCGGAGGCAGAATTAGGTCAAATTTTGCTTACGTCCGTAGCCACGGACCAAACGTCCGAGACCACGGACCCTAGTTAACCTAAATATACAGAAAAGTCGAAATTAAAGGAAAACAAAAATTTGCAAAGTCCGGGGCCACGGACAGGATGTCCGTGGGCCCGGACATTATTAGAAAAACCTAAATTTTGAATTTTTAAAATCCCGCCGCCGTCCGTGGGTGTCCGTGGTCTCGGACAACGCGTCCGAGGTCCCGGACCATAGGTCCGAGGTCACGGACCACCCACGGACAGGGGTTTTCAGAAGGTTCCCGAGGGTGTTTTGAGCTCAAATTTTATGGGTGTGTAGCCTGAAAGATGTACAAGACGTTAGTGATTGAAAGTTTTCAATTTGAATTCGAATTAAGCACGAAACTTAGCAAACAAGTTATCTGACAGAGGCTTAAATAAACAGCAATACAGAAGCCTACGAAGGTTAGTTTGAGCCCAAATTTTGAGGCAAGACAGATAATACCGTGGTGAATCAGGGAAGTGGAGTTTCTACCTGTTTTACCTTCGGATTCACAACGTTTCCTCACACCGGGACTCGTCGAGTGCTCCGTTGATGGCAGACCCGAGAGGATTTCGACCCAAGCTTCTGGTTGTTGGTTGTTCTTGCTGTTCTTCACGTTTTAGAGGTGTTTTTGTGAGGTTTTGATGATTATTGGTGCTTTGGGGATTGGAAAACGTGTTTAGATGGTGATTTCGGGGGATTTTCGGTATGATTTGGGTGGCCGGGTGTTGGAAAACGTGAGAGAGAGGGAGGAGGCTGTGTTTTCTGACTCCCTAGGGTTCTTGAGCATATGAGATTCTGCCTTTATCCAAAAACCAATCCCCTTATATAGACTTTCTTAAAGATAAAGAAAATCTAGTAAAAGTAAGATTTTTTGGTATTTTAATTAAGTGACTTCCCAAAGGAATTTTGCTATGATATTTTAACCACGTGTCAAGGATGGGAATTATGAATTTTCTGAAGTGGAATCGGATTTTTTAAATGTTGGAATATTTTTAAATTGAATTTCTTGTCCGATTCAGTCAGAAATTGCTAGAAAATTATTGGAAGTTCGAAAAATCAAAATTCCAACGCCATTATGCTTCAAATGTCATCCTTTATCATGGGTTAAAATTTCAAAGCATTTTGAATTGATTTGACCCTTATTTGGAGGAGAGAGAAAGCCTATAGGGGGCTTAGGAGCACTGAAAAATTACGAAAATGCCCCTGGAGATGACTAAGCTGTCCCTAGTACTCTGAAATGTGCCGATCGAACTGGGAACCCTTGCTACTAGCCTATTAGTAGAGACTTTCTTCCGGGGGGTTGAAATTTTGGGTATAACACCGATCTGGCAGTTAGCTAACAATAAGCAGTACGAGGAACATCTTGTTGCACAACAGTTATAGAGAACTTGGAGGTTTTTAATGGAGCGCAACAGAGAAACAGGCTCTACCTATGGAATTCTATCAATAAGGGAACGGTAATTACCGGCAACATGGGTCGACGTGCTACGCAGGCGAAATAACCCGTAATACCAATAATAAGGAAAGCACTACGGGTGCAATAGAAAGGAAAAGGGAAGCGACATGAGTACCGGACAGTGGTCCAAAGGAGCATCACAGTAGGATAATACCAAGCATGAGGATTGAGATTACTGGGAAGTCCAGTTAGAAACGGGAACTCCAAACCCCAAACAATGAAAGAGGTTACAAACCTGGCCAACATAATGCGGACGACGATAGGAACTTATATAAATTGTGTACCGAAATAGGACTACGATGTAGTGCCTAAAGGAGAATCATTACTCAGTAACCACAACAAAATGTGTGGAGACAAGAGCGAGGATTAAGACATAAGAAAGTATTAAGGGGTTCCCTCAGGAAGAGGAACGCCCTGGTAGATGACAGTACTGTCAAATAACAAGGAAACTGCCGGATGGACGGTTATCCAAAATAAGAGATTATCGAAGGAATCCCGAGGACTACCAATTACATGGAAATTAGAAGGAAGTGTCACTACCGATGTACCTTGTACCAATAACCCATCCTGCATGGCGCACTTGCCATAGCAAGTGCTACCACGGTTAAGCCACACGAAAAGCCATCAAGGCGAAATAGGAGAACGCTACAGTTGTAGCATATTGAAATACCCCAAACCTTAATATATTGTTTAAACAGTTAAATATGGTGTATTAAGACTAAAAAGAGTCTTAGAAACATTAGTAAACAAGTTTAAACAAAAGAAAACACAAAATGTGCTTTAAAGTCAATAAGAGCCAAAATGTGCCCTAAGCTTGGGATAAACTTGGTTAAGACCTAATGAACTTACCAAGACCTCATCTATACACTAATGAACATATTAAATCAATTACCAAAGAAAACCAAGCTTGAAAACAAGTTTAAACACAAAATGTGCTTTAAGGAGTCTTAAAGCACATTTTTGAAAAATTGTCTTGTAAATGAGTTTTGAGTGGCTAGATGTCCATCATTACTCTTAAATACATATGTGTACTATATAATATCACATTTGGGTGTCTATATTAGTGGGAAATCAAAAATTTCACTTCTATGTGTCTTGTTTTATGAATAGTAACTTTTATAAGCTATTTTGTAACATATGTTTGTATAAGTAATTAAATTGACAAACAAAGACTATATTACCCTCATTATATTAAAGGGGCCGGTTTTCTAAGGTGTGGTGACTCACCACCCTCTTGTTATTTTGTTAAGTAAATAATGATGACTAATGAATGTACTATTTGCTTTAAAACTACAAATATCTTCTAAAGTTAAACCAATCTTCATTCTCTCATTTCCTTTCCTTGCTCACACGGTTTCCCACCTCTCTTTTCCTTCTTCTTGCTGTTTCTCACGGTGATACACACACCTCCATTGAAACTCCCACTTTGATCTCTTGTAAAACCTTGCTCACTTGTCCAAATCAAAAACAAACACCACCAATCTCTTCCTCTCATCAAGCTCTTCATTCCTATCTTCTCAAAAGTCCAAGACAACCATTTCAGTGCCATGGAGTTTCTCCATTGAAGGAGCTTGAGCTTGTTTTTCTACATATTATTACTCTCCTTGGATTCTAGGTAAGGAATCTCAAATAAAACTTCATTTCCTCTTTGTTTTTGTCATGTCCGAAAATACACATTGAAGGAGCTTTATGTGACTTGTTCGCTTCATTCCAACTCTTCATGGACTAGGTGGAGTCCTCTCTTGCTAGATATTCAAACTCTCTTCAAAGAGCAAGGTAAAACAACTACATTAATGTTTTTGAAACAATGTAAAACTAGGGTTTACAATGAGATGGAGCTTATAGCTTGAATACTCATTATAATGTGTGTATATTGTTTAGAACTTGTCAAAGAATCAAGTACTCTATCTTTTTCTAAAGGAAACAAGAAAGAAGTTATTTTGCAAAAGAGGTAAATCTACTAACCTAATGTTGTTTTAATGCCTTAGGAGAAATGAGCTTATAAATGCTTATTAAAACTACCTAAAGAGCCAATGGTGAATGACTTAGTAAAGTGTTCTCAAGAGCTTAGTAAAAGGCATATGTGTTGTTGAGTGTATTTGCAGGTTAAAGGCAAATAATTGTGGAAATTCAGTGTTTATGATTTATGCACCTTAAGGGCCTAAGAGCCATGTCATTTAAGGGCCTAAGTGCCATGCAATTTAAATTATGCACTATATTGTGATGTAGTGCTTTGTGAGTGAAGTTTGTGTATAATAAGTACTTGATGGATTTTTAGTGTTCTTGGTTGTTTGTTGGTAAAAACAAGTGTTTTGGTTTAGTAATGTTCTAGGAGAACCTATGTCGAAATTTGGTAACAAAGTGAAGTTCTAAGTGTTAAAATGAGTTTGATAAGTTAAGGAGTATTTAAAATGGTTAAGTGTTGTTCTTGTGTAGGAAACATGCATTAAGGTGATTTAGGATGTAACAAGGACTTAGGCATGAGCTTGAGATTTAGTATGTACCAAAGTCATTTTGGGACTTAGGTAAAGACTTAGGCAAACTTTGGTAAATTAAGGAGAAGGTATGAACTTGAAAAGGATTTGAAGTAATGTTAAGGAGTTAGTTGTGAGAGATGATGCTTGGAGATGATGTTAAGATAAGGAGAAAACATTTTGGGATAGTAGTTATCATAGGTGAGAAACACCATTTAGAAACCTAGTGTAAAATGTTGTAAGTGTTAGGAATTTTGGAGATAAGTAAAGGTTTAAGGAATTAGAAAAAGAGTTGTGAGTGTTTAAGGATGTTAAGTTGTGTTTGAAGTGCCCAAATGAGATTAGGGGGTACTAGGTTATATGGGGTAAAGTTTGGAGTTGAATGTGAAAAGGAAAATAAGGATTTGGGGCAGACCGGACTTGCGACCGGACTTGCAAGCCCGGTCGGGCCCTGTTACACTACCGGAAAATGTTTCTGGAATCGACCGGACTTGGGGACCGGACCTACAAGTCCGGTCGGGCTTGTTTTGTGAGAGGGAAAATGTTTCTGGAATGGACCGGACATGGGACCGGACTTGGCAAGTCCGGTCGGCATGAATTTTGTACGGGTTATAAGTCTCTGGAATCGACCGGACATAGGACCGGACATGTAAGTCCGGTCGGAGTGAATTTTTCAACGGTAAAAAGGTACTGGAATGGACCGGACTTAGGTCAAGTCCGGTCGGACCTAAACTTGTAAAAAAAAAACAGAAAAGAATGTGACTTATGTAGTTAACCCTAGGGTGTATAATGAAGGTAACCTAGGGTAAGATAGACATTAAAACATGTCATACAATTATGTTAAACACTTAGTAAATTTGGAGGTTAAGTAAGTTAATTAACCGACGTTCTTGAATTATGTATAGGAGTGACCTACGGAGGAAACCAAACGAGGCAAGGACCAAGGTATGGTTTTCTTGCAGTCTGTTGTCTAGCGGTTTACACCGGTTTGTGTGTTGTATGTTTTTCTGTGTGTTTACAACGTTATAAGATTTAAACATGTAATGAGTTTACAGTTGTTCATATTATTGTGATGTATGTTGTGACTCATTCCCTTGTGTGTGTCTAACATGACTTACCACCTATTGTGTGTTGGTTGTTAAGTTCCACTATGAACTTCTAACAAGTGTTAACTGGGAAGTGAGGAATCCGGTTATCCGGTCATGCATGTAAGTTAAGAGTAGATATCTGAATCAGATTCGACTCTTATGTTGTTAAGATTGTTCTCCTTAATTTGGCGTTCGATCTCCCGCTAGCTTCTTCCAAAGCTTACCTATTCTGACTTATGATCGGTTTAGTGGGAACCTGTGTTTGTGTGTGTGTTCGGGTCACTAAATCCGAACCATCTGTGACTTAAGTTACTCGTTCGCTAACAGAACGGTAATGAGTGTGTTTAACGAGCTTAACATGAGGGTGAATCACTCTCTAGGCTCTTATGTTATTTGACCCTTGTGGTTTGTTATGTGGAAAAGATCCACCGTGTGTGTGATGTGAGCTATGCACCATGCCATGCTCCATGTTATGTTATGTATGTTATAATGAATGCCATGTTATATGACAAGTAGCTGCGCGTATCCCGGTAGCCGATGGGCTGCGCGTTAGCCATACCAGCCAAGGGTTGCTGACCCCCTCGGGGGATCCATATTTCTTATACTGCAGGATGAGGATCGAAGAAGCGGAGTGGCTTTAGATCCTAGGATGTAATCTTTTGTATACTTTTGGATGTTGGCCCGGGATGCGCCTGTGCTCCTGTGGCGTTATATTTGGTTGTTGCAGTTACAGTGATGTTACAGTGAAGGATGTATGTAGTACTCGGTATTGTATATAATGTATTTATGGTTTAGTTTTATGCTCGGGAGTCTGATCATCAGACCGGTACAATTGTATTTATTCTGCCTTGTCAACCACGTGGGTGGTTGACGGCGTTGTAGCACCGAAGCGTTAGTTACTGTTTAGTTATTATTTGCTGCGATTTCATTTAGTATCATGTGCGTATTAGGGGTGTTACAAAAAGTGGTATCAGAGCGAAGTATCGCTCTGATGACTAGAATACCGAGCTTAGGAATATACCGAGTTAGGAAACCTAACTACAGTTACCTAAGTGATCAGTTATGGAAAGGTTAACCACTAACTAAGTGTGGAGATACCTTATTGTCGGAAAGCGTTACAACCGTTGGACCGATAAGTGTGCAAGCATATTGCTAATGAATATTCATGTGAATACAGATGGCAGGTAGACCACGCGGTAGAGGCCGCGGAAGTGGTACTGGTACTGGGGGTGACCAGGGCGAGAACACTACGGCTCAGGTTATGGCTGAGGCTGTAGCAGCCGCTGTGGCCCAGATGGTACCCCAGCTTGTAGCTGCGATCCAGCAGGGGCAGATGCCCGGAGTTCAGCCACCACCGCCACCGCCACGAGAGACCAACTGGGTCAAGGCATTGGCAGACTTGAGACCCCCTTCATTTCATGGGGAGACCGACCCACGTAAGCTGGAGGCGTACATCTCCGAGTTGGAGACCGCCTACGAGACCTTGGCTGTGCCCGCAGAGGCTAAGGTCCGTCTTGCCGCTTACTATCTGAAGGGTTCGGCACAAAACTGGTGGAAGCTAGTGAGAGAGGACCGGATGGCGGATCCTCAGTTTGGTGGAGGGAGTACACGGCTCTGCTGCGAGCCAAATACTACCCGTGCACGTTCAAGAGGCCAAGCGCCTGGAGCTGGATAGTCTGAGGCAGGGGGACAAGGTGTCGGTTGATGAGTACTACACGCCTTCACCGGCCTTGTCCACCTGTTACCGGACCTGGGATACTCGAACCGGGTGCTGGTAAACCGTTTCTACAACGGTCTCAGCCACCGTCTTCGCTATGGGATGGGGCCAGCTGAGTATACTACCTTGCAGGTAATTTAAGTAAAGAGTGATGTGAATATGTGTCTACAAGTGAGTATTAATGTGAGTTTGTGAGTATGTATTGCGGGGCATGACTGACATCCTAAATTCAGGAGTGCTATCATGCCGCTGCTAAGGTGGAGATCACCGTCCGTCTGAGGGACGAGGAGAATGCGCACAAGCGCAAGGCCACGAGCGAGGGCCAGAGTTCGCAGGGGTACGGGGGAGGAAAGAAGAAGAAGAAACCTTATCCCCAGCCCCAGAAGAGTCAGCACCAGGGTGACAAGGGCCAAGCCCAAACCACCACCGCTGAGGAGCCACTGAAGCTCACATATGCTTATGCGGCGAAGCCCCTACGCTCTTACCCACCAAAGGGTAATTGTTTAATCTGTGTATAAGTTGATGTGTATGTTGATAAGTTGTGAAACAAGTACTGAGTGTGTATTGTGTTAGCAGCTAGCACGGGCTCTGGACCGGAGCGCCACTATTACTGTAAGTGGTGCAATGGAGACCACCCCGGCAAGGACTGCAAGGGAAATGAGGTGCAGTGTCGATACTGCGAGAAGTGGGGTCACCGTGACCACGAGTGTTACCGGAACCCCAACAGCAGAGTCAACAAGCCCAAGGGGCAGTGGAAGGGTAAGGCCACAGCAGCTATTGATGGCCCGAAGACGGCTAACCAGCCACCCACTGATCAGAGGCATACTGATTCCCAGAAGGGGAAGGGTCGGGACCTAGCAAGGCCACCCTGAATGTGGTGGACCGGTCTGAGGCGCCAGGGCCCTCTTCTAGACCAGGTACCGCCTAAACTGTTGAATGTAATAAGTGATTGCATACCGCATTTCATGCTTATGTGTGTATTAGTGAGTTCAAGTGTATTATCATGTGAGTAAGGAGTTAAAGTATAGTGTGAAAACACCTAATTAGATAATTCTAAACTGAAAGGAACCTTCAATATATGTTATCCAATCCCACCCACACCAAACCCTGAAGAGACCACCATCAACATCACCGACTTTCCAATGGAGCAATGTCAGGTTATCCAGCCAGGTATGATACTCTTAAGTGGATACCTGACACCGGAAGCACAAGTCCATATCATCAGACGATGCGACGAACTTGGAGCTAAACCTGGAGGTTTCTACACACCTGAATATCCGAACGGATCAAGAATGCAATTGAAGATGATGTGCATGGGTAAGGACTGGAACCCTTACACCAAGTCATATCAAGAAGTGCGAGCTGAAGATGGAGCAACGTACCAAGTATACCTGAGGAGTTCCGTGCGGTCGTTAATCACGCCGTGGGAATTGCTCAACAAGTTGAAACGGATTCAATTCCAATGTGGAAGCAGATTTGTGTATTGTGAACTTCTACCAGAAAGGTGGACGGTTAGGTTTACACCAAGATAAGGACGAGTCACCCGAGTCTCTAAGTAAGGGAGTACCCGTGGTGTCTTGGTCCATTGGTGATACCGCAGTATTTGTGTATGGCGAGCAGAAGCGTGCTGATCTCGCAAGGAAGTTAATGTTAAAGTCAGGAGATGTATTAATCATGGGTGGGCAGTCAAGGATGCTATATCATGGCATCAGAAGATCAAACTGAATACCGCACCGTCGGCAGTGATCAATGCCACACACATGAAACCCGGACGTTTGAATTTGACCTTCAGACAATTCTAAGCCTTGTATACTTTTGTAATGTGTTAAGCCAGTAATGTTAAGGAGTTATGTATGTGTTAAGTTATATCAACCATGTAAACCAACAATGTTGTAAAGAGGAAGTGTTAATGAATAAAGTGGAGTTATTGAAGTATATCAACCGTGTTGTTACCCAGTACTTATTAGTTTGCCAATGAATTAGGCTGTGCACTCGGAACGGGAGGTACATTGAGTGTCTGCAATGAGGCAGAAGCCGGCAAGAGCGGCACAATCCTCACCGGTACCTTTCCAGTGAATGGCGTGGATGCATCGATCTTGTTCGACTCTGGAGCCTCACACACATTTGTTTCGCTATCTTTTGCGAAGAGGCTGGGGTTAGATGGAGAGGAGATGCCAGACTTCTTGGTCACTCTCCCATCGAAAGAGCGGATCAGGTGTACCCGCTACCACCGAGATGTCATTGTACGAATCAGAGGTGAAGAGTTCCCGATCGACCTGATAGAGTTCGACGGACTTGGATTTGATGTGATTGTCGGGATGAACTGGTTGGAGCGGTACAAGGGCAGAATCCTGTGTGCCGAGCATCGACTGCTTCTTCGGAGTCCATCTGGGGTTACCATATCATACCGCCAGAGGCCCAGGGAGCCTTCGACACAGATCATCACCGCCATGGCCATGTATCGTGAGTTACGACGAGGGAGTGATGTATACCTCTGCTATGTCCAGGACATAGAGAGAGACCCTGAGTTTAGCCCAGATGTGCCGGTAGTGTCGGAGTTTCCTGATGTATTTCCTAAGGAACTGCCGGGCATGCCGCCAGCACGAGAGGTTGAGTTTGAGATCGACTTAGTTCCGGGCACTGGACCCATTGCGAAAGCACCTTATCGTATGGCTCCAGCAGAGATGACAGAGCTCAAGGAGCAGCTGAGAGACCTACTCGACAAGGGCTTTATCCGCCCTAGTGTTTCACCATGGGGAGCGCCGGTCCTCTTCGTGAAGAAGAAGGACGGTAGCCTCCGCCTGTGTATTGATTATCGGGAGCTGAATGCTGTTACGGTGAAAACCGTTACCCTTTACCACGCATCGACGATCTATTTGATCAGCTTAGGGAGCATCAGTATTCTCCAAGATAGACTTACGTTCCGGATACCATCAGATTGCCATCCGTGACAGTGATATCGAGAAGACAGCTTTCAGAACGAGGTATGGGCATTATGAGTTCACAGTTATGCCGTTTGGCTTATCGAATGCACCAGCAAAGTTCATGGACTTAATGAACCGCTTGTTCCAAGATAGTCTTCATCGATGACATTCTTGTGTATTCTAAATCGAAAGGTGAGCACGAAAGCCACCTGAGAATGTGTTACAAACTCTGAGGAGAAACCAGTTGTATGCAAAGTTTTCGAAATGTGAATTTTGGTTGAACCAAGTATCTTTCCTTGGACATGTGATTTCTGAGGCCAGGATCGCTGTTGATCCGGCAAAGATAGATGCAGTGCGCACCTGGCCTAGGCCGAAGACAGTCACTGATATCAGGAGCTTCCTCGGTCTGGCAGGATATTATAGGAGGTTTGTGAAGGACTTCTCCAGTATCTCGAAGCCGATGACTTCCTTAATGAAGAAGGATGCACCATTCGAGTGGACAGTCGACTGTGAGAGTTCTTTCGCGAGTCTCAAGGATGCTCTGACATCTGCACCAGTCCTGACTATACCAGACGGTCCAGATGGTTTTGAGGTCTACTGCGACGCATCAGGCAGAGGTATGGGTTGTGTATTGATGCAACACGGGAAGGTCGTGCATACGCCTCCCGTCAGCTGAAGAAGCATGAGGAGAACTACCCTACCCACGACTTAGAATTGGGTGCCATTGTCTTCGCATTGAAGATATGGCGACATTATTTGTATGGGGTAAGTGTGACAATCTATTCTGACCATAAAAGCTTAAAGTACTTGTTCACTCAGAAAGAGTTGAACATGAGGCAAAGAAGGTGGGTTGAGTTTCTGAATGACTACGATATTAATCTGCAATACAAAGAGGGTAAGGCAAATGTGGTAGCTGACGCACTGAGTCGCCGAGCACACTCTCTCCATTCGCTAGTCTCTCATACTGGCTTGGTTGAAGAGGTGCGGAGTGCTCAGATGACGGATCAGTATATGCTGGAGATCCGGCAGAAGCTTATTGATGGCACATTCGAGGGTCAGAAGTACGACTTCAGACTCCACGATGATGACCTGATTAGGCTGAATGGCCGATTGTGTATACCTAGGAGTAGCGCTGAGTTGAAGGAGCGCATATTGAGTGAATCCCATTGTTCTACTACTACTTCGATTCACCCCGGAGCTTCAAAGATGTATAAAGGTATAAAGAGGTATTTTTGGTGGACTGGAATGAAGAAAGATGTTAGTGATTATGTATTGAGGTGTCTCACTTGCCAGAAGGTCAAGTTTGAGCACCGACGGCCTGGTGGTATGGTACAGCCAATGCCAGTGCCTGAGTGGAAGTTCCATGATATCTCCATGGACTTTGTAGTAGGGCTTCCGCCTACAAGGGGAGGTCTGAATATGATATGGGTGATAGTTGACCGACTGACCAAGGTGGCCCGATTCATTCCGATGAAGGACACTTGGAAAGTGGCAAGATTGGCAGAACTGTTTGATAAAGAGATTGTAAGACATCATGGTGTACCGAAAACGATTGTATCTGACAGAGATACCAGATTCTTATCCAGATATTGGAAGTCCACACGAGAGGCATTGGGTACTGAATTGAAATTGAGTACAGCGTTTCACCCACAGACCGATGGTCAGAGTGAGCGCACCATTCAGACACTTGAGGATATGCTACGTGCTTGTGCACTTGACTTTCAGACCAGCTGGATTGATAAGTTACATCTGATCGAGTTTAGTTACAACAACAGTTATCATGCTTCGATCAAGATGTCTCCCTTCCAGGCCTTGTACGGTAGACCATGCCGCACGCCATTATGCTGGGATGAGTCGAGTGAGACGGTCATTATAGGACCAGAGTATCTTGAGCAAGTTCAGGCAGAAGTTCGCCAGATCAGGGCTAATATGAAAGCAGCTCAGGATAGACAGAAGTCGTACGCAGATGTGCGCCGACGTGACCTGGAGTTCGCCGTGGGCGATCAGGTATTTTTGAGAGTATCCCCCATGAAGGGAGTATTTCGTTTTGGCCAGAAGGGCAAGTTGAGCCCAAAGTATGTGGGGCCTTATGTTGTGACGGAGCGGATCGGCCCGGTAGCCTATAGACTAGACCTACCGCCGAGCTGGGCAAGGTACATGATGTATTTCATGTGTCCCAGTTGAAGAAGTATATGTCTCATCCGTCTCATGTGCTTCAGCCTGAAAGGCTAACCTTAGAGCCGACCATGCGATCAGTGGAGACTCCGGTACGGATTCTGGATGCTAAGACTCGAGACACTCGCCATAAGTCCGTGAGACTGGTGAAAGTTCTCTGGTCTAACCAGGACGTTGAGGAGGCCACTTGGGAGCTGGAAGATAAGATGAAGGCGAAGTACCCGTCATTGTTTACTTCTTAGTCCTTATGTGTATAGGGTACGGGGCGTACCCCTTTTAAGGGGGGTAGAGCCGTTTCGGTTATGTGTGTACGACGTGTATTTGAATACATCGTCTATGTTATGTGTTATGTTACAGACCGTTGTGTCTGAATGATGTGGATAATGTTGTATGGACCTTGTGTCCAATGTTATGTAAGTGTGTTGTTAATGATGTATGGAAGTATTGTTTATAAGTGTTCCCGTGTTCTAATATTTAGGATATGAGGAAGTATGAACTTTGAGGGCAAAGTTCTTTTAAGGGGGGTAGATTGAAATACCCCAAACCTTAATATATTGTTTAAACACTTAAATATGGTGTATTAAGACTAAAAAGAGTCTTAGAAACATTAGTAAACAAATTTAAACAAAAGGAAACACAAAATGTGCTTTAAAGTCAATAAGAGCCAAAATGTGCTCTAAGCTTGGGATAAACTTGGTTAAGACCTAATGAACTTACCAAGACCTCATTTATACACTAATGAACATATTAAATCAATTACCAAAGAAAACCAAGCTTGAAAACAAGTTTAAACACAAAATGTGCTTTAAGGAGTCTTAAAGCACATTTTTGAAAAATTGTCTTGTAAATGAGTTTTGAATGGCTAGATGTCCATCATTACTCTTAAATAATATGTGTACTATATAATATCACATTTGGGTGTCTATATTAGTGGGAAATCAAAAATTTCACTTCTATGTGCCTTGTTTTATGAATAGTAACTTTTATAAGCTATTTTGTAACATATGTTTGTATAAGTAATTAAATTGACAAACAAAGACTATATTACCCTCATTATATTAGGGGGCCGGTTTTCTAAGGTTGGTGACTCACACCTCTTGTTATTTGTTAAGTAAATAATGATGACTAAGAAGTACTTTTGCTTTAAACTACAAATATCTTCTAAAGTAAACCAATCTTCATTCTCTCATTTCCTTTCCTTGCTCACACGGTTTCCCACCTCTCTTCTTCTCTTCTTCTGTTCTCTCACGTAATACACACACCTCCATTAAACTCCCACTTTGATCTCTTGTAAAACCTTGCTCACTTGTCCAAATAAAAAACAAACACCACCAATCTCTTCCTCTCATCAAGCTCTTCATTCCTATCTTCTCAAAAGTCCAAGACAACCATTTCGGTGCCATGGAGTTTCTCCATTGAAGGAGCTTGAGCTTGTTTTTACATATTGTTACTCTCCTTGATTCTAGGTAAGGAATCTCAAATAAAAACTTCATTTCCTCCTTGTTTTTGTCATGTCCGAAAATAATATTGAAGGAGCTTTTTATGTGACTTTGTTCTAGCTTCATTCCAACTCTTCATGGACTAGGTGGAGTCCTCTCTTGCTAGATATTCAAACTCTCTTCAAAGAGCAAGGTAAAACAACTACATTAATGTTTTTGAAACAATGTAAAACTAGGGTTTACAATGAGATGGAGCTTATAGCTTGAATACTCATTATAATGTGTGTATATTGTTTAGAACTTGTCAAAGAATCAAGTACTCTATCGGTTTTCTAAAGGAAACAAGAAAGAAGTTATTTTGCAAAAGAGGTAAATCTACTAACCTAATGTTGTTTAATGCCTTAGGAGAAATGAGCTTATAAATGCTTATTAAAACTACCTAAAGAGCCAATGGTGAATGACTTAGTAAAGTGTTCTCAAGAGCTTAGTAAAAGGCATATGTGTTGTTGAGTGTATTTGCAGGTTAAAGGCAAATATATTGTGGAAATTCAGTGTTTATGATTTATGCTTAAGGGCCTAAGAGCCATGTCATTTAAGGGCCTAAGTGCCATGCAATTTAAATTATGCACTATATTGTGATGTAGTGCTTTGTGAGTGAAGTTTGTGTATAATAAGTACTTGATGGATTTTTAGTGTTCTTGGTTGTTTGTTGGTAAAAACAAGTGTTTTGGTTTAGTAATGTTCTAGGAGAACCTATGTCGAAATTTGGGTAACAAATGTGAAGTTCTAAGTGTTAAAATGAGTTTGATAAGTTAAGGAGTATTTAAAATGGTTAAGTGTTGTTCTTGTGTAGGAAACATGCATTAAGGTGATTTAGGATGTAACAAGGACTTAGGCATGAGCTTGAGATTTAGTATGTACCAAAGTCATTTTGGGACTTAGGTAAAGACTTAGGCAAACTTTGGTAAATTAAGGAGAAGTGAACTTGAAAAGGATTTGAAGAATGATATAAGGAGTTAGTTGTGAGAGACGATGCCTGGGAGATGATGTTAAGATAAGGAGAAAACATTTTGGGATAGTAGTTATCATAGGTGAGAAACACCATTTAGAAACCTAGTGTAAAATGTTGTAAGTGTTAGGAATTTGAAGAGATAAGTAAAGGTTTAAGGAATTAGAAAAAGAGTTGTGAGTGTTTAAGGATGTTTAAGTGTGTTTGAAGTGCCCAAATGAGGTTAGGGGGTACTAGGTTATATGGGGTAAAGTTTGGAGTTGAATGTGAAAAGGAAAATAAGGATTTGGGGCAGACCGGACTTGCGACCGGACTTGCAAGCCCGGTCGGGCTGTTACACTACCGGAAAATGTTTCTGGAATCGACCGGACTTGGGGGACCGGACTACAAGTCCGGTCGGGCTTGTTTTGTGAGAGGGAAAATGTTTCTGGAATGGACCGGACATGGGACCGGACTTGGCAAGTCCGGTCGGCATGAATTTTGTACGGGTTATAAGTCTCTGGAATCGACCGGACATAGGACCGGACATGTAAGTCCGGTCGGAGTGAATTTTCCAACGGTAAAAAGGTACTGGAATGGACCGGACTTAGGCAAGTCCGGTCGGCAAGTCCGGTCGGACCTAAACTTGTAAAAAAAAAAAACAGAAAAGAATGTGACTTATGTAGTTAACCCTAGGGTGTATAATGAAGGTAACCTAGGGTAAGATAGACATTAAAACATGTCATACAATTATGTTAAACACTTAGTAAATTTGGAGGTTAAGTAAGTTAATTAACCGACGTTCTTGAATTATGTATAGGAGTGACCTACGGAGGAAACCAAACGAGGCAAGGACCAAGGTATGGTTTTCTTGCAGTCTGTTGTCTAGCGGTTTACACCGGTTTGTGTGTTGTATGTTTTTCTGTGTGTTTACAACGTTATAAGATTTAAACATGTAATGAGTTTACAGTTGTTCATATTATTGTGATGTATGTTGTGACTCATTCCCTTGTGTGTGTCTAACATGACTTACCACCTATTGTGTGTTGGTTGTTAAGTTCCACTATGAACTTCTAACAAGTGTTAACTGGGAAGTGAGGAATCCGGTTATCCGGTCATGCATGTAAGTTAAGAGTAGATATCTGAATCAGATTCGACTCTTATGTTGTTAAGATTGTTCTCCTTAATTTGGCGTTCGATCTCCCGCTAGCTTCTTCCAAAGCTTACCTATTCTGACTTATGATCGGTTTAGTGGGAACCTGTGTTTGTGTGGTGTGTTCGGGTCACTAAATCCGAACCATCTGTGACTTAAGTTACTCGTTCGCCTAACAGAACGGTAATGAGTGTGTTTAACGAGCTTAACATGAGGTGAATCACTCTCTAGGCTCTTATGTTATTTGACCCTTGTGGTTTGTTATGTGGAAAAATCCACCTGTGTGTGATGTTGAGCTAGCACTATTGCATGCTCCATGTTATGTTATGTTATGTATATAAATGAATGCCATGTTATAATGACAAGTAGCTGCGCGTATCCCGGTAGCCGATGGGCTGCGCGTTAGCCATACCAGCCAAGGGTTGCTGACCCCCTCGGGGGATCCATATTTCTTATACTGCAGGATGAGGATCGAAGAAGCGGAGTGGCTTTAGATCCTAGGATGTAATTACTTTTGTATACTTTGGATGTTGGCCCGGGATGCGCCTGTGCTCCTGTGGCATTATATACTTTGGATTTGCAGTTTACAGTGACGTGTTACAGTGAAGGATGTATGTAGTACTCGGTATTGTATATAATGTATTTATGTTTTCGTTTTATGCTCGGGAGTCTGATCATCAGACCGGTACAATTGTATTTATTCTGCCTTGTCAACCACGTGGGTGGTTGACGGCGTTGTAGCACCGAAGCGTTAGTTACTGTTTAGTTAATTATTTCCGCTGCGATTTCATTTAGTATCATGTGCGTAATAGGGGTGTTACACATATATTAATACCGGATTGTAAATCCATAAGAACAGGAAAAAATAGGACCTTGGAATGGCCTGACGGCCTGACCATGATGAGATGAACCGACACATCAGCCAGCAGGGAGCTGAGCTTAGACGAAATACTAAACCATATAAATACTAGCAACGGTATAACCCACTACAACAACAACCGACAGTACGGTAAGAACACCAATCTCAAACTCCAAGGGGAAAACCTAAGAGATTGCTCGGTATCGCGAGCAAAAACACTATATAAGCAATGATATCAAGGGATGTATTATAAGATACTATTGAGACTGTTGAAGCATCGACTTACAACGAAAACGGATAAGACTCCCAGAGTGACCATTAAGGATACCAATAACAACATTCTTCAATGAAGATGACGGAAACCCAGAAAACAAGGATAAAAGAAATAAACGTAAGCTATAACCTACTAAGGATTAAAGTCATACAACCCTGGGAAAGGAAAGCTCAGAAGAACTACCCCCACAGAACGGGCATAGTCGAGCCGAGCAAACTGATGAATGACAGTTAGTGCTGTTCGTCTAACTCATTAACACCCAAGTATGATTGATCATCAACGGGAGGCATAGTCAACGGAAGTTGAACGAAGCGTTGAGATGGGAGTGTAAGATGATAGAATGATATCCAACTTGGACACCTTAAGGCAAATGCCTAATACGAACTGAACCTTAATTACTAAAGGACATAAGTCTAATAAAATGATAGTATTGCCAAAGACATTAAGTAACCTCAGATCACCTGAACAACTTCCCTAGCAGGAAGCAGGATGCAGCAACTTATCATGAAACCCGATACTACATTTAGTATGTAAATTAACGGTGGATAGTGCTCAAAGAACCAGAATCTTATAGGGATGACCTGCAGATGAGTAAGAGTACAAATAATGAACTGAGACATTAAGCATTAAGAGCCTACGAGCCAAGGATGTTAACCACATCAGAGCCCGAGGCGCAGTAAGTTATAAGAGAGCTTGTTTAAGCCACGAAGGGACTACAATTTGTAGATATGAACGGTTACCAAACCTATAACTTAGATTGGGAAGAACATTACCAAAAAGGTACCAATGAGGATATTGAGATAATGCTAAGGACAGGAGCGGAGAACGAACCATGCCTTTTAGGGTGGGGATACCTCTCCTTGTTGTGAGGCCATGAGTGGGAACGAACCCCTCAAAAGGGCTTTCACATATTAGAGATAAAATACACTTTATTTAGGAAATGAAAACTCTGAACCTAGAGATTACCTTAGAACATACCAGATACACTTGAGTAATAAGGAAGGTGGCACAGATAGACCCCATATCCAACACCCAGGATGTAAGATTAGTAATGGTCAGAGATAACATGGTGACTGCACATTATGGCACGTCAATTAATCAATGCTCAGAAGAGCTTGTGATTCAGTGGATGACTTCTTCAGTAACCAGTTAAACTACATGGTAGATAACATCACTAAGGATGAAAGAAAGCGAAAGAAATTAGCCTACTTACGAATCTGAGATTGGAGCAGAACATCTTCATATCAAGTCAACTATTTTACAACACGGTACGACAACCGCCTATATCGGAATGAAAGAACTCCCAGTGTGTTTACACCAAGAAGGGATTGAGTATAAGGTAAGACATTAGAATAAGTGAATAAGAGTTGCACCATCAATGGCAACATGGTAAGGGCCAACTACCACGGTAGTAGTGGTCGTGAGTACAATAGTTAGAAAGGTGGATTAAGTCATGGTGCCGGTAAGGCGACCATTATGATGAGCCGTCAAATATTGACACTGAGGCAATTAGATTTTATGAGTTAAGACCAGTATAAGTAAGAAAATAAGATGGTAGACGAACTGAGCATTGATGCCAGTAGTCTGGACCTAGTTAGGTAAGATTTTACAGGAAGCACACTACCCATTCCTTAAGGAACTGGAAGTGCATTCCTAGTAGCATAAATATGAGGAACAAGATAAGAGGCTCTACGAAGAGACCTCAATTATTAAGAGACCGAATCACGACGGAATACAGAAAGGAGCTGGTATACCATAACCAAGGACACAGTAAATGGACTTCCCTTGATTAACTTCAGAAGAACAATAAAGTTATTATGGAACGATGAAAGAGGAGATCGACAACAGAATACTTCATAATTAGCAATAGCTAAACGTGTGACGGACACTATGAGTTTACTAAAACGAGACGTGGGACGACTGCACCCCACAGGGGCTTGCAGGCCTGACACGCTCATTCATGAGTTAGTTGGGTAAGTAGTAATGTACCAGTAAGGTACCCCATGCATGTGGACGAGTGGTGTAAGGAACACGGGAAGTAGTCGACTCCGTACCACCGACAACGACGCAAGATCAGACAAGAGCATCTACCACCACAACAGTTGAAGAAAAAGAATCCAGTTGAACCAGCAACATAGAGGAACCAGAGAACAGATAATTAAGGACTATGAAGTGCGAAGAGCACGGATTGATAAGTACAGACATTGGACATGTCTTAAGATGTAAGGGATTAAAACTGTAAAGCGCAATATGCACTAAACAGTAGTTTCAGACTAAGAATCATCCTCAGACCAAAGGTCAGTTGGGGAGAACAATTTAGACATTCGAGAAAACACTAAGAGTATGAACATAAGATCTTCAAGGAGAATGGATAGACGAGTTACAACTCATTAAGGCCGTGTATATAAAAGATAACACGTGTCCATTGAGAGACTAATATTCCTAAACTGTAAAGAGGCAGAAAGATATACAATACTGTAAAAAGATAAGTGAGGCAGTTAAGCCTAAAAACATCAGAGTGGTGCAACGGAAGCTAGCAGATCACTACCTTTGAGATTAGACTAAACTAAGTTAAGAATATGGTATAAGTACCGTTAAGAATCCTCGATGCAGAGACTAAGTCATTTCTGATCGAATTATAAGTAACATAGATGACGTGGAAGCTAGAATGCTTGGTGAGAATTAGACACCTTGAACTTATGTTCAAGGATGATATAATGCAGATTACGTGGGCGTAATCCATTTTAAGGGGGGTAGAGTGAAAACCGCTTAGCGTATGTTGTGTACTGAGTACATAAACTACGGTGTGCATGGCACAAAATATTTGAGAATATGTTTTACATAAACATTTTGAGATAAATCATGGTTATTGCACACAGAAGATGTGAATACCATACATATTAAGTACCTATCTTGTTAACTCCGGTGTCAGTACAAGTTAGAGAATTAAGGAAGAGGATTAAGGAGACTTAAGAAATAAGGAATATATGAGGTATGAGTCGATATGACTATGTGTGAGATAAGAATAAGATAACATTATGAGATACAATTTGATATGATTATGAGTTAGGAAATAGTAATGCTGTGTGGTATGAGACAGTAGAAGTTGGTATGAGACAGTTATAAAACTTAGTAGGAATTTAAGTCTTGAGGTAATTACTAAGAGATGAATTGGGAATGTTTGATGGAATGAGTCCACACTTTGGAGATGTATTGATTATGATTAGAAGAACTAAAAAGATAGAAAATTGGACATAAGTGAATTATTTGGATGTTTGAAAATGACATGGGAGGTGGAACTTGATTTTCTAGGGATCAAGGGAAACCGAACACAAATTAGGGTAGAAGGATAGTTCTACACTGATGCTGATCACATCAGCGTTGGATGATTCCTGAAACTCCCTACCAGTGGTCATAATTAAATCACACTATGGACAGAGGCCTTAGGATAAAATGAAATTGGAGTTGATTGTATTTTTAATTATAGAATTATTCCTCACATGACCTCGTAAAAAGGATTACCTTTTTACTGAGTCTCGCCCATGAAGTCGAGGACGCACGAGCCTTTGTCTTCGGACCGGTGACATGGGGAGAGCAGAGTGTTTTGTATTCTGGCCCATGGTGACGAGGACGAATGAGCCATTGTCTACGGACCGGTGACATGGGAGAATACGTTGGAAATTATGTGAATGTTTCAATCATCAAAAGAAACAAAAAGAATTTTGAGTGTTATACATGCTTAATGTTGTGTGATATTTAAGTATAAGAATATGGTGGATCTAATGATCCAATGAGATTAAGTATACATAAGTATGATCTATACGATCTAAGGAATGAGGTAAGACATGTATTCTAATAAGATAAGATGCATGGGAACTTTGGGGACAAAGTTCTTTAAGGGGGGTAGATTGAAATACCCCAAACCTAAGTATGCTAAGTAAACATCAAATTATGATGTAGTAAGGCTAGAATATGCCTTAGAAAGATTGGTAGACAATTTAAACCAAGGAAAACAAGAAAGTGCCTTAAGGGCAATCAGGGCAAAAACGTGCTCTAAGCTTGGAGTGACTTTGATTAGCCCCAAATACCATTAAGACTTTAGTAACATGCTAATGGACATTTTAAATCAATTAGCAAAGAAAACCAAGCTTGAAAACAAGTTAAAACACAAAATGTGCTTTAAGAAGTCTTAAAGCACATTTTTGAGAAATTGTCTTAGAATTGAGTTTTGGGTGGCTAAATGTCCATCATTACTCTTTAATCAACATGTGTACTAATTTATTACACATTAGGAAGCCTAAATCAATGGGAAACCAAAAATATCACGAATATGTGCACTAATTAGTGAATATGCCAAATAGTGCCCAATTAAGCTTAAGTCAACATAAGTCAATAAGTGGTCAACCAGACCATAATATCTCCATTATAAGAGGGGGCCGGTTTTTGATGTGGGGAGTCACCACATGACAAAGCAATTAAAGGAAAGGAAGAAGAAAAGAGAGAATAGTACTATTTGCTTTATAAAAGCAAAATACCTTATATTAGCCTACCTCTCTCCTCTCTCTTCATTTCTTCTTATCCCACGGTTTTCTTCACCTTCTCATCCTCTCAAACCGTTCCAAGCAGCTCCATTCTTGCTTCATCAAATGTCCATAACTTGCTCATTTTAGCTCCAAATCAAAAACTAAACACTATTTCTCTTAGTAGGCCAAGACCTATCTTTCTATCTTTCAAATTTTCAAAGCTCCATTTTGGTGCCAAGAGGAAACTCCATTGATGGAGGAAAACCAAGTTTGAAGAGCTCATTAGCTTCTCCATTCTTTTAAGGTAAAGAAAATGTAAGAAAAACCAAGTTTCCATCATCTTCCTTATATGGCCGAAAATTCCTTCTCATGGGGCTATGTTTTATGCCTTGTTCTAGCTTAATTTATTCACCAAGGACTAGTGGAGGTCCTATTTCATTCAATGCCAAAGTCTACCTTGAGACTTCAAAGGTAATCATCCACTTTTATGCCTTAGAACACATTTCTAACCTAGGTTTTCATTCCTTGAGGTTAGTGTATTGTTTAGTACTCATATGAGTCATTGAATATTGATTAGAACATTGGCAAGGGGAATTTAAGTGGTGGCCGAGATTCATGCAAGAAGAAGGTCTAAGGAGGAAGTTAAGATAAGCTTGAGAAAACAAGGTAAATTGCTTACCTAATGTGGTTAAGGTTTAAGGAATGAGTTTTAGATGGGTACCAATGTAGCTTAGGGCTTACATTAGGTAATGGGTTATGAACCTAAGAAAAGAACTTAAATAAGCTTGAGAACTTGTGACTAAGGAGCCAAAGGAAATGAGTTAGTAATATAAGTTTAAGATGAGTTTTAAGAACATTATAACTACTATGAGATTGATGGGTGTATTTGCAGGTTGAAAGCTTTTATATGTGGGAAATTCATGTTTAAGTTTAAGTCATTTAAGGGCCTAAGAGCCATGTCATTTAAGAGCCTTAGTGCTATGCAATTTAAGATTATTGCAATATATTGAGTTTGTTGTGAATGATTGGTTTGGGTGATGAGATATAATGAGAAGAACTTGATGTGTGAGATGGTTGAATGAGGAAAAATAATGTGTTTGGGCATGATAATATACTAGAGGAGCTATGGCGAAATTTGAGTAGAAATAAGTGTTTAGGTGATGGTGGAGAACTAATATGACCTAGGATTTACTAGGAGTCATACAAAGGAATTTGAGTGGAAATGAGTTAACTAAGGAGTTCTTGAGGTTTAGAATGACCTAGAATGGTCTATGAGGAAATTAGAGTTTAGATGGGTGCATGAACACACCAAAGACACGGTATGAGGAATGATAAGACTTGTGCAAATCTGGAGGAAAGGTGTATAATGCTTTAAGGTGATTTAGGTATGAACTAAGAGAAGAACAATGAGAGTGAGAGAAGTTTGTGTAAGAGGTGGTGATGTTAGTGGTGGACTAGTAAGGTTTAGTTGAATGGTAATGTGTGGACTTGTGATGAAAGTGAAAATGGTAGGAGGATATTGTAAGTCGTCAAGGAAAATGACTAGAAACGTATAAGAGGGTATGATCATGAGAATGGTGAGTAAGTTGCATAAGAGAAGTGGAAATGTCTAAGGAGGGTGTTGCATGGTTAAGGTAAATGAAGAACAATGTCAAGGTATTAAGATAATGGAAAGAAATGTATAAGCAAGCTTAAGAGTTTAAGAGTGATGAGTAATAAGTGAAAAGAAGAGAAATTGTGCATGGACATGCAAGATAACCTTGGAAGGTTTAACAAGCAATGATGTTAAGGAGGAGTTATATGGGTAGAAAAGAAACACTTTGGTTAGTTGAAGTTTTAGACAAAATGTACATGTTAGAAATATAAGGAATTAATTGACAAGTGTTAGGAATTTCTTACAAGAATTGAGCTAAAGGTTGGAATGATTTGGAGGTGATTTTAATGAGTTTGGTGGAGGTTATAAGGTAGGTTTTGATGTGCCAAATGATGTTAGAACACCATTAGGAGGCTTGAGGAAAATTTGGAGAAAGTTTGACAATATATGGGAAGTTCTGCAGCCGACCTACCCAGGGGACCGACCCCAGTCTGGGTCGGTCGGGCTGAAACTGTGAATTTGGATGTTCTCTGCAGCCGACCTACCCAGGGGGTGGGTCGGTCGGTGGGTCGGTCGGACCATAAAAAAAAAAAAGAAAGAAACCCTAAGAGAGTTTAGTGGTATTAATGGTACCCCATTAAGGGGGCAATGATGATTAGAGGCATAAAGACCTAAGGGATTAAGTTAAGAATAAACTTAAAAGTTTAAGATTAAGTTTGCAAGATTAAGTTGTAAGACTTAAGAGGTGTTAGGTGGGGATCATTAAGGGTTAAGTAAGTTAAGTAAGTTAAGTAAGTTGAATTAAGTTAAGTGATTAACTACCTAAAACTGAATGAATGTTTTAGGACTTGGGAGTTTGGACTCCGGAAGAGAGTAAGCAGCCGAACGACCAACGGTGAACGGTACAGTTCTCTGTGACCTGCTTACTAACGAGGTGTCCCTCGGCTTGTGTGCTATTTGTTTTGTGTGCTCACTAAACAAGATAAAGCATGCAACCGGAATATATTATATTTATTGTGTTGTTGTGTGATGTTTGAAAACTAACACAACATACCGTGAGAACTTACTAACCAATGTTCATAAGGAATTGAGTGAGACTAAGGAACGCTCCCTAAAAGGGACGTATGAACGAAAGAGGTTAACCAACAAATATGGTCTTGAGATTACTACTAACTGGAACTTGAGTGAGGAAACCCGGGACCGATCTCCGGTCATGCATGCTAAGGGAAAAAGGGGGACGGTATCTGAATCAGATCCGCCCTCCGCTTAAGGACTTGTCTTCGGACTGTAGCCTAGGGCCGGTTGCCGGCTCAGCTGGCGGGACTCCCGTCCAGAGTAGGTGGCATTAAGATGGTGCGGTGGGATCACCTAAATCCCAGGTTCGAATTAAGCTACAACCATTCCCCTCCAGGAACGGTTTGTATACTGAGATTAAGTTAAGATTGAGATTAAGTTAAGGTTAAGATAAGTTGCAACCATTCCTTTTTAAAGGATGGTTTGTATTGTTAAGTTTAAGATTAAGGTAAGGTTAGATGAGTTGCAACCATCCTCTTTAAAGGATGGTTGGTATAATTAAGATAAGATAAGTGACATCCACTCCTTATTATAGGATGGTTGTTTCTAAGATTAAGATAAGACTAAGATTGAGGTGAGATAAGGTTGGACTAAGATTAAGAGGGAACATTACTTAAGGAGTTAAATAATTAACTCTCTAATTAAGGGAACGCATTTAAGTCGTTCATTGTGTGTGAACTTGATTGTTCATATCTGAGTAGTTGTTTACTGCACTTACTATTATATTGTGCATCTAATCAACCTCCATGCTATCGACAATTAGTCGTCGTAGCCACGTTAGCTTGGGGGCCATGAGGGGATCGTACCAGCATTCGTGCTGACCCCCTTTGGGGGCTGTTTTTACTACACAGGTACATCAGGAAACGGCCGTCGCAAGAGTAAGAAGAGGATACAAGTGTTAAGGATTAAGTGTGACCTACGAGTTGTGCATGTACACTCGTATGGCAATTGAGTTAGTAAGATGTATAGGTTGTTGAGAGGATTGTAAGAAGAATATGCATTTGGTTAAGGTTGTTATGTACTAATGTTCGGTATATTCTGTAGTCAGACCGTGGCAAGGTCCTGGGTTGTAAAGAATTCCGCTGTGACATGTTTATATATATACTGTTAAGTTGCGAGACCACATCTGGATTGAGTTGGGGTGTTACAAAAAGTTCCAGCTTCGATTTCTTTCTGTGTAGTGCAAGTTAGGGTGAGTTCTTGCTATCATTGTGTAGAGCTAAGTTTCCTCTTTCGATTGAGCCAAATAACAAAGCCTAACTCGATCTATACTGTAAATTATAGATCCTCAAAGTCGGCTTCGTGAATAGCTCGAAAGTTCGAACTTTTCCAGAATCCGAATTCGAATTCCTCCGTTATTGCAATTTCGTTGAGTTTCTGATCAAATTGCTCCGTTATTGTCATTCGTAATCACATTACCGGTCAAACCCATGTCTCAATTTCATCAATTACGTGTTAGATTAGGAGAATTTGTCAAATCAAGTTTCAAACTGAACTAAAAACCCTAACTTCGAATCCAGAATCGATCTTTGCAGAATAATGCATCATAAGTGGTGAAATCGGTGTCATTAGAATCGGAATTTAATTTCGAAACGAATAGAGGAAGAATCACTCGATTTCGTTCTGTAGATTGAGAGAAATCTCGAATTTAGTACTCGGGTGTCGGGTTTAGATTGCTGATGAACTCGACGATTTTCGGCCGTCCGATCGTAGTTAAAAGAAACGGACGGCCGAGATTAAAATGTTTAAGTTTAAGTGTTTAAGTTTTTATATTAATTTCAAAAATAAACCCTAACTTGTAGAATTTATTTAAATGCCTTCTTGAATGTATTTTGACACGAAATTTTAACCATAGATTCCTTATAAAATCTAGTTTATTATGATGTAAATTAATAAGGTTTTGGAGTTTTTAAACGTAATTTATGATTTTTGCAAGTTACGGGTTTTCTGGAATTATTTGGTTATTTTAAAAAGATATTTTTATGAAATAAAAATTTTATAATATGTATAAAATGTTATAGTTGCTGTATATTAAATTTGGGAATTTTTGTACAATGGTAAGTGGGCTTAAAAATTGTGTTTATGAGTTTTTCCTAAGAATAACGTATAATATAAGGTTTTTAATGTAACCGAAAATTAAAGTATGGTTTGTTAATAAATTTTTAAGCTGGGTAAGATAAGGAAAACTAAATTAACATTTTTATAACAGTATGTTTATAAATGTTTTGGGTAATATCTTTTAAGAGAGGTGAAATTATTTACATATATGTATATATATATATACTTATTTAAGTAGAAACTTATGTTAAATCAAGGAATTTAATTATTTTACATTTTATTATATTATATGAGAGTTAATATTTTTAATTAAAACTAAGGAAAATATATATATATTTACACAAATATAGAAAGGAAATAAAATAGTAACTTAGGGTAAAGCAGGGAGCTAATAAATTAACACTTATATTAACTAAATATTATAAGAGCTAGTATCCTAAGATATAGTAAAAGAAGTACTTTATGAAACATAATTGGAATGCAGTTAAAGGTTGTAGTAATATGATAGTTTAAATACAATAAGTTACATAAAGGATGTCTTGAATTAATCCTAACAAATATACATAAAATAAATAAATAAATAAAGGGAGTAAAATACCTTATAGAAAATATAACATGAAGGAATTAATGAGTTAAACTAAACCTCTACATGATACTAATAAAAGAATATTATATGAGGTGGTATTAATTTATGGTTATGAAATTGAGTTTTGAGTTACCTTTGAATTTCTAAGATTTATGTAAATAGTATTAAAATACATGTATATATTTAGTCAATGACCGCAATATAAATCTATAATTGGGTTAAGAAATTAATAAGTTAAAATTTAGGAATATTTGTAATTAGATTACATAAAATGTTACACAAATAGATCTTATTCTATAGTTAATAATAAATAAATGTAATACTTTTACATCTAAATGTGAAGTGGATTAGTAAGTCTAGATTAAATCATCTCTTAACATTTATGGTATTGAAATATAATGTAATGTTTTAAGATAAAATCATTAAAAGGATTATGATATAATCTATATTAAACTATGATTTGGTAATTTATCTAAATAATTATCTTTAAGTTTCTTAGAATTAGATAAGCCATATAAAATACATTTATTACCAATATTCAGGATGTGAGTTTATAATTAAGTGATGTATTCAGTAGTTAGAACTTATGAAAGGTTTGTAAATAGGAATTAGATACTTAAAACCTTAAAACCTTTAGTTAGATGAAACTAGGTTATATAAGAGATCATATTGATCTACTTTACAACATTGAAAATATTAATATATCATTTGAATATAAGGTATGGGGATTTTTTAGAATATATTATCTTATTACATAATTAACAATTTCACTTAAGAATCAGAGTTTAACTCTTGATAAATTTTACCTTATGTTAATATGTAATGCTTATCCTAAAACATAATAAAGGGAATTAATTTATTAAGTTATTCCTTTGAAACCTTAGGGTTGTAAAACAATTTAAAACGTATTTAAGACTTAAGTTTATTGAAGTTTAGTATAAAAGGATTGTACATAGACTATGGGGGGATGTGTGTAAAAATAAGACATTTAGGAAATTAAATGTAAGTAAGGATACATAAAAGGTTATACTAAACAGCTTATTGTATAGGTAATAATAAAACATATAATATACCTTGTGAATACTAAACGTAAGATTAATTCGTTAAATATAGTATAGTTATTCAGGGTGAGAAGCAATTTAACATCTCATGACAAGTTTATTAGATGGTTGTAATTAAAAGTCATTCTGAACTAAGGATATGATAATTGAGTTTAGTGGCTCAATTAAGTTATAATAAAATGTATCTACCACACTATGATTCCAATATACAAGATGTAGATCTTAGTTAAGTTAAGGGGAAGAGTTAATCATAATAGGTCGGATAGTAGATGTTGATAAGAATGAATAATCGTTACATTGAGGGATAATAATATAGTATTCTAAGACAAACCTATCATGGGTTATGATACGACGTTATTCTAAATTAAGAGTAAGGGTATTGAGCTTAAGAGTTATTATTGACATTCTAATATAAGTCGAAGGTTATACATAACATTTAATTGAGACTTACAAATAAGAGTGAGGAGTTTATTTAAGCTTAACGTAGGCTACTAGTGATTGATGATAGACTACATTTAATATTCTTCAGATTACTGTTGAATGTTTGCGCAAGTTGACTAGAACTGCTACAGCGTTAATCAGGTACGATTTCTCGTACTCCGTGAAATACCCCAAACCTTGGTATGTTGTGTAAATGTTAAACTATGGTATTTAAAGGCTAAAAAGTGCCTTAGAAACATAAATGAACCATTTAAACCATGGTAAAACACAATAAAACACTAAGACACGGTTTGAGCAAAAACATGCTCTAAGCTTGGAGTGAACTTGGCTAGGACCCAAAGAGCCTACCAAGATTTGATAATATAAAATTATGATTTTATAAGGCTAATTAAGTCCTTAGGAAACCTTGGTAGATGATGAAACCAAACAAAACACAAATAAATACCTTAAGGTCAATATGGGCTAAAATGTGCTCTAAGCTTGGGATAAATTTGTAAAAGACCTAATGGTCATACCTATACCTTATAAATATGTTAATGAACATATTAAATCAATTACCAAAGAAAACCATGCTTGAAAACAAGTTAAAACACAAAAAGTGCTTTAAGGAGTCTTAAAGCACGTTTTTGAAAAATTGTCTTGTAAATGAGTTTTGAATGGCTAAATGTCCATCATTACTCTTTAATTAACATGTGTACTATATAGTATCACATTTGGGTGGCTATATCAATGGGAAATCAAAAATTTCACTTCTATGTGCTTTGTTTTTGTGAATAGTAACTTTTATAAGCTAGTTTGTAACATATGTTATTATAAGTAAGTTGATTGGTCAACAAAGACCAAAACACCCTTCTAACTAAATGGTGGCCGGTTTTTATCAAGGTGAGTCACCAACATGTAAAAATCAATTAAGGAAAGGAAGGGTAGGAAGGTAAAAAGGAGAAAGTTACCTTTTAATACAAATATCTTGTTAAAGCAAGTTCTATCTTCATTTCTCCTTTCCTCCTTCATTTCACACGTCTCCAACCTCCCTTCTTGCTCTCTTTTACGAGCTGCTACAGCAACACCAACACCACCATTGTTTTCCATCTTTGACCACTTGTAACTCCTAGCTCCATGGTCCAAATTCAATTCCAAGACCACCATTCTTCTACTTGGAGCAAACTCTACACTTCTACCTTTTCAAATCTTCAAGAACTCAATTTCAGTGCCAAGGAGATTCACCATTGATGGAGCTTGAGCTCACCTTTTCACATATTATTGTTCTCCTTTGCTTCTAGGTAAGGAATCTCAAAGAAAAATCAAGTTTCCTCTCCTTTTAGTACATGGCCAAAAATTCACCTCACCATGGTGTCTTTACCTTGCTTGTTTTAGCTTCATTTGAATTTTCCAAGGGCTTGGTGGAGTCCTCTCTTGATATATATTCAAGCTCTCTTTCCATTCCAAGGTAAAACAATCATTTTAATACCTTAAGATAATATATGTAACTAGGGTTTATAATGAGATGAAGCATAATGCTTGAATACTCATTCTATTATTTGTACATTGTATAGAAGTTGGCAAACAACTAAACACCCCACCGGTTTTACAAGGAAACAAGAAAGAAGTTTGTGAGGGAAAAGGGGTAAACAAACTATCTCAATGTAGTTTAAATGCCTTAGGAAAATGAGCTTGATTTGCTTAATAAAATACCTAAGGAGCCAATGGCAAATGAGCTAGTAAAATGCTCTCAAGGAGTTTATTAAGGGCATATGTATTGTTGGGTGTATTCGCAGGTCAAAGGCATTACTTATGTGGGAAATTCAGTGTTTAAGATTTATGCAATTTAAGGGCCTAAGAGCCATGCATTTAAGGGCCTAAGTGCCAAGCAATTTAAATTATGCACTATATTGTGATGTAGTGTAAATTTGGTGAAGTCTTGTGGGTGATGGTGTTTTTGATGGATTTAGGTGTTCTTGAATGTTTAATGGTGAAAACTATGAGTTTTGGAATGATGATGTGCTAAGAGAACCCATGGCGAAATTTGTAAAATGTATAAGGAGTTCTAAGTGCTTAAATGAACTTGGGTGAACTAGGAATTGTTAGGAAGGGATACATGCTTCACTAAGGAAGAACACATGCATTAAGGTGTTCTAAGGTGCTATAAGGATTTAGGCATTGTCTTGGAAGTTCTAGGAATTCAACATGTGTTTTTGAGAATGTATTAAAGTCTTGGAGAAGTTTGTTTAAGTTTTAGGTTATGTGATGTGCAAGGTGGGAATAATGTATAGATAAGGTTTTGAGAAGGGAACTTTAAGGAGTTGTGAAAAAGAAGATTTGGTTAGTAAGAGAAGATGCTTGGGAGATGATGTTATGATGGTGAGGAAACACTTGGGTATAGAGGTTATTATGGATGAAACACCACTTGAAAAACTAGGAGGAAACATTGTAAGTGTTAGAAATTTTGTGAAGATATAAGTAAAGGTTTAAGGAATTAGAAAAAGAGTTTTGTGAGTGTTTAAGGATATCTTAAGGTGTGTTTGAAGTGCTCAAATGAGGTTAGGATGTACTAGGTCATATGGGGTGAAGTTTGGAGTTGAATGTAAAAAGGAAAACAAGGGTTTGGGGCAGACCGGACTTGCGACCGGACTTGCAAGTTCGGTCGGGCCCAGTTTACCCTGCGAGAATTAGCTTCTGGAATGGACCGGACATAGGACCGGACTTTGCAAGTCCGGTCGGGCTAAATTTCCAAAGGGAAGAAACTCTCGGGAAAAGACCGAACATGCGACCGGACTTACAAGGTCGGTCGGAGTAGAAAATTTTGGCGGAAATATGTTCTGGAATCGACCGGACATGGACAAGTCCGGTCGGTAAGGTCGGTCGGACCAAAAATGTTGTTAAAGGTTATGAAATGATATGTAATGATGGGGATTGATTAGCAATGATGTTATAAAGTTGTTAATGACATGTTAGGTGAGTTTTAATGGCAATTAAGTGGGTGAAAAGTTGTATCAAAATGTAAAACTAAAACAAGTTAAAATGTAAAGTTATGTAACTAAGTTAACGGGGAAAGTAATAAGCATTAGACATTAAATAATCAAGCAACCCAGATGTTAATAAAAAACACGTGTGATGTTAACAGTTGTTCGAGATTGCTCGAGACATAAGTGGACGTGGTAAAGTTGACTCCGGTGACAGGTATGGTTTTCTTGCAACCTGTGTCCTACCGGATTACACCGGCTTGTATGCCAATATGTTTTACTGAGTGTTTGCCACCTTGTAAGATTAAAACATGTAATGAGTTTATAGTAATTCATTTATGTGGCGAATTTGGCCTCCGATACCATTTAACCTCAAATATATGTTAAACCTTAGCTAACCAAATCTAGGAACACATGAGTGATCGGTATTCGGAGTTGACGGCCCAAACCTTGGGAACGTGCTAACCACGGCTATGTGTGAGTTAGTTGGACATTGTTGTTGTATGCAAGTGTGTGAACCTCCCTTGTGTGCTTAACTCGGTTATGATACCGTATGGTGTGTGGATGTGGTAGGCTCCATAATGGATCTCTAACTACTTATTTATAAGTGTATATGTACTAATGGGGGGTGAGGAGTCCGGTTGTTCCGGCCACGCGTGTGATGGACGGGAGTCGATGTCATATCCGGTTCGGCTCTCTTGGTGTATGTATAGGTTGTATTCCAATTTGGTTTCTACCTACCCTTAGCTTATCCAAAGCTAATTACTGACTCACGTCGGGCCACAGGGGCGTACGAATGTTATTTCGGTGTGCTTGGGATTACTATATCTGACACACCTTGGGTTTAAGTTAACCGTTCGATATAACTGGACGGTAACGAGGTTGGTAACGAGCTTAACATGAGATTGGCATTAATCTCTAGGCTCACCATGTATACTAACTATGGTGGAAGGTTCCTTGTGTGAACCGACCTTATGATGTTTTGTGTTGATTATTGTGCTAGGCAATTTCCCTTGCTATGCTATGGTATGTATACGTTAGGTGTTTAAAATGAATGCGACATTATCATGTGTACGTCGAAACAAGAAAGGTGTTGTTATGATTTGTTATGTGAGGAATGAGATATGTTGTAGGATATGGAGTGTGTGGATCATGGAAATGAATCCCAGTTTGTGACAAGAGGCGTTTAAAGATGACCCGATTAATGGGTACGTGTCTTTCATTAAGGAAGTAGCTCCGTTTTAGGGGAGAGCCACTCTAGGGTTAAAGGAATCATTGGATGATTTATTAAGTGTGGATGTGTTGGATATATGTTGAGCCCTATTGTTGGGTGTATGCAAAGTGTTGTGTGTCTATGGTTTGTATGCATGATTTAAATATAATCAACTGCATGCTAAGACGACAATTAGTTGTGCGTGGCCCGGTAGCATGTGGGCTGCGGGATTACCATACCAGCAAAGGTGCTGTGCCCCTTTGGGGCCACCCTTTCTCTCCTTTTCTATTTCAGGTACAAGGAGCTGGAAGCCGTTCGAGAGTAGGACGGGGTAGATGTTTATACATGGGTAGCCATTTAAATGGCGTAAGCATTGTAGGCGTAGTAAGACCGAAATTGTTATCGGCATTAGTTTGTAAATACTTGGTACGGTTGGAATGTATAAAGTATATGGGTTGTTGTTAAGGGAAGCAAATGTAACGTGTAGTTGCTCGGGAGTCTAGTCCATCAGACCGATACAAAGTACATGTATTAGCCTTGTTAGCCACGTGGGTGGTTAACGGCGTGTAACACCATTGAAATAAGTAATGTGATGAGTTGAGTTTCCACTGCAATGTGTTGTTAAATGTATGGTTGTAGTTGGGGTGTTACACTCCGATACTTTTTGCTGATTGACTTGTGAGACGTTTTCGAAAAACGCTAACTGAGTTTAAGAGGAATTTCTAAAAGGAAATGGTTGTGTGACTAACTCAGCTTGTGTGACTAACTGAGCCTTGAATGTGAAACTCACTTGGGTATTGGTTCCTTCTATTTGGTTGTTCCATTAGACATTGACTGCTTAGGGTTTACGCTTCTGCACTCTGTAGGACTGAGTGTTTTGGTATTGCTCTAGGTAGTTAGTGATCTGGTGGGAATTTGGAAAAGGTCAATTTTTGTAAATTCTTCTTTTGACTCTGGATATCGTTTCATCCATGAGCTGGTTCTTGAGGTTTCGACGTGCGCGCATCTTCAATGGTAACAGTGAGGGGTTGTATATCCCCTGTCCCAAAAGGGACGTAGTAGACAGTGAGGGGCTGTATATCCCCTGTCCCAAAAGGGACGTTGTAGACAGTGAGGGGCTGTATATCCCCTGTCCTAAAAGGACGTACTTGGCGGTGGGGGCCATCTCTCCCAGTTGAATTATTCCACTTTTGAGTTATTGGTTCTTGGATCTATCTTATCATTCCTAGTCCTTTGTGACTATCTGAGTCTTTCTACTCCTAACGGGAATTGGGTTTAACTAAGGCATTGGATGTTCACTAATACATGGTGTGGTTTTGTTTCACTAACTTTACCTTTCTGTTATTTATCTTTATTCTTAACTTGTTATCTTGATATGGTGATTTGTGGAATGCCTTGCTCCTCTGTGTGGTTTAAGTGATTTCTTTCAAGCTATTATTTATTTAAGAGTTGTATTATAAGTTTGTTTTTGGAGGATCGTACCAGTTCCATTCCAGGGAACTGACCCACTCCTCTCGGTGTGGGCTGCTTGGTTTTATCTTGCAGGTACGAGTTACTTACAGGTGGCCACGAAGAGAACGAGTGATTGGGATGGGATTAGGTGTTGTGGAGAGTTTATGTGTTTTATTTCTGTTTATTTTTGTTAAGTTTTCTCGAGGTTCAGGCCATGACAATTGTAATCTTTAAGTTGTAATTGGTGAGGTTTGGTGCCGGGTGTTTGGAACCCGATGATCTGTACGCCTTTAGTATTTTATTTCCGCTATAAATATGTTAAATAGGGGCGTTACAGAAATGTGGGAGGCTTTGGTTCCTGACCTTGGGAGAGTTCTGAATTGTACTTAGGTTGTCTGTAAAGGGTCCTTTTATAGAAAAGGTTGAGCAAAAGATAAACGAATTTTTTTATCAAAAACCTAAAAAAATCCGAATTAATTAAATAGGTTATAAATCGGTAAAAATTCTGAAAAATTAACCATAGACAAAGAAAGATTTTTATGAAATTTAGGAGTTGGAATCGGGTCATTTTGATAATTAACTAGTTTACAAAAAATGTTACAAAAAACTATATTTTCAAAATAAAAGTTATTTGAAAATTATGAAATGCCATTCATAATGACTTTAGTGTTTGAAGGTGTTTCGAGTCTGTGAGCAAATCATAAGAAAATAAAAAGTCCCAAGAATGTCTTTGGAAAATTCCAACTTGGTGCACATTGACCATTTTGCCCTTGCCTTTAAGTTTTTGCTCCAGGGCCCTTCCTGAGGGTCAAAATTTTGGGTATTATGAAAACTGTACTAATGTATATATAAAGTTATAAATTGTATTCTAATATTATTGAAATTGTTTTAGATGTACCTACGGACTTCTTAAACCGTATGGTAAACTTATAAAACATGTCACTAGTGGAAAAAGACTATAAATTACGCCCTTTAAATAACGCATACCGTAACTAAATTAGTGGGAGAAGGTAATAATTCACGGTTTGTCATATAACTGTAATTTATAGTGGCTGGATGTGAAAAGTGGGTATGATTAATGGACAATTAAAAACAAGGGTCTGGAGCAGACCGACCATGGGGACCGGACCTGCAAGGTCGGTCGAGCCCCGTTTACCCTGCTAGAAATGGTCTCTGGAATGGACCGACCTTGGGGACCGGACTTGCAAGGTCGGTCGGGCTTGGATTTCGTATACGGAATAAGTCTCTGGAATGGACCGACCTTGTGGACCGGACTTGCAAGGTCGGTCGGGTAGAATTTTTAATCAGTAAAAGTGTCTGGAATGGACCGACCTTGGGACCGGACTTGGCAAGGTCGGTCGAAGTGTAAATTTTCAAACTTGGATGTCACTGGAATGGACCGACCTTGGGTAAGGTCGGTCGGTAAGGTCGGTCGGACCAAAACTTATAAAAAAAAAACAAGAAGAAATGTGAGTTAAGTAGCAAACCCTAGTGGGTATAACAAGGATAATCAAGTGTGAATTAAGTAAGGAGACTTGACATATAATCATGAAAAATGCTTAGTAATTTGGAAGTTAAATAAGTTAATTAACCGACATTATTAATTATGTTTAGTAACTATGTTTGACGAGACTTGAACGCAGCAAAGACCAAGGTATGGTTTTCTTGCAACTTGTGTCCTACCGGATTACACCGGCTTGTATGCCAATGTGTTTTTCTGTGTGTTTGCCACCTTGTAAGATAAAACATGTAATGAGTTTATAGTAATTCATTTATGTGGCGAGTTCAATTCCGATACCGTTTAACCTCGAAAGTGTTAAACCTTAGCTAACCAAATCTAGGATCACATAAGAGATCGGTATTCGGATTTAACGACCCAAACCATGGGAACGTTCTAACCACGGCTATGCGTGTGTTAGTTATGTGTTGTTTGTGCGTGTTAGTATGTTCACTACCCTTGTGTGTGTCTAACTAGACCTAACCACCTATTTGTGAATTAATGTACTAAGTCCAATAATGAGACTTCTAACAAGTGCTAACCGGGGAGTGAGGAATCCGGTTGTTCCGGTCGCGCGTTGTTTGGAAGTTGATGTATGCAGTTTCTTAGCTCCCTCTCTGTTGGTTGTTTTCCGTCATTGGTTTTCAATCACCCTTAAGCTTAACCAAGGCTTTTCTGACTCACGTCGGTTGGGGATTATGTACGGTGTGTTCGGATCACTATATCTGATCCATCTTTAAGTTAAGTTACTAGTCCGACTAACAGGACGGTAACGAGTGATGTAACAAGCTTGTCATCAGGGTGTTTTCATTCTCTAGGCTTACCAAGTTAACTAACTATGTTTAGGTCGGTTCGTAAAGAGAACCATTACCGTTATGTTATGTGTTATTGTTGCGCTGCAATTCTTATCGCGATGTGATGATATATGTTTGTTTAGATGTGGAGTATGTGGATCATGGATATGAATCCCAGTTTAAATAAGAGGCGTTTGAGGATAACCCGATTAGTGGGTAAGTGTCGTCTATTAAGGAAATAGCTCCATTAGAGGAGAAACACTCTAGGGGTTAAAGAACACAATGAGTGATTTATTAAGTATAGATGTGTTGGCTGTTTTATTGAGCCATTGTCGTGGGATGTAATGTGTTGTGTGTTTGTTGTTTACATGCATGATTTAAATATAATCAACCGCATGCTTAGACGACAATTAGTTGTGCGTGGCCCGGTAGCATGCGGGCTGCGGGATTACCATACCAGGAAAGGTGTTGAGCCCCTTTGGGGCCACACTTTCTTTTCTTTTCTATTTCAGGTACAAGGAGCTGGAAGCCGTTCGAGAGTAGGACGGGGTAGTTGTTTGTACAGGGGTAGCCACTCAAATTGAGTATGTGTTGTAGGTGTAATAAGACCGAAATTGTTGTCGGCATTAGTTTGTAAATACTCGGTACAGTTGGAGTGTATATGTATATTGGTTGTTGTAAATAGAAAGGGATAGTAATGTGTAGTTGCTGGGGAATCTAGTCCATCAGACCGATACAATGTATATGTATTAGCCTTGTTAGCCACGTGGGTGGTTAACGGCATGTAACACCATTGAGTTAAGTAATGTGATGAGTTAAGGTTTCCGCTGCAGTTTGTTGTTAAGCGTATGGTTGTAGTTGGGGTGTTACATGATGCCTAAAGAACATTGGTGAAGAAAGTAAAACCAAAAGGAAAGAGAAAACGCTTTAAAACCACAAAACGTAAAAACGTGCGTAAGCAACCATAGAAGGCATGTGACCTCGACTAGGGTCCTAGATGCATTCCTAAGACTTATTTATACACTAAGAACATGTGGGAACAATTCCCGAAGAAAATGAATCCATATAGTGGGTTAAAAACGCAAATGAAGTCCTAAAGCACATTTTTCAAGAAAACCTGGAAACGTGACTTTAAGCTTTTTAATGGACTTGAAAAAGTATAGTTGATCATATGACTATAATTAAACCTTAATGAAGGTCTAAGAACCATTAAAATTAAATAAACGGAAAAATCTGGAAAACGGGCCTGGTTGATGAATAGTATCCGAACTAGGAAATTTATGAGTGTTTCATGCGAAAAGACAAAAACGCCCCTGCTTAAATAACTACATGGGGGCCGTTTTTTATGAGTAATTCAGCACCTCTCTCTCAATTAATAAACTAGCTTATTGGTAAGAAGAAAAAAGAAGAAAAAAAAGTACAAAAGTACAAAAGTGATTTTTCCCCTCTCTCTCTTCCATTTCCCTCCTCTCTCTCTCTTCTTCCTTTCTTCTCCCCATATGGCAGCCCCCTTTCTTTCTCCCTGCTGGGCAATTTGTTGAAGCCCTCCCATGGCTTCCCATGCTTCTCTTGCTTGCCCAAGCTACACCAAAGCTCCAAACTCAAAATAAATTGCATATTTGTGTTGGCCTCATCAAGGGCTTTCTTTCCCACCTTTCAAAATCTCCAATGGTTGAAGTTGACCTCCATGGATATAGCTTCATTTGAAGAGAAATATGCATTTTCTGGAGCTAGAGTATCTCCTCTTTGATTTAAGGTAAGAAACACCAAGAAAATCTCTTAATTCCAGTTTTTCTTTCCCTCCCTTCCATGGCCGATTTTAGCCTCTAATTTTACACTCTTCCCTTCTTTGTATGAGCAATTGTTCAAGCTCCAAGAGTGTAGTTGGAAGACTTCTTTATTGTAGACCAAAAGCCCATTCTAGGGTTTCAAAGCTAATGCCCAATTCTAGTGCTTTAAGCACTTCCTTTGCATCCTTAAATTAATTTATGGGTTAAGTGTCCTTACTTAGTCTCATTCCCTAATTGGGTATTGGTTTAGAAATTTTGGCAACTACCTTGCCTTGGCCGGTTTTAATCAAGAGAAAATACATAAGAAGAGAAAGAAAAGAAGGCTTGGGAACTTAAGGTAAAATAATCTACCTTAATGTATATCCTTAATGCTTTTAGAATTTTGGGATGGGAAATAAAAAGATGAACCAAATATGAGTTGGAAATGTGTTTGGTTGACCTAAGAGATGATGTGATTATGCTTAGTGCAATAAGGAATTGTGTTTGATTTAAGGGCCTGGAGCCAAGTCATTTAAGATTATTGCATAATAATGTGCTTGGTGAATTTTGGATGAAATTATGTGCTGGTAGAGTCCACTAAGGATTTGGTTAGCTTATGTTGAATTGTGGATGTTTTGGATTAGGTTATGAAGACAAGGAAATTTGGATAAACTAGTGTAGTAACAGAGTTATGGGGAAATTTCTATAGAAACCAAGGGTTATATGTGACATTATGGATTGGAGAATATAAGGGTTGACTAAGAGTTGATAGGGATTGAATTGGTTAGCTAATCACCCTAATGTGTTAGTTGAAGGATTGAGTTGAGTTGTACAAAATCTGTGGCAAAAATGTTGTAGGAAGGTCTTAGATTTCCTAGAGATGAACTAGTGTGTATAGCTTTGAAAATAAGGTTTGAACTTGGGTAATGGAATTGCAAATGACTGGGAAGGATATGTTATGGTCAAACAAGTGAGTTGGTAAAGTGTTGAGCAAAAGTGCATCTTAGAACTAGAAACAAAGTCGCAAAGTGCATAAATGAGAATGGGAAATTTTAGAATTGATCAAGGATTAAATGATAGTTTTATTCAATGATTTAAGGAGGTTTAATGTGTGGTTATGGTGTTAAAACATGTTAGGAAACATGTGGGAAGGTTAGAAAAGAAAGGGGTAAGAATTAAGGTTGGAATGACAATTAAAAACTGTCAAATTTTACAGTTGGTAGTAGAGTCCGGGACCTAGTACTTGGATAAGGTCCTGGACCACACACGAAAATGCCCCGAGAGAAAACCTGTAGTGTTGGTCCAGGACTTAAGTCCTATACAAACTCCCGGACCACACATTAAAATCAACCGAGAGTAAGACCAGGGGTTGGTCTGGGACTTAGTGTAAGTATAAAGTCCTAGACCAGGTAGAAATTGTACCCAAGAGTTATGTTCTGTGTTGGTCTGGGACTTAAGAGCAGGACCAAGTCCCTGACCACTCTCAAAAATCAACCGTGAGCGTTTAAATATCACTAAATGAATGTGAATGGATGGGTAATGATATTAGAAGATGTTTAGGACTTGTTGGGCGACATGTAAAGGTCATTAGAAGTGTAAACAAGTATTAGATTGAATGTAAGAGTTGTGAACTTAAGATCACATGAGTAAAGTTAAGATTAACGGGATAACGGGGTTAATTACGGATGCATTAGTCGTTTAAATTCCGTATTACCTTGACGTTAATAGGATCACTTGAAATGTTACCAGTTATTCAAGAGTTATCCAAGGAGCATAAGACGACACGCTAGAATTATTCTTTGGTGAACGGTATGGTTTTCTTGCAATTTATGTCCTGCTGAGTTCCACTCGGCTTGTGTGCTGCTTGTTTATGTGTGCCGACGTAACAAGATAAAAGCAAAAAATGTTTATTGCATTTGATATATGTTTATCTGGATGTCTATTGTGTGAACTAACCATCTTTGCATGAGTTGTGCCCTGACTGAATATTGTAGATCAACTCCCGATAGGATAATGTTTGGTTAGTGACTCGTAGAAAGAGTCCAACCACGAAATAATTACAACGTGGAAAAGGTATAAAGAATCTCTATTAAGAGAACAACGATAGTTTAACGTTATAAACTAATGAGAAAAGTAAAAAGAGATATATGGGATGGTTAAACTCCCTTAATGGTTAGTCAACCTTCTATATAGGGATTCGACCCAACATGTGAAAATTACCAAAACTTCTAAGTATTGGTAATGTAGGGGCAACCCTTAAAAATGAGAATACAATGGCTTAGGAAAATTCCCTAAGATTGTGAGATGACATCAAGAGTGATGTTTCTGACTAATGAGTATTATTACTAACCCTGAGAGTGGGTTAGGGGATTGTGAGTCACGTGTGCAAGGAAGAGGGAACAATAGAGAGTTTGTTTCTGATTCCGGGGTTGAACTCCCTTGTCAGGGGCCGTGAGTCTCATGGTGGTGCCCGTTGGGGTCGTGAGCCATGTGGTGGTGCCCGTTGGAGTAAGACTGGTAGAGCTTATCCGTCTAAAGAGATAAGCTGGGTATTATGGTTTATGAGTGAAAGATGAACCAAGAGACTAAAGCATAAAAGCCCGGTGGTGAGATCTGTATGTGTCTCTGCCCAGAGGCCTTAAAGGCTTAACTTAATAATTATTCAAAGTAGAATAAACGTGAAAACTAGATCAAGACCTAGAGTGTCTATAGATCTAAGAGAACATGTAAAACAATCCGAATAAGATGGATAAGTATGATTAATGAGAATCAGACAATAATTGAGGTAGGAACCCTCATGGCCTAAAGAACAAGGTAAAGTAATCTAACAACTTGTTATGTGAACCTTGTTGTTGGTATCCCATTATTGAATACTTGTGTTGAATGCGAGCATGTTGTGTGTTTACAGCATTTCATGTTTTGATTTAAATAAAATCAATCGCATGCTTAGACGACAATTAGTCGAGTGTGGCCCGGTAGTAGCGGGTTGCACGACTACCATACCAGCAAAGGTGCTGAGCCCCTTTGGGGCCACCCATTATTTTTTAGGTACAATGGAGATGATTACCATTCGAGAGTAAGACGGGGATTGCTGCTAAGCATGGGTAGTGTATTTAATTACATTGTAATTGTTGTATAGTAAGTCCGAAATCGTTATCGGCAAGTTGAGGATTGTAATTGACTCGGTATAGTATTGACTTGAGGATTGTATATGACTCGGTTTAGAAATGGAATGAATATGTATTATATAAGTACTCGGGAATTCTAGTCCATCAGACCATTACTGAATTGAATTAGGCCTTGTTATTCACGTGGGTGACTAACGGCATTGTTTCACCCACTGTTGCATTATAAATTTTCACTACGAATTTAATGAGGACTGAGACAAATTGGCATTAATGATGAGATTAGTGGTAGGGGTGTTACAGAAGTGGTATCAGAGCGGAGTACCGCTCTGATGACTGGAATTACCGTGCTTAGGAAATACTGAGTTAGGAATTAAAGACTTGGGGTTAAGGGTTGAGCGATAGCGTGAGAGATATGCTAGATGGGTACTTCCAGTGTGCACTGGATACCTACAATATCCAACCCGTCCTCTACATCCCCCGTGTTATAATTCGGAATAAAACACCAGAGAGATGGAAAGCCCTCTCTTACTCAGAAAAAACCCGATCTGGCAGTTATGAAATATTTCTATTAGAACATAGAACCTGTCATACGGTAGATTCCAAGAACTGGAAATCCCGGAGACCGTTCCCGTCTGAATGACATAACCTGCATTGAATAGCGGAAGATTGAGAATCCTAACAATAGGAGAATGAAATTTCCGGCAGCATGGGTCGACATGCTTAGCAGTCGAGAGAATGATGCTTGGCCAGCAAAAAGGAAGGCACTAAGCTTGCAAGGAAGCGGAAATAGGAGAAGTAACAAAACCCGAGACACATGTCTACAGGACCGCAATAGTTAGATATTACCACCAACGGTATACTAACCGACTAAGAAATTAGTCAGGAGTGAATAACTCCAAACCTATAAACCCTAAGAGGTTACAATACCGAACTACATAGCAGAAAATCATGAGAACGTCAACGAAATACACTCCGATAGGACTGTAGATGTAGTTCCTAAAGAAGAGTCAAGCCTCGGTAACCACGGTAAATGTGTGGGAACGAGCGATAAGGAACGACACAAAACTAAGTGAATAGGGGTCTCCGAGAGTGGAGAAGCACCCGGATCAATAAGTATCATGTCAAAACCAATGAGAAGTTAGTTAGAAGATTGACTATCAAGATTAGAGGATCAAGAGAAGAGCCAACATGGCTACCGAGTACGGTGCGGATGGAAGCAATATTGCAACCGGTATATGTTGAACCGATAGCCAGCCTACATGGCGCACTTGCCATGGCAAGTGCTGTAACAACAGGGCTATTTGGAGAAACTTTTAACACCTGTGAAGTACTTAGTAAAGTACCCCGATGGCGAATGAAGCAATGATAGGATCGTAAATCCTAAGAACTTGAAGAATAAAACCTTGGAAGGACCTAACGGCCTAACCGTTGTATTAAAGAATATACCCGTCAGCGAGAAGCTAGACTCGGTCAAGATCACCAAACGTTGGTGTACCGTGAAAATTTTCTTTCAAACCCAAATTTTTCTTTCAAACTCAAATTTCTTTCAAAACCTCAAATTTTTAAAACCAAAACCCGGAAGAACCACAGTAGGTTATCATAGGACGATACAAGTGGAGTTGACAACAGAATACTTCACATAGGTGTGTGATGAACACTACGAGTGTACAAGAATGAGATGTGGGACGACCGCACTCCGAAAGGAGCTTGCGGGCCTGACAAACTTACTTATAAGTTAGTTGGGTAAGTAGTAATGTATCAGTAAGGTACCCCACATATGTATACGAGTAGTGTACGGAACACGAGAAGTAGTCAACTCCATACTACGGTCAGCGAAGCAAGTTCAGAGAACTCAGTTCAAGAAAATGAATGAGAGTTAGGAAGTTCTCCTCACACTGATTAATAACTACAGACATTGGATATGTCTCAAGAATCTCGAAGGAAATGCATGATAGCTGGAATGAATACCCAGCCTAAGAACAATAAGGCAATGCCTAACATAGACACGTCAATGTTCAACGAACGGGATGGAATTCCCAGAACAATCACCAAGGCAACCGGGAAATAATTCTTCACTGAAGAGGATAATAAACCCATCCAAGAACACAAAGAAGAAAGAATCAATGATCTACCCGATGACGGGAGACATTACAATTCTAAACAAGAAAGTTTGAAATATGGTACCGCAAGGCGGTATGGTTGACCAAACATACTCATGAATACAAGCCAAACGAAATGGCGTAACTCAGCAACACCCAGGAATAATCCTTGAAAGGTGTTTGAGTCAACAACAGTTGAACAAAATATTGTGATAAGAGACACAGGAGTAAAAATGAATACTCGGTTAAAACACCGAAGGGAATCCACGTAACGAAGGTACTCTAATTGCCAAAAGGCAACCTGATATTACCTAAGGGTCTCCCATGAAAGGAAGTGTGGTGCAACAATATCATTATGGAGCCCAGTATTACCTCCAATTCACCTGATGGTATATGGAGAAGTAGAAACTTGTGTTAATAGCCTACTATGAGCAGAGCTTGTGGTAACGTGGCTTATAAGCCATGAACCAACTGCAATCCGTAGATTCAAACGGTTGCAAAACCTATATAGAGTCATAAGAAGAATTGCCGGGAATGACACCGGTAAGAGAAGAGATTATGTTACATAAATGAATAGAGCGGAGAACGAACCACTACTTTTAGAGTGGGGTACCTCTCTTTACTGTGAGACCGCTGGAGCGGTGATTAGGTGGACCTTCCAGAAAGAGGTTTTCACCAGTTAACATATTGAAGCTTGAGCATGGTTATTGCCAAGGAACAATTTGGAACAAGAAAGAGTGATTTCCAAAATAAGTATGAAGAAATAAGATTTTATAGCAATTGTCGGAAACTGAAAGAGTAGTCAGTTAGGAGCAAACACTGTATGTGTACAATGTGAACTGTGGAGTGAGTAACGCTCAAAGAGCATAGAGATTTAAAGAATAGCATATTCTGTAACAAGCCAAGTAAATGGCGAATCATAGTATGAATGGTGGAAGTACATGAGCGAAGCTAACATAGTAGCGGATGCCATGTAAAACAATGTTGTGGAATCAGTGAGAACATGGTGCGCAACAAGCGACCATTATATAAATATAGCCAGAGAATGATATGAAGAATAAAGAAGAATTATGAGTTAGATTCATTAGAGATGAGAAGCAAGAAATGGTAGATAGACTGGGCAGTAAAGCCAGTAATCTATACCATGTGATGAAGGATCTCACAGGGAACACATTATCCACTCCTATGGCAATTGCATAGGAAACTGAAAGTGTATACCTAGTGGATCAACTTGATAAGTGAAGCAATAAGCTTTGGGACAAGAGTACCTGATTGCTAAATTACCAACCTGTGAGCCTCGATTTTTGAACCCTATCCTATATTGATTTGAGTTGATTAGGATCTGGTCGGATTCTAGGTCCACTTATAACCTATGTTTAATAACTATGTCATAAAACATTAATTATTAAAACCTAAGTTAGCTCACTGGAACCTATTAGAGTCTCCACCTAATTTTGACCTAGGGTAAATTAGGAAAGGAGAGTTTGGGTTCGGGGGCTTGATATTTAACTTATTTAAGGTTCAAATTACTTTCTACCCCTAGAAGTCATTTTTCCTCTACTTAGTCTAATTACAGCTTATTACAAAGTCATTTTAACCTAAGTGCGCAAGTTTCTGATTTTTTTATTTTCTAACATTTTTTGACAGAAAATTGAAGTGAAAATTAAAACTACCTAAACTAGGGTTTCGGAGGCAAAAATTAGGTATTTTAAATATGTCCTTAGCCACGGACCTAATGTCCGAGACTACAGATCCCAGTTGAACTACATGATTATGAAAACCGAATTAAAATAAAAACGTAAACTTGAAAACTCCGGGGCCACGGATAGGGTGTTTGTGGGCCCGGACATGTACTGTTAAAAACCCCAAAATTTGAAAAATTGAAAAATAAGAAATCCCGCCACCGTCCGTGGCCACGGACAACCTGTCCGTGGTCCCGGACCATGGGTCCGAGGTCACGGACCATCCACGGATAGTGGGTTTTTGGTGGTTCCTGACGGTGTTTTCGGCTCAAAATTTATGCACGCGTAGCCTGAAAGATTTCCAAGATGTTAGTAATTAAATATTCACAGTTTGAAGTTGAATTAAGCACGAAACTTAACAAACAAGTAACAAGGCAGAAGCAAAACAAATAGCAATACAGAGACCGAAAAGAATCGGTTTGAACCCAAATTTTGAAATAAGATTAGTAAAGTCGTGGAGAGTCAGAAGAATGTTTGATGGTTAGAACAATGGTGGGAGTTGAAAATTGTGTGGAAGTGTGGATTTGAGAAGAATTTTGGTATTGTTTTGGTACTTGGAAGTGCAAAAACATGAGAGGCTGGCTATGGAAGAGAGTTTTGATTGCCTAGGGTTCTGGGAGCTTATATGATTCTGATTTTATCAAGAGATTTGCTCCTTTATATAGACTTTCTTACATATAGAAAAAACCTAGTAAAAATGAGATTTTTTGGAACTTTAATTAACTGACTTCTAAAAAGAATCTGTCTAAGAAATTTTAGCCACTTGTCAAGGATGAGAATTATGATTTTTCTGAGGTGGAATCGAATTTTTTAAATATTGGAATATTTTTAAATTCAATTTCTCGTCAGATTCAATCAGAAATTGCTAGAAAATTATTAGAAATTTGAAAAATCAAAAATCCAACGCCATTATGCCCAAAATGCGATCCTCTATCATGGGTTAAAACTTCAAAGTATTTCAAGTTGATCTGACCCTTCTTCAAAGAAGAGAGAAAGCCTATAGGAGGTCCTAAGGGCCTCAAAAATTACGAAAATACCCCCGAGGATGACTGAACTGCCCCTAGTGCTCCGAAACGCGCCGATCGGACCGGGAATCACCACCATTTGATCAAAGTGCTTCTCATAACACTAAAGCTTAACAAACCCTAAACCGGGGGGTCGAAATTTTGGGTATAACACAACCCGTACTAGATACGGAAGACTTGCAAACACACCAACGAATATGGTGTAAGCCAGTTAGGCGAAAACCTAGAAACAAACCATGCGGCCTTGGGCCAAAGAGGCACGAAGAGCGTTGGACATACCAACAATTATAACAAATGAATTCCACCGGAATAAAAGCGGAAAGGAACTTATAAACGTTATAAGGACCGATGCATATGAATGCAAGGTCGTACAAATAAAAGAATATTACTTGTACAGAACCAGATAAGTGGACGTAATTCAGAAGCCACTAACAAAAGAGGAAGCACTACACACTAGGTAGTAGCTCAACCTCAACCGACAGTAAGTCGGAAGAACCAAGTGAGTAATCAAGGAGGTATACAGAGGTATACATAATAGATTCCCAGAGAACTGGATAGAAAATCTAAAACTCATCGAGTTCGCGGACGGTAAGAAATACCACGCATCGATTAAGAGACCTAATTCCTAAGAGAAAAAGGGATATAAGGGAGATGAACAATATATTAAGAATAACGAGAAGGGCGAACAAAGCTCTAAAGTTATCAGGTCACACAGTAGAAGCTAGTGGGCCATAATTCTAAGGTTTAATATACCTAGTGAATACGAGCGAATGACTAATTATTAATGCCTTGGAGCCTGAGTGGCTAGAACCAAATCCGGTTATGAGTTAAATAAACTCCAATGAGAATTCTTGGTGCAGGGACTAAACCGCCAATATGGTTAAGACCCTTTGACCAAAAAACATTGTATAACAGACCGCATGGAAGCTAAAACACTCCGTGACGGCTGAATGCCTTAGACCAATGATCAATGATGACATATGGTAGATTACATGGGCGTAATCCCTTCTAAGGGGGTAGAGCGAAAAACTGCTTAGCGTATGTTTTACGTATTAAGTGCGTAAACTACGGTGTGCATAGCACAAAAGAATTTATTTTGATTATTGGTACGTATGTTACATAAACATATGTATTCATTCATAGTCTAATTATGTTCATTGCGTACAGGAGATGCGAATACCATTGATATAAACATGACTACCTTATAACTCCGGTGTAAGAATACAAGTGGAAAGGAGTAGAGAAACTTCTGGGGAATTAAAACCCCGATAGTATATGTCTATTTGAGATTAGACATGGTATTGATGTATGAGTTGGTATGAAACCGATGTAGAACCTAGTAGGAATTGAGTTCCCTAGGTAAATTGCTTGAAGTAAATTGAGAATGATTGATGAACTAAGTTCCATAAATTGGAAATGTATTGCTTTGTGATTATGACTAGAAAGATTAAAAGATAGAAAATGGAAAAATGATTGAATTATTTGTTTATGTGAAACTAAAGTGGGAAGTTGAACTTGATTTGCTAGTGATCAAGGGAAACTGAACACAAATTGGGGTGGAAGGATAGTTCAACACTGATGTTGATCACATTAGGGTTGAATGATTCTTGAAGCTCCCTGTAAGAAGTCACAAGTAATCACGTTAAAAATAGATATAGTTAGCATAAATTGGACTTGAAGATGTATTGTATTTTTAAAAAGGATTTTCAATAGGTATTTGTAAAAAAAAAAGATTTTCCTTCAAGTATGAAGACAAGAACTAGTTTGGAAACCACTACCACTAACAGAGGGCTACGGTCCTTTGTCTTGATGACCGGGAGATTGGTAGGAGAGGACTAGTTTTGAAACCATTACCACTGGCCGAGGGACGTGGCCCTAAGTGTAGATGACCGATAGAATGGTGGCAGTGTGTGTTTTGTTTTTTTTTCCAAGGGCAGTGGGACATAGAGAAGTCCTGTGTCTGGATGACCTAGAGTGCCTGAGGATATCTATATGTGCGAACATTTTGATCAAGACAACCAAAGGAACCATGGGCCAGAGAGAGTAAGTGCCCATTAGTCATGAATCAGCCATGAACCAGAAAGCGTAAGTGTTCGGCATGACCGGTACCTACTGGATCACAGAATGTATTACTCGATATGGGATTCGAGGACTATAGTGCCTTCTTGTCTTCGGACTGACCCCATGGAGAGAATACAAAAGAGTATTTTTTTATTGCTATACATGAAGTGACATGTTGTGTGGATGTGTAGTATACATCAAGACAAACCTGTGGAGTCTGTGAGGTTATATATATGTTATGACCTCGGTATATGATATGTCTAAATGACTAACAATATTAGATTCACCAACTTTGAGGGCAAAGTTCTTTAAAGGGGGTAGATTGAAATACCCCCTGACTTAAAAATGGTGATTAATTATTCTAATGTGATGTTTAGAGGCCTAATGATACCTAAAGAACATTGGTGAAGAAAGTAAAACCAAAAGGAAAGATAAAACGCTTAAAAAGCACAAAACATAAAAACATGCGTAAGCAACCATAGGAGGCATGTGACCTAGACTAGTGTCCTAGATGGATTACTAAGTCTTATTTATACACTAAGAACATGTGGGAACAATTCCCAAAGAAAATGAATCCATATAGTGGGTTAAAAACCCAAATAAAGTCCTAAAGCATGTTTTTCAAGAAAACCCGGAAACGTGACTTTAAGCAGTTTAATGAACTTGTAAAAATTATAGTTGATCATATGACTATAATTAAACCTTAATGAAGGTCTAATAACCATTAAAATTAAATAAATGGAAAAATCCAAAAAACGGGTCCGGTTGATGAATAGTGCCCAAACCAGGAAATTTATGAGTGTTTCTTGCGAAAAGATAAAAACGCCCCTGCTTAAATAACTACATGGGGGCCGGTTTTTATGAGTAATTCAGCACCTCTCTCTCAATTAATAAACTAGCCTATTGGTTAGCAGAGAAAAGAAGAAAAAAAAGTACAAAAGTACAAAAGTGATTTTTCCCCTCTCTCTCCTTCCTTTCTTCTCCCCATCTGGAAGCCCCCTTTCTTTCTCCCTACTGGGCAATTTGTTGAAGCCCTCCCATGGCTTCCCATGCTTCTCTTGCTTGCCCAAGCTACACCAAAGCTCCAAATTCAAAATAAATTGCATATTTGTGTTGGCCTCATCAAGGGCTTTCTTTCCCACCTTTCAAAATCTCCAATGGTTTAAGTTGACCTCCATAGATATAGCTCCATTTGAAGAGAAATATGCATTTTCTGGAGCTAGAGTATCTCCTCTTTGATTTAAGGTAAGAAACACCAAGAAAATCTCTTAATTCCAGTTTTTCTTTCCCTCCCTTCCATGGCCGATTTTAGCCTCTAATTTTACACTCTTCCCTTCTTTGTATGAGCAATTGTTTCAAGCTCCAAGAGTGTAGTTGGAAGACTTCTTGATTGTTCACCAAAAGCCCATTCTAGGGTTTCAAAGGTAATGCCCAATTCTAGTGCTTTAAGCACTTCCTTTGCATCCTTAAATTAATTATGAGTTTAAGTGTCCTTACTTAGTCTCATTCCCCAATTGGGTATTGGTTTAGAAATTTTGGCAACTACCTGCCTTGGCCGGTTTAATCAAGAGAAAATAATTAAGAAGAGAAAGAAAAGAAGGCTTGGGAAACTTAAGGTAAAATATCTACCTTAATGTAATCCTTAATGCTTTTAGAATTTTGGGATGGGAAATAAAATGAGAACCAAATATGAGTTGGAAATGTGTTTGGTTGACCTAAGAGATGATTGTGATTATGCTTAGTGACAATAAGGAATTGTGTTTGATTTAAGGGCCTTGGAGCCAAGTCATTTAAGATTATTGCATAATAATGTGCTTGGTGAATTTTGGATGAATATGTGCTGGTAGAGTCCACTAAGGATTTGGTTAGCTTATGTTAATTGTGGATGTTTTGGATTAGGTTATGAAGACAAGGAAATTTGGATAAGCTAGTGTAGTAACAGAGTTTGTGGGGAATTTCTATCGAAACCGAGGGTTATATGTGACTTATGGTTTGGAGAATCTAAGGGTTGACTAGGAGTTGATAGGGATTGAATTGGGTTAGCTAATCACCTAATGTGTTAGTTGAAGGATTAGTTGAGTTGTACAAAATCTGTGGCAAAAATGTTGTAGGAAGGTCTTAGATTTCCTAGAGATGAACTAGTGTGTATAGCTTTGAAAATAAGGTTTGAACTTGGGTAATGGAATTGCAAATGACGGGAAGGAATTGTTATGGTCAAACAAGTGAGTTGGTTAAAGGTTGAGCAAAAGTGCATCTTAGAACTAGAAACAAAGTTGCAAGTGCATAAATGAGAATGGGAAATTGTAGAATTGATCAAGGATTAAATGATAGTTTTTATTCAGTGATTTAAGGAGGTTTAATGTGTGGTTTGTTTGTTGTTAAAACATGTTAGGAAACATGTGGGAAGGTTAGAAGAAAGGGGTAAGAATTAAGGTTGGAATGACAATTAAAAACTGTCAAAATTTTACAGTGGTAGCAGATCAGTCGGGACCTATCCTTGGATAAGGTCCTCGGACCACACACGAAAATGCCCCCGAGAGAAAACCTGTAGGTTTGGTCCGGGACTTAAGTCCTATACAAACTCCTGGACCACACATTAAAATCAACGAGAGTAAGACCAGGGGTTGTCTGGGACTTAGTGTTGTAAGTATAAAGTCCCGAACCAGGTTGAAATTGAACCCAGAGTTATGTTATGTGTTGGTCCGGGACTTAAGGGCAGGACCAAGTCCCAGACCACTCTCAACAAATCAACCGTGATGTGTGTTTAAATGTCACTAAATGAATGGGAATGGATGGGTAATGATATTGAAGATGTTTAGGACTTGTTTGGCGACATGTAAAGGTCTTAGAAGTGTAAACAAGTATTAGATTGAATGTGAGAGTTGTGAACTTAAGATCATGAGTAAAGTTAGATTAACGGGTAACAGGGTTAATTACGGGTACATTAGTCGTTTTAAATTTCGTCTTACCTTGACGTTAAGAGAAACCTTGAAATGTTCCAGTATTCGAGAGTTATCCGAGGAGCGTAAGACGAGCGTAGGGGTGTCATTTGGTTAATTGGTTAACGAAAACTGAATTTCAAAAAAATTCAGTTTTCGGTTATTTTGGTTATAACCGAATTAACCGAAATTCAGTTCATAATACCTTCCGAATTAACCGAAAACCAAATTTTTTTTATATCTAATATCCAAAACCAGAACCGAAAACGGAATTTTGCGTTGTTAACCAAAATTTTTAAAAGAAAACTACAATTTTATTAATATTTATATATTTAAATTTAATTTAAAACTTTTGGTTATTCGGTTAACTGAAAATTCTCTTCAATAACGAAACCAAACGAAATAAAATCGGTTGACCGAAAACTGAATTTTAAAGAAATGGTTATGAAAAATGATTTAAAAAACCGTAAAAAATTTGTTTTGGTTATAGCCGATTAACCGAACCGAGAATGGACAGCCCTAACGACGTGCTAGAATTATTCCTTGGTGAACGGTATGGTTTTCTTGCAATCTGTGTCCTGCTGAGTTCCACTCGACTTGTGTGCTGCTTGTTTATGTGTGCCGACCTAACAAGATAAAAGCATGAAATGTTTATTGCATTTGATATATGTTTATCTCGATGCCTGTTGTGTGAACTAACCATCCTTGCATGAGTTGTGACCTGACTGAATATTGTAGATCAACTCCCGATAGGATAATGTTTGGTTAGTGACTCGTAGAAAGAGTCAAACCACGAAATAATTAAAACGTGGAAAAGGTATAAGAACCTTTATTAAGAGAACAACGATAGTTCAACGTTATGAACTAATGAGAAAAGTAAAAAGAGATATACGGGACGGTTAAACTCCCTTAATGGTTAGTCGACCATCTATATGGGGATTCGACCCAACATGTGAAAATGACCAAAACTTCTAAGTATTGGTAATGTAGGGGCAACCCTTAAAACTGAGACTACAATGGCTAGGAAAATTCCCTAAGATTGTGAGATGGAGAGATGCTTTTGACTAATAAGTATTATTACTAACCCTGAGAGTGGGTTAGGGGATTGTGAGTCAGGCGTGCAAGGAAGAGGGAACAATAGAGAGTTTGTTTCTGATTCCGTGGTCGAACTCCCTTGTCAGGGGCCGTGAGCCACATGGTGGTGCCCGTTGGGGCCGTGTGCCACGTAGTGGTACCCGTTGGAGTAAGACTGGCAAAGCTTATCCATCTAAAATGATAAGCTGGGTATTATGGTTTATGAGTGAAAGATGAACAAAGAGACTAAAGCATAAAAGCCCGGAGGTGAGATCTATATGTGTCTCTGCCCGGAGGCCTAAGAGGCTTAACTTAAGAATTATTCAAAGTAGAATAATCGTGAAAACTAGATCGAGACCGAGAGTGTCTATTGATCTAAGAGAACATGTAAAACTATCCGAATAAGATGGATAAGTATGATTAATGAGAATGAGGCATGGTAAAGTAATCTAACAACTTGTTATATGATCTAACAACTTGTTATGTGAACCTTGTTGTTTGTATCCCATTGTTGAATACTTGTGTTGAATGCGAGCATGTTGTGTGTTTACAACATTTCATGTTTTGATTTAAATAAAATCAATCGCATGCTTAGACGACAATTAGTCGAGTGTGGCCCGGTAGTAGCGGGTTGCACGACTACCATACCAGCAAAGCTGCTGAGCCCTTTGGGGCCACCCATTATTTTTCAGGTACAATAAAGATGATTACCGTTCGAGAGTAGGACAGGGATTGCTGCTAGGCATGGGTAGTGTATTTAATTACATTGTAATTGTCGTATAGTAAGTCCGAAATTGTTATCGGCAAGTTGAGGATTGTAATAGACTCGGTATAATATTGACTTGAGGATTGTATATGACTCGGTTTAGAAATGGAATGAATATGTATTGTATAAGTACTCGGGAATTCTGGTCCATCGGACCATTACTGAATTGAACTAGGCCTTGTTAGTCACGTGGGTGACTAACGGCATTGTTTCACCCACCGTTGCATTAGAAATTTCCATTGCGAATGTAATGAGGACTGAGACGAATTGGCATTAATGATGAGATTAGCGGTAGGGGTGTTACAGCGCTATTGGTTGGGTTTACATTTGTTGAACAAATATTGTATGATTTTGTTGAGTTATATTGTTGGAGTCTTTGTCTCTCATATGCCGATTTTGTTGATTTTGTATCAATATTGATATTGTTGGAGCTTTTGCTTTACAGGTTTGTGATATACTTACAAGTTTTAAATGTTAAAAAGAAAAAGGAAACACTTTAAATTACGGTTCTTAGAAAAAATCGTAATTTAAACCCTTTTAGCGCGTGCCGCGCGAAGGGTTTTAAATTACAATTATGACGGTGAACGTAATTTAAAACCCCCTCCGCTGGGCTCGCGCCAAAGGACTTTAAATTATGGTTTTTCCTAAGAATTGTAATTTAAAGTCCTCCGCTGGACACACGTCACAGGCTTTAAATTACAGTTCATAACCGCAATTAAAAGTTGTCGGGTATAAATAACGCTGACGTTCGTAATTATTTGACCGTAGCCTTTTCCTTTCGTTCCACCAATGTGTACTTTTACTCTATACAAACTATAGAACTATAATTACATATTATTGTAGATAAGAGGGATTGAACTTCTACATTCTAATAGCATGATTGATCCAACAACAGCCCGACAACCCCACTGAATTGTGAGATCTATCGGGCGGGCAGGCCGGGTTCGGGCCGGGCCAGAGGAAGATTTTAGGCCCGTCGGGCCTATTTTAGAAAACCAAGCCCGGTTTTTTATATGTTCAGGTCAGGCCGGGCTAGGCCCGGTTTTTATATTTTTTTATATAAATTAATAAAAAATTTTAATTAAGATTTAATGTAGATTGATATACTATATATATAATTTATTCACAATTTATATATTATATATAATTTTAGCATATATTTTATAAAAAATAAATTATATTAAATATGTATATATTATATTTTTTTAAAAATAATACTAAATAATGTAAAATCCGGTCGGGCCGGACTTACCCACGGGTTTATAAATGTGCCGCGGCCTGGCCGATTTTTATTCAGGCCTGATTTTATATCCAGGCCCGCCCAGAAGCCCAATCGGATTCGAGTTTGTCAGACTTTTGTACGGATCGGATCGGACCGGGTACCGGACCGAACACATGATCAACTCTACGCAAAACCAACCGAAGAAGGGGCATATTGGTCAGCAAACTCCGAACGTTATCCCCTTGGCCTACCCAGACAACCCAACAAGGACGAGGTGAAGAAAACTCGAGCTGCTGAGGCACAGTTGCTTCTTTGCCCGGCAGTGTTATCACTCTCCGTTCATTGCCTCCATTAATCGGGAAATTCCCCGGCCAGGAAAGAAAAATGGCGGCCTCTCTCCAATCCCTTACCTTATCCTTCTCTTCTCTCTCCTTCTCCTCGAACGTCGCTCCCAACCGCCTGCACTTATCTTTATCTGGCGCCAAGCCTCTTGCAACCTCCACCTCCCGGAAATTCCATCCTCTTGTGGTGTCGGCCAGCGCTGGCGGAATTTCTCTGGCGCCTTCTATAGAATCGGAGCCTCAGGACTTGGTGAAGTACGTTAAGGCTAGGCTTCCCGGTGGATTCGCCGCCCAGACGGTCACTGGCACTGGCAGGAGGAAATGCGCCATTGCTAGAGTTGTTTTGCAGGAAGGGACTGGCAAGGTTTTCATCAATTACCGCAACGCAAAGGTTAACGACCCCCCCCCCCCCCCCCCCCCCCCCCACACCAGGCCACCAACCCAATCCTGTATTAGGTTTTAATGTTAAATTGCATCTTCATTATGTAATTACAAAAAATTGAAGTTTTACTATGGTTCATTCATTAACATGTGAGTCGGTAATTGAATGAGAGCGGATGTCCTAGAGGGAAAAGTTTTTCGTCATTTACTGTGAGGAGCTGGTGAGGTGAGCCTTGTTTAGTATATTGGTTGTAGGAAAAGCAATGCTCCGTGATTAGGTTGTTAAAGCTATCGAGATAAATATCTCGCTTTCCATGACAACGAAACAAGATGATGGGCTGCTAAGAAAGTGCTAAACTAGCGTACTAGTTTTTCTCCAACATACTTTTACTTCCTATATATTTCTAGAACTAGTCATTTCACTGTCTCTTCGGTCTCAAAAAATGCGTTAAATGATGAAAATGAAATTGTACAGTGAAGAATTATCAGGTCAAAGTTTCATAATAGGAAGTGCCTTCAAGTGTGTTTAAATCTTATGATAGATCAAATTTGTTCCTCAATCCAATCTCATACTGTTTACCCTGTGTTATTTTTTGTTTATTATTTACTGCAGTTTTCCTGTATTTGTATCGTGGTTGATACAATTGACTTATTGTTTGGTACATGAACTTATTTTATTACTTCCAAGGTTTTGTCATTGATGACACCAAATGCCACCATTGATCGTCTCTGAGTGTGATGTTGGTGATTCTCATTTGTTTTCTTATACAGGAGTATCTTCAAGGGAACCCATTGTGGCTCCAATACGTCAAGACCCCATTGGTGGCCTTGGGATATGAAACTTCATATGATGTATTTGTCAAAGCGCATGGTGGAGGTCTTGGTGGGCAAGCTCAGGCCATCAGTCTTGGAGTTGCTCGTGCTCTGTTGAAAGTTAGTGAGAGCCACAGAGTCCCCTTAAGGAAAGAAGGTCTCCTAACCAGAGATGCAAGGATAGTGGAAAGGAAGAAAGCTGGGCTCAAGAAAGCTCGCAAAGCTCCTCAATATTCAAAACGTTGAGGTCAGAAATGTGTGAATAATTTTGGTTGCTTTTCATCCTGTCTGTTTGGTATCAAATTTTTCCTTTTCAGGTCTAGATTTACATTGACTCGTTTATATTTGTTGTTACTATTGTATGACTATTCATTGTTATGTTCACAGCTGCTGAAATCCATGGTGCGTGTCAGTTTCTTGCTATTTGTCATAGGGGGAGATGGTGAGAGGGACTAGACTGTTGATGTAGCAAATTGTTGAGTGTTAAATAGCTTTGCTGCATATGACAAAGGAAGCTACTACCAGGGAAAATTAGTACCAGGAATAAGTTTTGAGTGGACTCACTAGGTAACTGCAGTGGTAGCTACTTCAAGGAAATGATCATAGACAACTGAAATTTGAAACTCAATACTAAAATATTAGGACCGAATATGATTCAGATTGGTATTCTAACTAGAATTCAATACCGATTACCTTGATCTCGCTTAAATTCTCCTTTAAGCAATGAGAGTTCTATCTAATCCAATTTTGATCATTGTAAAACCCATTAAGCTGTGCGACAACATAACATCCTCCTGAAAAGGACCATTATACTTTTCCTTATGCAAAGTTCATCTTGTGTCCCTCTCTTGTCCAAATCCCTAGATCTTTCTGTGTTATTCAATCATATTAAAGCAGTAAAGATCAGAAATCATCCATAATCACATTTTTATGTTACATCCTCCCTTCGGTCAGTTATACATCATAATAGTATAAAATATACACATCAACAATCTGATGTTCGCTTGGGAACTTTCTTCTTTCTTTTAGGTGTGGGTGTGAGTAATGTATACCACATTGGAAGTGAAAACACATCAAGTAGTTTATAAGCAAATGGACTCACTCGTTGTCAATTGGTTTTAAGGGTGAAACCTCACTGAGCATATTTGGTGTGCTTCTAGGATTCGATGTGGGTTTGTGGATCCCTTTATCAGGTCCTGTTCTCCCTTGATAGTTTTTTATAACTAGTTGCAGTGTGGAAATTTTTATGTGCTGGGATGACAAACGATCTTAGCCTGAGTTTGGATGCAGACTGCATACATTTATCATATTCTTCAACTGCAGTGTGCTAAATCTTTTCTTAAATCTTTGGCAGGTACGAGTTTATGGTTTGCTGCTTGTATCATCTTTTGCTGGCGGAAGATAATCTTTGTCCATCCTTGGAGATTTGAGCGTGTGTAGAAATATGTAATCCCATGTGATATAATTGAAGCGGCACCTTTCTTCTTCCTCTCTTTCTTTTTGTCTTAAGCCAAGGTTTATAATTTTCTGTGTTCTTGCCCATTGACAAAACTTTTTGATTTTTGTCTGTAGCTTAAGTAAAACTGAAGCGTAATTGTGTAAAGAGACTTGAAATGCTAGCTTACTGGATGATAATAGCTTAATCTTTGTTGTCACTTGATGTTTAATCCTGCCGCTTGCATGAATAATAACAAGCTATCCTTAGTAGCATCGGAGGAAGCTTTTAGTAATCCATTAGAGACTAAGGTGAGAAATCTCAGTGCTTTGAGTTGAAGGCACGTCAATGGGGTGGGGTGATCTCCAAGCAGAAGCACGGGCTGCTACTTTTTTACCCCGAACTAGTGGTTAATGGGTCACTTCTATATGACTGGCTCTTTTTAAGGCTCTGTACAGTTGGCGATTTGAAGGAGATTGCCTACCAGAAGCTTTACAATGGGTAGCCTTACTTCTGGGCACTTTCAGCAGTGGCTAATTTATGACCGATTCCAGCATAGCAAGTGCATAATACTTCATTTGTCATATAAGATTGGAGTATCTCACGCTTGATTACACACTTCTCCATTCTTACAATCTCACTTTATCCACTCATCCCGTGTACTCTTATCCCCAGACCGTTTCGCGTGTACCTTTACTAATGTAGAATTGAAGTACACAATCTGTATGGTATATATTTTCATATTTCTCATTGGTCTAATTTATCTATACCTGAATGTACGAGTTTTCTACTCTTTAAACACTGAGAGATACTGCACACAATCTTCTCAAGATGGAGTTAGGAGGGAGTTATGTTATTATAAAGTTGGTGTACCACAAAGCTAGAGAATAAATATCCACTGGCATCATTTGTTCCGCTTCATCTAGCGATCAGCGTGTGAAAATGATGGGGTCAAATTTCCAACAGATTGTTGAAATCAAGTCGAGTTCAAGCATGCAATTATACAGTAAGATGAGGCTAACAATGTGGAGATCGAGCAGAAGCCTGATGATTTTCTTGGTGATGATCACAGCGACGATGAGGTTGGTCCGCTCAACAATTACATTCTAGAAGCTTCATTTTAAAACCATGTTGATTAAGAAGTAGTAACAAAATTCCATTACATTAATCATCGTTGAATTCCATGTAGGGCTATGTATTAGAATAGTGGGCTAATGGTCTAGCCCATTCAATTACTTAGTCTAATATTCAGTCCTTGGTAAATATTTAAGCTAGTAATTTTACCTTGTAACTAACCTTTATTTTGCTCAACTTATTTATCTTTCAAGATCTTGTACAGATGTATATATATGCACCAATCCGTGCAGTTAGGGTTGTACAAAAAAACAGCAATACAAAAGCAAAGTGCCTCTCAAGGTCACTGTTTTATTCATCGTTTCATTCTTTACAAACACAAGATACATAGAATTCCATCATGGTATCAGTAGCTGAAATACCCCAAACCTAAGTATGCTAAGTAAACATCAAAATATGATGTAGTAAGGCTAGAATATGCCTTAGAAGGATTGGTAGACAACTTTAACCAAGGAAAACACAAGAAAGTGCCTTAAAGGCAATCAGGGCAAAAACGTGCTCTAAGCTTGGAGAGACTTGGGTGAGTGAAGATGTAACAGAGGTTACCCTCCCAACACAATTTCCACACCGTGATGTATAGTGGTTCGGCCAATAATCCGGCCTACGTCCACTTCTAGACAGAGCTATTATTCATCCTTTGGTTTACAACTCTAGAGAGCTTTTGGGATGTGAGCTCCCTTTTCTAACTTGAGTCCTTCACAAATGAGCCCTCTACCTCTATTTATAGACTTCCTATGGCCATGTTATCCTTAAGCCCCTATACACGTGATAGTATTACATAAATACAGCTATCAGTCTTTTTACAGGTCTCCGGACTGAAATACTGCTTCCGCCTTGGACTAACTCTTCCGGACCGTCACTTTGATAATAACCCCTCCGGTAGTTACTCCGTCGGTAGCGATTCTTTAAGCAGCAGCCTTTCCGGTAGCGGGTCCTCCGGAAGTAGGGCTTCCAACGATAGGCCTTCCGACAATTGGTCTCCGGTAGACTCTCTCTTGGTAGATCTTTCCGGAAGCGGGGCCTTTCGGTAGCAGGCCTTCCGACAATTGGCCCTCCGATAATAGGTCTTCCGATAGACTTGTGGCCTTCCGTTAGCAGGCCCTCGGTAGACGCTTTGACCTTCCGCATGGTATATTTCATACCATTACATCAGTCCCACAAGTTCTACTTTTTAGCACTAAAAAGTGGAACTATAAAAAGAAGATGAAATTTACATTTGTACTCTTCCTTTTCTACTATATATCTCCTAGTCCCACAAGTTCTTTTTCTTTTGCCTTAAAAAAGGAAATGAACTTAAAAACTTTAGCCTATGTAGGAGCTTGTCTTCCGGAAACAAAGAAGTCCCACATGTTCCGAGGGCGATGAAGTCCCACTTGTACTCCTGTGAAAAGGTCTCCGCTCTTTGAACGTGCCATAATAATAAATCCAAAGATCTGGAATTCCGAAGGGCCATAATAATCCCAGAAGACCATAATAATTCCAGAAGACCATAATAATCCCAAGAAGTCCGAGATAATAATAATAATGGGATATTACTTCATAATCAGATTCCTTTCATAATCAGATTCCTGCTTGAGTCACTTTATTCTTTGGACCTGCATACCTAATTTTGGCAGATTAAAAGATACTTGTCTTTTGGGCGGCCCGGAGCGACCGGACTTCCCAAAAGTTTTTGTTAGGTAGGAGTATATGAAGTATATTAATCACGGGGATAAAAAACCCAAATATACAGCCTATAGGTTGCTTAGAGCAGCATTTTTAAGTTCATGGATAACACAAGTCTGAAGTGGACAAAAAGAATTACTATAAATTCTATTGCTTCCCAAAAGTTGGAGATTCTGATAATGAATAATTTTTAGACTGTTCTTTTGCTTTTTTTTTGCCAAGTTTCTTTTGGTAACCCCTTAGTTACACTTTTGCTTTCACACTCTACCACTGTACACATGGTGAGATCGTCGGTTTATCACTCTACCGACTTTGAGCCGGTGAGATCGTCGGATTAACACTCTACTGCCAGGACGCTGACAGCGAGATCGTCGGATGAATTACACTACCATTCTCTGATGGTAGATCGTCGGATACAAAACACTACCATTCTTGATGGTAGATCGTCGGATACACATTTTTTTCTTCTTTCTTTCTCTTCTCTTTTTTTCAAGACTCTGGTCTTTGTTTTAAGTAAATCAGAAATTGTTTTTTAAAATATTTCTTTTTTGAAAACTAGAGGGTGATCAATCCTCTAGAGAAAGTTTTGTAAACTTCGAGTTATAAAAGGATATTCATATAAAATATCAAAATTTGGTACCTCTTTTTTACCTGTGGAATAATATCACTGGCGGATGTCAGACTGCTACCGGTGGAATGTGAGAGGGTGCTATTGTTGAAGATTTTTACCGCACGCGAACCGTAATTGGCTACCAGTGAAGATGATAAGTTGCTACCGGTAGAAACTGCAATTGGCCTCCGTATGTCTATTTATCTGGACGGGCTCTCCGATAAGAATGGCAAGTTGCCTCCGGAGAGGATTCCAAGCTGCTGGGGATTTCTTTTTTCTACATTTCTCGGCTTGTGCATGAGTAATTTTAAGAAAACTTGACTTATCTTGGCAATTAGCTTCAGTCGTTTCCTCGTAACCTCAGTTGCTTCCAGAGCTTTCACTCCTCTTCGCTCTTTCGCCCCCTGGTTGAAGCCAAGTTATCCCATCGGAGAGGAATTCCAAATTCCTTCGGAGAGGAATTCCAAATATCTACCGGAGAGGACTTCCAAATTCCTACTGGAGAGGAATTCCAAATATCTACCGGAGAGGACTTCCAAATTCCTACTGGAGAGGAATTCCAAATATCTACCGGAGAGGAACTCGCTTCTCCTTCTGTCCAATTTGCCAAAGCTCAGCGTTGCTGTAGTTGTTGAAGGTTATCCTATTTAATCGTCGCCCTCTACCGGGGTTGCTCACAAAACCGACAACGGTGGTTTTGGACAGATCCTGTCCGGTAGAAACTTCACGTCCTCAGGAATGGAAAGCGGTGGGTCTTCGAAGAGAACGGCTTCCGAGAAATTAAATTGCCCCACTGGTAGATCCGTTTTTCCCAGAGGGTGACTTTTTAGTTGTCCGGTGTTGAATAACTCCCAACTTTTCTTTACCAGCAGCCGTAAGATCAATTCGCCTGGTTGAAACATAACGAACTTTTGGCGCTTATGTCAACCCTGATGCAGTCTTCGCCCAGGCGGAGGAGACGAAACCTCAAGGGACAAATCCTTCCGGGCGGTGAAACTCCCGACGGAAAAATGTTTCTAGCTCTGACCTCATGCCGATATCTGGATGTAATGGCGTTCTAGTACCAGTGAGTCGTTTGACCGCGTAGACGGAGATAACCAGAGGACTCGTTCTGACTTTAAAAACCGTTCTATATTCCGTCATCCCTCTGTTAAGCTCCAAGGTGGCGGTGAATCTGACAAACAGTGAACCAGTTTTGGGATGCCTTGAACTTTCCCTCAGTCCATTGTGCGCAAGCACGAATTTGTTCATATCAGTAGCAACAATTTCCGCATCCAAACATGAGGAATAATCACAGATGTTGAGTGTGTTAGTTAATTTGACTATTCACGTTGAAAACAAATGCAAGAACTTAATTACGCTGAATAGGATTGAGAATAAAACTAAACTGAAAGAAAACAGGGTAGGCATAGAATAACAGTTTCCTACATTACTTAGGCAATGAGCAGAATTCAAACACTTTCTAATGTTTTACCAGCATACTCATTTTAATAGCAGCAGTAAACAGTAGTCAAAGGAAAAGATACTAAATTAAGAGCAAAGCAAGCGTGACTCCATGACTAGACGCAGAAAGTGCTAGTTAAAGTGCTAGTTGTGCGTGACATCTTGAGTTCATCACCAACATATGAGCAAGGTTGGGACGCCAAGCTAGAACAGAGACAAGACAAGATCTTAATGCCGTTTCAAAGAAACGTTTTAACTCACTACAACAGTTATGTTAAAACCAGAGTATGTTCTTTTTAACAGCTAAAACTAGGCTGTGAACGGTTGAGACAAGCGCCTTTTGACAGTAGCAAAAAACAGAAGGCAAAAATAGCCCATACTTTCTATGTGAAATCTGCTGATATAGTTTAATAGCGTAGCAGCAGCATCACTCATATTTGGGGAAACAGTAGCGGCAACAAGAGAATGAGCACCGATTAGTTTTTAAAGTGCATAATATGAACAATTAAGAGGTTAGGAAGTACAAACAAGATTCAATAAGGTTTGCAAAACAAGAAAATGAAAACTGGAATTGTAAAGAGGGGAATCAGAGTAGAATCTCAATTTTAATTGAGGAAATGTATCCACACGTACCATAGTTCACTGGAGAATCGCGCAGTATACTTAAACAATTGTAATCTGACCATTCTTCATCATAACAAAACATTTATAAATGATATTCTTGTAGTGTTTCACTATTACTGGAAAAAGAGACACTTAACGGATGCACTATTTTACTTACCATGTCTGTCGTATTTCACAGTTCAGAATTGTACCTTGCTTTGAGAAGATGGGAGACTTACAGGATACCCCTCTGTCCACCGATGCTACTCTTTATAAATTGTGGACGTTTGTTTTTACTGGAGCTGCATCTCTCCGGAGACTCTCTCCGTGGGTATCGTTCTTACTTCTCCGAGAAGGGAATGGCCTCCGAGAAGAGAATGTCCTCCGAGAGGAAAACGGCCTCCGAGAAGAGAAAACTTTTCCGGAAGGGAATTTACATGAGATTATAGTAAAAATCATCAGCTCAGTTTTCCCCTGTGCTGCTTCCTATATTTTTACTTCTCGGAGCCACAAAACTTTCGAGGAGTGATATGGACGTTGCATGCGAGAGTTGACTGAAGATCGAAGACACTATCGAATTCTACCGGAAGAGGTTGGTTGGGTTGCAAGCGGTTCCTCCGAAGTTGCAACATGTGGACACACTCCTGTCCTCTAGCTTGGGACTCCGGAAACCTCTGTCGACATGTCGGTTCTTCATGGCTAGCTTGACTGCTTCCTCTCAGTGCGCCTGATTCATAAACGTCGGTCGGTTCCTTTTGTTCGCACTAGGTTACTGCCCAGGGTTGTCGGATGGTATCTCTCGGAGTAGAAGCTCTTATCGTCCACCGAAGTAAAAAGTTCCTTCCGTGCGGAGGCGGTTTATTCAGTTCCTCAAACAACGGCGCTAGTGCTTCGAAACAAAGAAAGCATCCAAGATGTGCCATACAGATATGACGTGTGATGAGTCGCCGAGTCGCCGATGCAGTCGACCATTGTTTTCTCCCCGGTGATGTCTTTTGGAAATACTGTTCGAGTAGCTCCTCTACAAACTGTGTTTCCACCGTCATACGGATGCTTTGAGGTGTACAACAACTTCCTTCTTCGTATGCTTTCAGTAGATTGGAGTCAGGAGCTTGCGCCCGGGCCTAAACCTCAGACGCTGCTTGGATTGTAGTTGTAAATTGACAGAATAAGCAAACAGAAGAGTAGGTAGGTTAATCTGATTTGATGATGTCGATTGTGCGTTGTAGATCCCGTCGCCCGGGCCTGGTTAATCCCCTTAAAGCTTCCCATTACTTGTTTAGCACCTTAGCGTTCTGATTCAGGCGATTCTTCATAGCCTCGGTTGCCTCCGAAGTTTACTATCCCTTTTGATAGTTTAATTCAGGTCGTCCTTCTTGATTGGGATTCGATGAGAACTTTGAAGTTTTGATTCTTCGCTGCTTCTGGTCCGATCGAGGTTTTCGCGTTCCACCCTTCCGACCTTCCGATGAAGTCTGGCTTTGTTGGTGCAAAATTCTGATTCATCGCCGAGGAAGGAAATGCTACTTTTTCTTGATCTGATATGGATTTGCCGGTGGATTTGCCGTTAGATTGATCGTAACGCTGATTTTGAATATTCAGATCTTGTTATCATAAGAGTGTTGATTCTTGACTGGATTTCGTAAAATGATCCTCCCTTCGTGCCAACAGCTGGGGATTTACGGTTGACATTCTTCGATTATGAAATACCCCAAATCTAATTAATACTTTAAAAATATAAAATAATAAAATTAATATATTTACATACGCATGATCATTCCTGCATGCAAACGTTTATGCAAATAATATTACGCGTGCGCATGCAAACACATGCATGCAAACGTCACGTGAAGATAATCGATTTACCATAAAATGCTAACGGGCATAATTTTACAAACGCCTTGACATAATCGTACAAACACTCCTGTACATTTACTAATGAGGATCAAACTCCTCACATAACATGCTTAATACAGAGAGCGAAAACAAGGAAAGATCAATACGAACGTTTATACAACCCACCAACGACGACGTTTGATCCATGAATGCTAAAATAATGTCGTCTTCATGTACATATATAAACGCTTACGTGCGAACATTAACGGACAATAAATCCCTTACAAATAAGCTCAATTAGGAGAGCGCTATTCAGGAAAAATATATATACGAGTGTTATATGACTCGGTACTCAATAGCGTTCATTGTAAAAACGTGAAGAAAAAAAAAATACTAACGAGCAACGTAAATATTTTACGATTGCCTAAGCATTTATAAATGCTAAAATAAATTGACACGCACATTTAGACAATGTAACGACTTATGTTACATAACCTTAATACTTAATATATATCATAAACACTTTGGAAATGTTATAACTTTAATTATAACACAAAGTTTACAAGTCCAAAAATTTGTTCAATAATACATGACTAATTACCTAATGTACTTATGTTATACATGAGTATACATTAATATAGCAAGAATATATCTACCTAATACACCACATGTTGTCGGTAACGCACTCATACAAATTGAACCAAAAATGACAACCGATGACACATATATATACAAAAAAAAAAAACGGTGATACATACCTTGTTAACGGTATGTACACACATCAAGCATATGAAGAAAAAAAAATATATAAATCTGTATCTTATACTATCATAAACGCAACATATATACATGTATACAAAGAAATCGGTAGCCACTAATCAAGACCATCGCCATGACATAAATATATGCAAATCAACAAGAAGGAAAACGGTGGCATAAGCAGCAGCCGTATATATATATATATATAGCAACTTGTAACATAGAATAGATTGTATAATTAATATAATAACTCTACAAATCTATCTCTTGATTATTAAAGCTTATCAACACATCAACCAAATTCTACAACTTGATGTACTCTGCAACCGGTAATATATCCGCAAAAAGAAACAAGGTTACAGCTCATTACCGGTAATACTAATGAACTAACCAAACGTCGGCAAATGAGACCTGTAGCTGCCACTATACACATATATGGCTATGCACATGGGTTAATTAAATACAAAGAGAACAGTGGCAATGGTGATTTGAAACCGGTAATGTCATGAGTTTAAATGAACAAGAAAATCCGTAAGATACTAAGCAATTAAAAAAAAAACGTTAGTTTACACCTTGACTTACCATGGTATATATGCTATAACCAACAAAAATAAATCTGTAACATGTTGTGATTATAACCGGTAACTCACTATACTGAATAAAAAAAAAACGGAACCATATTAATCATAAACAAATACACATGCATACATGATTAATTAACCAAACCCAAAAAAAAACGGTGCAGTTGTACTCCATATGCCGGTTTGGTATGTGATCATTTTGACATGTTTAGACTTTATAAAATGCCAAAGGACTTTATGACATGGTGTATAATAAATGGACAAGATAAGGTTGGTGAATCAGCCCCCCCACTTCCGAAAATTCTGCACATAATTGATTGGAGGTGGGCATGTGATTAAGCTATTGTCAAGGATAAGATTACTAAAGTAGTATATGTGATAGTAGAATATTAAAAAGACAAGTAATCAGCTCCTCTCAATCCCACCATTACCGTAAGTGGCAATCAATCAAGTCTACTTTATCCCTTCTTTATCTTTTCTTGTCGGTTACAACATAACAAACCCAATTGATGACTCATCCTTATCATGCCATATTATGTCAATATATGTCTTGGAAAGACAACCCGATTTTTTATTCATCTCTTCATTCTTCTCTGCTACTTCCAAACCGAGAGCAAGCAGCCCTTGTTTCATCTACGGACGCTCTTTCTGTTCATCCCTCTCCACCAACAGTTACAGCTTGGAGCTTCGACGGGGGACTCCTCGCCATAATTAACTACAAAACACGCTCCCACGGTTCTCCTGCTTCTTTACCCTTAGTTTGGTGCCCCGGTCACCTTCTGGAGTTTTTTTTTGGTATTCTGCTAATTCTGTACCAATTTCGGTATTTTGCTACTTCAGTAGCACCCATGATAAAAAAAAAAAAATCAAGCGATCGAATAACGGGAAAGAGATGAAGAAGGTGTTTGTAATCATTCTCATCCATTTCGCTTGCGCATGCAATCCCTCGGCAACAAGGCATACCTGCTAAGGAGGGAACAAGGAAAGGAATAGAGATTGCAGAGCAGGCGGAACACGAACAATAAAACCAGTAGACGAAACAACCTCTTCAAGTGTTGCTTCATAGTTGTTAGGAACTCCATTTTAACACCCTGGTAGCTTCAGTTTTTCAGGCGTGAACCAGCCTTAATCAACCTAAGATATTAAGGTAATTAACACGCTTTTATTAAGCTTAAACACACACACTTTAATGGTCCTAAATTCACAAGATTAATGCCAGTGGTTATCTTTGTTAAATGTACGTAATGCTGCTGGTAACATGAGAGAAATCTGCCCAAAATTATGCAGGAAATAAATGTGTGGAAAGCTTGTCCGAATAAGCCGTGAGCTATGGAGTGTTGTTGGCTGGATTAAAGACTTATAAACCAAGTAAGTAGGTTAACTATGTATATACAAAGTTTTTATGCCACTTTGTTACGCTATAACATGAGCCGAGAGTTTACATGGTTATATTTAACCAAACTATATAATAAAATTTTATAACATGTTGGAAAAATTAACCAATGTCTATGTGACATATAATGTCATAGAATGAAGTAAAATGATTAAAACACAATTTATAAAATGTTGTTACAAGTACATACCAAAACCGTAAGCTATAGTGTCTTTTATGACATTTATAAGTGATTTATATTATATAATAAGGTTTGTAACAAAGTTAAGTATTTTAGACTATTTAATTTTATGTTCCATTCGAAATTTAAGGAAATGAAATATTAAAACTATAGTGTATAAGTGGATATGTAACTTATATAAAGTTTTTGGGGTTAAAATATAATTTTGAGAAATTATATGACAAAGCCGAAAATTATTGTGGCTAATAGGTTATTTATAAAAGTTAAGGTGTTCAAATAATAATTACCGAATTTATAGTGGCGGTTTAGTGAATTAATTAGTTAAGAAAAAAAAACTATGCATTATAATGTATTTTGGAGTGTAAAGTAAAGTTTATGAAATAAATGAGGTTATAATGTAATAACCGAAAAGTATGATGTATTTATGGGATTAAAAATATTTGTAGGTCCTATATGGATATTCAGGAAATATAGAAAAGAGAATTATGATTTAAGGATTTATGAAATTAAAACTATATGATATACAAGTACAAGTAACTTACTTGAAAAAGAAATAATATTGTTTGAGGTTAGTTTGTAATTAATAAAAGGTATGGGAAAAAATATGCCCATGTGTGACTTGTAAATATAACTTGAAAATTTATTAAGTGGTTATGTCATTTAGACAATTATATATATGTATCATAGATAATACATGCGTATGAAATATATATATTTTAGATTTTTAAGAAAATCGAAAGGAAATGAATATAAGGAATTTAATGTGGAAACACAAATTAATATTTGGAGCTATAGTATATTTAAAAATAAAGTTAAGAGGAGGATTAATTAACATGTGACCAATAAATGTCATTGATAAAATTATGAATTATTATGTCATTTGGACAATTGTAAAACATGTAACATAAATGGTACATGAATATATATTATATACATTAAAGGATTTAAAGGTAAATCGAAAGAAATAACAAATAAGTTATACATTTAATCATAAGGTAATTAAAAGAAATTTCCACACAATATAAGTCTTATAAATTAGGACTACATGTTTTGGAAATATATAAATACCTTAATTAATAATAAGGGAAAGAGGTTAAAAGAACTACCTAAATATAAAGGAATAAACCTCACATGAAATAACGAATATGAAATCGTTTCATGAAACAATAAAATTATTATACGAGAGTTACATAAATTAACACTCTCAGTTTAATCCTATTTCTAGGACATTGTTTGACCAGACGTTGACCGGGAATTAAACAAGTACAGTCTACGGTGAACGGTATGGAATTATTGCAGTCTTCTTTCTACCGGATTACACCGGCTTGTGTGCTATCTGTTGTTTGAAATAATGACCAAGATAATTAATGTAAACTGTTGTTTTACTCTTGCACACTGTGGTATTATTTTATGTGCGTGAATGTTGCTGACTACATCGTGTATGTCCCACGCATACAAACACTACTATACCAGTGGATTAAATACCTGCGTTTCAGTATACCAAGGACTTGTACTCAAGTCTCTCACTAACTTCAGTTTATAACAAACGTCATTATCCTAAACGTGATAATTGACAATACACATTGTGTTCTTGTTTAACGTCTTTATATGACACTTAACAACTCTATACTACGAGAATGAGGAGCCCAGTTGGATCTGGCCATGCATGCTACAGGAGCGGTACCTGTCTCAGGTCGTCTCCTATCTACGTCGCGACGGAACATTCAGTTGGGAGGAAGACTCTATTCCTTCCGGGTTTCAAATGCCCTTCAGTTCGAGGAAGACTTTATTCCTCTAGTGGGTTCTTATTTCCCACGCCATTCAGTTCAGGGTTTAACTACGTTATCTCCTGGGGTTTTTATACCCAACCTTTCTTTATAACGAGGTCACTATACCTCCACTATTTCAGATATTCAGTTATAACGGTCAGTCCCATTGTGTGGACCGACTATTAGTAAAGAATTTCAGTTCAGCTAACTCGACCTTCTGTGTCTTGTTTTATGTGACATTATTGTCCTTGTATGGATACTTGTTATTATCATGCTATGCTTATTTACAGCTTTATAAATGAACTGCATGTATTCGACAATTAGTTGGTGTGGCCCAGTAGCTTGTGGGCTGCATGATTTCATACCGGCAAATTATTTTGCTGAGCCGTTTCATGGCTAAATAATTCCAGGTACCTGAAGAATGAAGAGATTGCCCGACCGAGTGTAGGTGGGGTAGAATTAAGACATGGGTTATTACCACCGGTGTCATCATTCAGTATTGTACTTTTATTATTATCTTCTGTTGTTTTAAGAGGTTTGTATTCAGTACTCAGACCGCATCATTTGTAAATTAAGTTGGAGTAGCCTTGTTAGTCACATGGGTGACTAGCGGCGTTGTAGCACCACCCGTTGTTATGTATATATTTCCGCTGTATTTCTAGTTATTTTTGGGAGCTACCATCGTTCAGGTTATTGGATTTCGGGTTGGGGTGTTACAAAAAGTGGTATCAGAGCGTAGTTGCGCTCTGAGAACTGAGTACAACCAAAATTAGCCTTGGAATACAGGGTGTGTGATAGAACAGTGAGGAAGTTTTTACTTGGTCCGCCGAAGGGCGTTAATAACTGTTCACACTTACAGTAACTACAAACAATGACCTGCCTAAATAACGAGCATATGTCATGAAAAGGCATACATTAATTAAAACAAATACTTAAGACTACCAGAACTGGCGAAAGGGATTGCTGAAGACCGTCCGACGCCAACTGTCATTTACACGGGAGCTGACGACTAACAGTGACGCTATACCGATGACAACCAGAGAAGCTGACAATATTACCAAGTATACAGTGATGATGGAATAAGAGTATATCTCAATGGACATACACTACATGATGATCCAACCTGCATGGCGCACTTGCTACAACAAGTGCTGCCCCATAAACCAAATAATGGCGAATGAAGACCTACTTGAGAAGAGCAAACACTGAATTTTATGGGATACCCAGGCACTGAGCTTGCTGCCCAGTGCGGGACGGGAAAATCTTACAATCCCTAATTAACTTCGCGAGAAGACCAGGCGAAACCTTGAAATACGACTATCAATATAGTCCTACACAAAAAATATATATATATATATATATATATATATATATATATATATATATATATATATATACATAACCAATGATAATACCAAAGGAGATCATAACAGGATCTCACTATATATAACTAAACATCCAACGTAAATAAACACAGGATGTAATACCAGCTCAACTACCAAGGGTCCCAGCTAGTATCTTTACAATGACAATGCTGGACTCCTAATGAACAGTGAGAAGTGAACAACTTTTAGTTCAGATATTTTGAAGTGAGAGGAAAACTACCAAAATAGCAATATTAGATGCTATATATAAATACATATGATTGGGAGATTTTAAATCTGAAACTTTTTGAGGAATATTGATATATTTAAGAGGGTTAAGTATCATAAAATATACCTACCCTATTTTGAGGCACATGTCCTACACTATCCTTATGGATTTATATGAGCATATGCCTTCCATGGCAGCTCGATTTGTGGATACCAGTAAGAGCTCAGAAAATCAAAGGAAGCTAACACCAATGTGAGATAAATTTTTATATGATCATAGTAACAAATAATTCTCTATGGAGGCAGTGTAAGCTATACTAATAGTTCGAACTGGATATACACCAAAGGTGAGTGGAAGTGAAAACTTTAAGGGGGGGAGAACATACCCTTGACTCGTAACAAGTGTTTTACACGTGAACTTTCCTAACGATATGTACCAATTTCTATGATTATAAATCCTCTTTTATACACCTAAGCGACCTATTTTTTTTGGAGCCATTGAGTTGTGGATTAACCAAATTTCTGAGTGATAAAAAAAAAATCATAAGTTTTGATTGTCTTGTCACCAAACTGTAAGATTCAAACTGGGAATCCTAAGTACAGGATAAGTTATAGGAAACTTCTCTTAGAGTCTTATTCCAAATTTAGTAATAACTATAACTGCCTTTTGTTCCAAGTAATGATAACTAGGGTGTAGACAATGATCAAACCCTAATAAGTTAAATACTAGATAAAGCCTTTTTAAGAGAAGAGTATATTTCAAGGTATCCAAGTCCATAAATAAATTTATTGCTTGCATGATGTGTTAAGAGTCAAATGACTGATGGAATAATTATTAGGCAGTAAGTGTCTAGGTGTTTAATAAGAATTTATCTTTTTAGGCCAAGAAGAAAGACTAGATTCCACGATAAAGGATTGATCAAAGGAACTTAGTTCCAGGAATTAAGGAGTACCCTAGTTTCGAGTCTAGGTTACAACAGCCGTTAGATTAGTGTTGTATAACAGTTAAGAAAGAATGTTGTAATCACCACGTCACAAGTCTTGATAAGATAAAATTTGGAAACTTGCTATTATGTGGTTGTTTGATATTTGACGTGGGAGGTCGAACTTGATCCTGGTCAGATCAAGGGAAAGCCAATCACAAAATGGTGTGGAGGGATAGTTCGACACTGACGCTGACCCCGTCAGGGTTGGATGATTCCTGAGACTCCCTACAAGTGGTCACCAGTATCTCTGTGATAAATCAAAATTTGTTCCTATTTCTATAAAGAGTCTACCTAATAAAATATATTAGATGTTGAGGATGCGAGTTAAAGGTTAAATAACCAAGCTACCCTGAAAGAATTAAATAGCTAAAATGACTCCGCGTATGTCGGGAAGGAAAGTGTCTGTAAAATAAATACTAATTGTTATTATACCACAAGTCATGATAATTAAATAAATATGAGATCAGGAGATTACCTATAGTGTCAGTATTTACAAACTGCCTTCTAAATTATGGCCATATTACCATCTGAAGAGAAAGATAGACCTTCATGTCCTTCTTTATGAATGCAAACCCAGTATACTAGACGAGAACCTACCTGTAAGTGAGGTGGAATATAAAGAGTAGAAACATTAAACTTATACTCTCATGAGTTGATGCATAAACCGCAAAAACATGTGAAATTGTGAGAAAATTGTACCTTGTTAGAAACCTTAACGGGAACCCTATTGTGGTATACCTGATGAACAATCAATAAAAGATCGTGTATATACGACAATTTGCGAATCAGTAATAACAGGAAATATTCCTATATTATATACAAGATGCACGGCTCGACCGTAGCTCATATCCTATATTGAGAAGTGAAAACCAAATATGGTGACAGTAAACTCGAATACCAGAAACACAAGATGATGACCTGAAGATCAAAGAGACGAATTCTAACATGCCCCAGTATTAATACAAGACCCGAGCGCCAACGACTACAAGATGATGAACCCCACCATCAGGACGTTACCACTATAAAAGGGGAATACATCAGAAAACCAATCAGGTAAGTAATAATATACATCAATCAGGAATCAAATCTGATAAAGAGCAAAACGCCTCAGTAATATCGACGAGAAGAATCTTAGTGGAACCACCGTCATGAGCAGCTATCACAAATAAGCATACAGGCACAAACAATCAAGTGAAACTCGTGAAGAACTCAACGATGAAAGGATAATGGAAGATACATGACATGTGCTTGAGCATCACAAGATGGGCAAACCTTACAATATTAGTGGCACAACACGGCACATGATCCGACAGTATCAACAAGACATGGCATAATTGGCAACAAACAAGATGGATGTAACACCCCATCCAACATTAACATACTTACAACAAATGCAGCGGAAGAACAACCTCATCACATTACTTATCTTGTTGGTGTTACACGCCGTTAGCCACCCACGTGGCTAACAAGGCTAATACATACACATTGTACCGGTCTGATGGGCTAAATTCCCGAGCAACTATACATTATTATTCCTTTCCATTAACATCAACAACAACATACACCTTATCAACTATACCGAGTATTTATAAACTGGTGCCGACAACAATATCGGTCTTACTACACCTACTGTATATATATACCTAAATGAATACCCATGTACAATGTCTACCCCGTCTTACTCTCGGACGGCTTCCAGCTCTCTGTACCTGAAATAAGAAAAGAAGAGAAAGGGGGTGGCCCCAAGGGGCTCAGCACCTTTGCTGGTATGGTAATCCCGCAGCCCATATGCTACCGGGCCACGCACAACTAATTGTCGTCTTAGCATGCAGTTGATTATATTTAAATCATACACGTAACAACAAACACACAACATTAAACATTTCGCCTCAATGGGCTCAACAATCGGATAATACATCCTACTTAACAAGTCACCCATGGTATTCATCATGCCTAGAGTTTCTCCTCCAACGGAGCTACTTCCTTAATAGACGACACATACCCTTAAATCGGGTTATCCTCTGCCTCTTATCACAACTTGGAATCATTTCCATGATCCACACACTTCACATTTTACAACATTAACATACACTACGTAACAACACTTAACAACACTTTGCACGTTTCCATGTGCACAACATAACACCGCAATAAATATTGCATCACAACAAAACACATAACACAACGGGAATGATTCTTAGGAACCGACCCAAACATCACCAACATACTGGTGAGCCTAGAGATTGTTGCCAGTCTCATGATAAGCTCGTACATAACTCGTTACCGTCTCGTTAAATGAACGGTTAACTTAACACAAGGTGTCTCGGATATAGTGATCCAAGCACACCGAAACAAACATAACAATAGTATGCCCCTGTGGCCCGACGTGAGTCAGTAATAGCCTTGGTTAAGCTAAAGGGAAGGTTGGGAACCAAATTGGAAAACAACCAATACACAGAGAGGATCGAACCTGCTATGACAACGACCCCATACTCACACGCGTGGCCGGAACAGACCGGACTCCTCATTCCCCCGTTAGCACTTATTAGAAGTTCATCTTTGAACTTTATTAAACAATCACAACATTGAGTTAAGTCCTGTCAGACATACACAAGGGAAAAGAGAGTCATACATTCACATACAAACACCACGCACAAACATTACATATCCAACTCACGCATAGCCGCGGTTAGAACGTTCCTTAGGTCGGAAACGTTATTACCGGATACCGTTCTCTTACGTTTACCTAATAGTGGTTAACTAGCCCTTCGAGCGCATTAGAGGTTACCGGTATCGGCACGTAAACATACAATAACAATAATGACTGTAAACTCGTTTCATGGTTTATATCATAACGTGGCAAACATACAGAAAAACACATTGGCATACAAGCCGGTGTAATCCGTTAGGACACAGGTTGCAGAAAACCATACCTGTCACCGGAGTCCACTTATCCTGTCCATTTATGTTCCTCGAGTAATTCTCGAACCACTGTTAACATCACATGTTTTTATTAACATTGGGGTAACATGTTTGTTTAAAGTCTAACGCTTATAACTTTTCCCCGTTAACTTGGTTAAATACTTTACATTTTAACTTGTTTTACTTTCACGTTTAATTACAACCTTTCACCCACTTATTGTCATTAAAACTCACCTAACATGTCCTTAACATCCTTAAACATCATTACCTACCAATCCCCATCATCTCATATCATTTCACAACCTTAATCAACATCTTGGTCCGACCGACCCACCGACCGACCCACATCTGGGTCGGTCCATTACAGAACCCTTTTTACTTCCTTATTAACATGCCCGTCCGACCCACGTCCGACCCACCATTCTGGGTCGGTCCATGTGCGAACATTTTTCCACCTTTGAAACTTGACCGACCGACCCATGTCCGACCCAACCTTCTGGGTCGGTCCATTACCGAACATATTCTTAACATTTTACAGAGGCTCGACCGACCCACAAACTGGGTCGGCCCCTGGGTCGGTCGCCTCCTAAACTTACCAAAACTTTCCAATTTTCACCAAACTTCTCCTAAGGCCTCTTAATGTGTTCTAACATCATTTGGTAACCTTACATCCACATACAACATCCATGAAACTCATTTTCTAACTCCTTAAGCCTTTACTTATTTCCTTGTAAAATTCCTTAACACTTTCAACATTTACACTAGGTTCCTAAATGGTGCTTCTCACCATATAACTACTATCCTAAAACACTTTCTCCTCATCTTAACATCATCTCTTAAGCATCATTTCTTACTAACTAAATCTCCTTTCCACATCATACCTAAACATCACTTGTTCTTTGAATATCAACATTACCTAAACCTTAAACAAACTCCTCCAAGACTTAAATACATCCCCAAAACACACATTGAATTCCTAGAACTTCCAAGATAACACCTAAATCCTTGCATCACTCTAAATCACTTTAATACATGTTTTCTTCTCAAGTAACATTGATTCACCTTTAACACTTTCTAATTCACCAAAACTCACATTAAAACACTTAGAACTTCTTACACCTTTTTCCCAAATTGGCCATAGTTTCTCTTGTATATACTCACATCCAACCACTTAGGTTTTTACCTTATTTCACTCAAAACACCTAAAATCCATCAAACACATTTTTAAAAAACTTCACACATTAAGCACTACTTCACAATATAGTGCATAACTTAAATTGCTTGGCACTTAGGCCCTTAAATGCATGGCTCTTAGGCCCTTAAATTGCATAAACCTTAAACACTGAATTTCCCACATAAACAATGCCTTTGACCTGCAAATACATACACCAAAACACATGTTCTTTACTAGTCTCCTTGAGAACATTTTGCTAGGTCACTCACCATTGGCTCCTTAGGTATTTTATCAAGCAAATCAAGCTCATTTTCCTAAGGCATTTAACTACATTGAGATAGTATATTTACCTCTTTTTCCTCACAAATTCTTTCCTGGTTCCTTGTAAACCGGTGGGGTGTTTGGTTGTTTGTCAACTTCTAAACATTATACAAACAACATAATGAGTATTCAAGCATTATGCTTCATCTATGAAACCCTAGTTACACATATTGTTTTAACACATTAAGGTAATTGTTTTACCTTGGAATTGGAAGAGAACTTGAACAAGTATCAAGAGAGGACTCCTCCTAGTCCTTGGAAGATTCAAATGAAGCTAGAACAAGGCAATATAAGAGCTCCATTAATGGTGAATTTTCGGACAACAAAAAACATGGAGGAAACATGGATTTTCTTTGAGTTTCCTTACCTTGAAGCAAAGGAGAACAAGAATATGTGAAAAGATGAGCTCAAGCTCCTCCCATGGTGGTTTCTCTTGGCACCGAAATGGAGGTTTTGAAGTTTTGAAGAGACAAGATTGTAGAGCTTGGCTTAACTAAGAGAATGGTGGGTTTGTTTTTGATTTGGTCAAGAGAGCAAGATTTGACAAGAGTTCAAAGCTTGAGTTCTCATGGAGGTAGTGGTATTACCGAGAGAGAATGAAGAAGAGAGGTTGGTGGTGGTGTTTGGAACCGTGGGAAATGAAGGAAAGGAAGGGAGAATGAAGATAGAAGTTACTTTTGAAGATATTTGTAAGTTAAAGCAAATAGTACTTTACTTTAAGCTTAAGTTTACTTATTTGATTTCTTTTACATGTTGGTGACTCACACCATGAAAAACCGGCCCCCATATGCCTAGGAGGGTATAATGGTCTTTGTTGACCAATTTAATTACTTATAACATTATATGTTACAAACTAGTTATAAAAATCACTATTCACCTATAACAAGGCACATAGAAGTGAAATTTTTGATTTCCCACTAATATGGCCACCCAAATGTGATATATATAGTACACATGTTAATTAAAGAGTAATGATGGACATTTAGCCATTCAAAACTCATTTACAAGACAATTTTTCAAAAACGTGCTTTAAGACTCCTTAAAGCACATTTTGTGTTTTAACTTGTTTCAAGCTTGGTTTTCTTTAGTAATTGATTTAATATGTTCATTAACATATAAATAAGGTATAGGTGTGACCATTAGGTCTTATACACATTCATCCCAAGCTTAGAGCACATTTTTGCTCATATTCACTTTAAGGTATTACCTTGTGTTTTGTTTGGTTTCATTGTCTACCAAAGTTTCCTAAGGACTTATTTAGCCTCATTAAATCATAATTAAATGTTATCGTCTTGGTAGGCTCTTTGGGTCCTAACCAAGTTCACTCATAGCTTAGAGCATGTTTTTGCTCAAACTGTGTCTTAACGCTTTATTGCATTTATTATGGTTTTTAAATGTTCACTGATGTTACTAAGGCACTTTTTAGCCTTTACATACCATAATTGATATTTAAACCACATATCAAGGTTTGGGGTATTTCAATCTACCCCCTTAAAAGAGCTTCGTCCTCGAAGTTCACACTTTTCACATATCATTCAATTTGAACACAGGAATCACTTGCAAATAAACTTCTATAACCAAACACACTTTACATCACAACCTCGGACTTGATGGTCCGGGCAACACATTCACATCCACACATAACATAACATATCCAAATGATAACCTCGGACTCTATGGTCCGGGTATCTTAACAACATTTACACATACATAACAACCCCTTGGACTCACTGGTCTTGGGTAATATCACAACATTTGGACACATAGGTCCCGATAACATAACAGTCTTTAGACACGTAGGTCTATTTAACACCACACATTTAGACTCATAGGCCTTGATAGTATACACTTTAGGAAATCCAAGTCAAAACAATCATTCGTTACACATACCACACAACATGTCAGAGCATGTATAGCAATCAAAAATATCCTTGATATACACTGTGATCCCGTAGAACACGGTCGCGATGGACACCTTCCGTCCCCGTGCCTTTAGGAGATTAAAACAATCACATAAGTTTAAAATTTCCTTGTGAGGTTAAGTAAGAGAACTTTAATTACGTAAGGTATCCATCAACGTTTTATAAATACCAATTTAAAATCCTTTTGAAAACACACACAACTCCAAGTCCCACTTAAGCTCTTTGCTTCTTCTCTTAGCGTGGTTATTCGTGACCACTTATAGGGAGTTTCAAGAATTATCCAACCCTGATGTGATCAGCATCAGTGTTGAACTATCCTTCCACCCCAATTTGTGTTCGGCTTCCCTTGATCACATGCAAATCAAGTTCCACCTCCCACTTCATTTTCAAGCATCAAGTAAGTCACTCATTTCCAATTTTCTATCTTTTGAATCATTCTAGTCATGATCACAACATCTCCAAAGGATAGAACTCCGTCTATCAGTTACCTCCATTCACTTTTAATCATGTTGCCTAGGGGATCTTATTCTCACTAGGTTCTATGTCGGTATCATACCCTTTCATGCATCACTATAAAATATATATATATATACATATATTTTATCAAAATACAACACCTGGTTTTACATTTATACACTGTCGGGGCTTTTATTCCCCCGGGAGTTTCTCTACTCCCCACACTTGTACTATCACACACAATTGTTAACAAACACACACAATGGTATTCGCATCCTCTGTGCGCAATTACCACAATTAAACCATGAATGAATGTGTATGTTTACGTAACACACACACCAATCATCAAAACAAACAATAATTTTGTGCTATGCACAATATGAGTCACATACACTACGTACACTTGTACGGTAATATACACCAAGTGCTTTTGCGCTCTACCCCCTTAAAAGGGATTACGCCCACGTAATCAATCACTAAACATTGCTTAAATGCTCTGCCGTCGTGAAGTGTTTTAACTTCCACGCGGTCTATTACACAATGGATTCTGATTAGAGGATCTTAACCATATTAGCGGTTTAGTCCCTAAACCAAGAATTCGTATTGGAGTTATAACTCATAACCAGTTTCGGTCCTGGCCTGTGAGGCTTTTAGGCATTAACAATTAGCCATTCACTCATGTTCACCATGTACATTCAACACTTGAATCACTGGCTCACTAGTTTCTGCTGCGAAACTCAAACTGTAGAGCTTAATTGCTCCATTTGTTATTCTTACTGTATTGTACATCCCCAATTATCACCTTCATCTTGGTAATAATGGTTTCGCAACCGACGCACGGTATCTTTTACCGTTAGCGAATTCGGCGAGTTATAAACTTTCTATCCACTTCCATAACCATTTACGGTGTATACAGTTATGTATTTCACAATGATTGACTTGTTCCCTTCCGGTTTATTGTCGGTTGAGATTGAGCTACTACCTAGTGTGTAGTGCTCTCTCAGCTATTTCCAACATTTGGGGTATATTCCATACCGATATTTGGCAGTTAGTGCTACTGTAGTCACTTACTGTTAATCATGTCACCACATTTGATTTTGTACAAGTACTCTTTCATTGGTGTGGTCTTGCATTTCCTATGCATCGGCCATTATAACATTATTTGTCCACAATCAACATGTTTCCAATTCCTAGCTATCTCATTCGATCATTACTGCGCAAGAGCAATACCAAAACACTCAGTCATACAGAGTGCAGAGGCGTAAACTCTCGACAGTAAATCCCTTATGCGATTCGCCATGGAATTCACACTGAGTTCCTCATCACACAATACCTACCACTGGCTTATTGCTCAGTTTGTTTAACATCACTCATCTTGCATCTCCACTTACGTTATCGTTTAACAACATTTATACAACGGTCGCTTGTTGCGCACCGTGCTCTTACTCCCTGTATAACATCAACTTATATCGTATCTACTGTCACCTCAACTTCCACACATAAATTTACATTATTCACATTATGGTTCATCCCTCATTTGGATGACTACCGAATGCTCCTTGAGCATCGATCATTCGAGTCACAAGCCGGCACTATCCAGCCAAGTGCTTCACTTTATACACACATAGTACTAAGTTAATTGCTCCCTTTCACTAATAACGTCATCCATCCTTAACATATTTCTTAAACTTGATCCACATGACTACCGCTCCTGCGGTCTCACAATATTGAGAGGTATCCCCACTCTTAATGCAGTGGTTTGTTTACCACTCTATTCACTTATACAACACAAACTTCTACAATCAATTGAATTTATATAATATATCCTGCTTTTGGATTATAAGCCTTATTTGCCTTGAGCTGGGCTCATTATAGGCTGTCCACACACATGTACTTCTCTGTACAATATTACAAGGTCGTTGTATCACGTTTCCTTTCATGGGATGCCCCTTAGGTTTGTCAGTCCGTCTCCTGACAATTTATGTCTAAACTGGTGTTAGTTTCAACCCTTATGTTTCTGTCACGTTATTTCGTGCAACAATTGCTGATGTGAACACCCTTCAAGGATTGCTCCTGGGTGTTGTTAAGTTATGCCTTAACATTTGGCTCACACTTATTGGTACATTCCGTTAGCCACGCCTTTTGCGTTCTTAAATGGCTTATTATCTCCTTTTGTGAAGATCAACATTTCCTGGTAGTGTAGGTACTTATTCTGGGAGTTCATCCCGTTCATTGCACATTAATGTGTCCACATTAGGCATTTGCTTGCCATGTACAAGCTGGGTCACCGTTCCAGCTATAATGTTTATCCCTAAGGATCCTTAAGACATATGTGGTGTCTTTACATAACAGTTTGTGCACTTCGCACTTCCTAACTCTTAAACATTTCCTTGAAAGGAGTTCACTAATCCTTTTAGTCTTGCTAACTTAACTGAATTCCTTAACTTCGACTATTCCTTGTAATCCTTAGCTCTCGTTTGATTTATACTGCTGACCGTAGACGGAGTCGACTACTTCCCGTGTTTCGGACTCTACTCGTATACATATATGGGGTATCTTTTTGATACATTGCTACTTACCCAACTAACCCATAAGTAGGTCTGTCAGGCCCACATGCTCCTATCGGAGTGCGGTCGTCCCACAACACAGTTGGTACACTTGTAGTGTCCGTCACACGCCTAGGTGAAGTATTCTGTTGTCAACTCCCTTATATTGTCCCGTGACAATATTCATTCCTTGCTTCCCGAACTTAATCGAGGGAAAGTTTATCCATTGCTGTATCTTATCAACTGCTCTTGGTTTTACTGATTTGGTTTTAAAGAAGGTTGGAAAGAAGTGTTGGTTTGAAAGAAAATCTGGTTTGAAAAGAAAAGGGTTTGTGAAAATCTGGGTTGAAAGAAAAATTTTCATGGTTTCACAACATCTTCTTACCTTAACCAAGTCTAGCTTCTTGCTGACTGGTGTACTTACAATCACAGAGGTTAGGCTATTAAGCCCTTCCATGGTCATAGTGGTCTCGTTTAACTTTATGGTACTTTACTAAGTACTTGTAGTGGTTATAAATTTTCCCGAATAGCCCTGTTATAGCAGCACTTGCTATTGGCAAGTGCGCCATGCTAACTGGCTATCAGTTCAACACATACCGGTTGTGGTATTGTTTTTACCCATATTGTCATCAGTGGCCTTGTTGGCCCTCACTGATCCTACTGTCTTCATATGACGGTCATCAACTAGGGTGTTTCCCATTCTGGGGGACCCCTTTATCTTAGTATTGTTTCTTATAGCCCGTTCCACGCACTTGTCGTGGTCACTGAGACTTGTCTCTTGTTTGGGCACTACGTTGTAGTTCCCTTGTCGGTTGGTATACCGTTGGTGTATTATTCATCATTTGCGGTCCCGTAGACACTTGTCTCGGGTTTCTTTAATCCATTTCTTGCCTGTTGCACGGTAGGTGCGTTGCAAGCTGGTTATCCTCGACTGCTCGGCATGTCGACCCAGGTTGCTGGAAATTCTATTCTCCAATACACAAAATCCTTCATTCGTCGCTATGGAATGCGGTTAACATTATTCAGATGGAGACCGTCTCCGGGATTCCCAGTTTCGGGATCTACCGCATGACAGGTTCTCCGTACCCTAAAGGTATTTAATAACAGCCAGATCGGGTATCCCGAGTAAGAGAGGACTTTCATCTCTCTGGCGTTGATTCCCAAGTTATATACAGGGATTGTGGAGGGTGGGATGGAGACTGTAGGTTTCCAGTACCCACTGGTAGTTCCTATCTAGCGTATCTCTCACGCTATCACTCAACCCTTAACCCAAAGTACTTAAATCCTAACTCGGTACTCCTAAGCTCGGTAGTTCAGTCATCAGAGCGATACTTCGCTCTGATACCACTTTTTGTAACACCCCATCCAACATTAACATACTTACAACAAATGCAGCGGAAGAACAACCTCATCACATTACTTATCTTGTTGGTGTTACACGCCGTTAGCCACCCACGTGGCTAACAAGGCTAATACATACACATTGTACCGGTCTGATGGGCTAAATTCCCGAGCAAATACATTATTATCCTTTCCATTAACATCAACAACAACATACACCTTATCAACTATACCGAGTATTTATAAACTGGTGCCGACAACAATATCGGTCTTACTACACCTACTGTATATATATACTTAAATGAATACCCATGTACAATGTCTACCCCGTCTTACTCTCGGACGGCTTCCAGCTCTCTGTACCTGAAATAAGAAAAGAAGAGAAAGGGGTGGCCCCAAGGGGCTCAGCACCTTTGCTGGTATGGTAATCCCGCAGCCCATATGCTACCGGGCCACGCACAACTAATTGTCGTCTTAGCATGCAGTTGATTATATTTAAATCATACATGTAACAACAAACACACAACATTAAACATTTCGCCTCAATGGGCTCAACAATCGGATAATACATCCTACTTAACAAGTCACCCATGGTATTCATCATGCCTAGAGTGTTTCTCCTCCAACGGAGCTACTTCCTTAATAGACGACACATACCCTTAAATCGGGTTATCCTCAAATGCCTCTTATCACAACTTGGAATCATTTCCATGATCCACACACTTCACATTTTACAACATTAACATACACTACGTAACAACACTTAACAACACTTTGCACGTTTCCATGTGCACAACATAACACCGCAATAAATATTGCATCACAACAAAACACATAACACAACGGGAAGGATTCTCTTAGGAACCGACCCAAACATCACCAACATACTGGTGAGCCTAGAGATTGTTGCCAGTCTCATGATAAGCTCGTTACATAACTCGTTACCGTCTCGTTAAATGAACGGTTAACTTAACACAAGGTGTCTCGGATATAGTGATCCAAGCACACCGAAACAAACATAACAATAGTATGCCCCTGTGGCCCGACGTGAGTCAGTAATAGCCTTGGTTAAGCTAAAGGGAAGGTTGGGAACCAAATTGGAAAACAACCAATACATACAGAGAGGATCGAACCTGCTATGACAACGACCCCCATACTCACACGCGTGGCCGGAACAGACCGGACTCCTCATTCCCCCCGTTAGCACTTATTAGAAGTTCATCTTTGAACTTTATTAAACAATCACAAACATTGAGTTAAGTCTTGTCAGACATACACAAGGGAAAAGAGAGTCATACATTCACATACAAACACCACGCACAAACATTACATATCCAACTCACGCATAGCCGCGGTTAGAACGTTCCTTAGGTCGGAAACGTTATTACCGGATACCGTTCTCTTACGTTTACCTAATAGTGGTTAACTAGCCCTTCAAGCGCATTAGAGGTTACCGGTATCGGCACGTAAACATACAATAACAATAATGACTGTAAACTCGTTTCATGGTTTATATCATAACGTGGCAAACATACAGAAAAACACATTGGCATACAAGCCGGTGTAATCCGTTAGGACACAGGTTGCAAGAAAACCATACCTGTCACCGGAGTCCACTTATCCTGTCCATTTATGTTCCTCGAGTAATTCTCGAACCACTGTTAACATCACATGTGTTTTTATTAACATTGGGGTAACATGTTTGTTTAAAGTCTAACGCTTATAACTTTTCCCCGTTAACTTGGTTAAATAACTTTACATTTTAACTTGTTTTACTTTCACATTTAATTACAACCTTTCACCCACTTATTGTCATTAAAACTCACCTAACATGTCCTTAACATCCTTATAACATCATTACCTACCAATCCCCATCATCTCATATCATTTCACAACCTTAATCAACATCTTTGGTCCGACCGACCCACCGACCGACCCACATCTGGGTCGGTCCATTACAGACCCCTTTTACTTCCTTATTAACATGCCCGTCCGACCCACGTCCGACCCACCATTCTGGGTCGGTCCATGTGCGAACATTTTTCCACCTTTGAAACTTGACCGACCGACCCATGTCCGACCCAACCTTCTGGGTCGGTCCATTACCGAACATATTCTTAACATTTTACAGAGGCTCGACCGACCCACAAACTGGGTCGGCCCCTGGGTCGGTCGCCTCCTAAACTTACCAAAACTTTCCAATTTCACCAAACTTCTCCTAAGGCCTCTTAAGTGGTTCTAACATCATTTGGTAACCTTACATCCACATACAACATCCATGAAACTCATTTTCTAACTCCTTAAGCCTTTACTTATTTCCTTGTAAAATTCCTTAACACTTTCAACATTTACACTAGGTTCCTAAATGGTGCTTCTCACCTATTATAACTACTATCCCAAAACACTTTCTCCTCATCTTAACATCATCTCTTAAGCATCATTTTCTTACTAACTAAATCTCCTTTCCACATCATACCTAAACATCACTTGTTCTTTGAATATCAACATTACCTAAACCTTAAACAAACTCCTCCAAGACTTAAATACATCCCCAAAACACACATTGAATTCCTAGAACTTCCAAGATAACACCTAAATCCTTGCATCACTCTAAATCACTTAATACATGTTCTTCTCAAGTAACATTGATTCACCTTTAACACTTTCTAATTCACCAAAACTCACATTAAAACACTTAGAACTTCTTACACCTTTTTCCCAAATTTGGCCATAGTTTCTCTTGTATATACTCACATCCAACCACTTAGGTTTTTACCTTATTTCACTCAAAACACCTAAAATCCATCAAACACATTTTATACACAAACTTCACACATTAAGCACTACTTCACAATATAGTGCATAACTTAAATTGCTTGGCACTTAGGCCCTTAAATGCATGGCTCTTAGGCCCTTAAATTGCATAAACCTTAAACACTGAATTTCCCATAAACAATGCCTTTGACCTGCAAATACATACACCAAAACACATGTTCTTTTACTAGTCTCCTTGAGAACATTTGCTAGGTCACTCACCATTGGCTCCTTAGGTATTTATCAAGCAAATCAAGCTCATTTTCCTAAGGCATTTAACTACATTGAGATAGTATATTTACCTCTTTTTCCTCACAAATTCTTTCCTGGTTCCTTGTAAACCGGTGGGGTGTTTGGTTGTTTGTCAACTTCTAAACATTATACAAACAACATAATGAGTATTCAAGCATTATGCTTCATCTCATTGTAAACCCTAGTACACATATTGTTTTAAACATTAAGGTAATTGTTTTACCTTGGAATTGGAAGAGAACTTGAACAAGTATCAAGAGAGGACTCCTCCTAGTCCTTGGAAGATTCAAATGAAGCTAGAACAAGGCAATATAAGAGCTCCATTAATGGTGAATTTTCGGACAACAACAAAACATGGAGGAAACATGGATTTTCTTTGAGTTTCCTTACCTTGAAGCAAAGGAGAACAAGAATATGTGAAAAGATGAGCTCAAGCTCCTCCCATGGTGGTTCTCTTGGCACCGAAATGGAGGTTTGAAGTTTGGTTTTGAAGAGACAAGATTGTAGAGCTTGGCTTAACTAAGAGAATGGTGGTGTTTGTTTTTGATTTGGTCAGAGAGCAAGATTTGACAAGAGTTCAAAGCTTGAGTTCTCATGGAGTGGTAGTATTACCGAGAGAATGAGAAGAGAGGTTGGTGGTGGTGTTTGGAACCGTGGGAAATGAAGGAGGAAAGGAAGGGAGAATGAAGATAGAAGTTACTTTGAAGATATTGTAAGTTAAAGCAAATAGTACTTACTTTAAGCTTAAGTTTACTTATTTGATTTCTTTTACATGTTGGTGACTCACACCATGAAAAACCGGCCCCCATATGCCTAGGAGGGTATAATGGTCTTTGTTGACCAATTTAATTACTTATAACATTATATGTTACAAACTAGTTATAAAAAATCACTATTCACCTAAACAAGGCAACATAGAAGTGAAATTTTTGATTTCCCACTAATATGGCCACCCAAATGTGATACATATAGTACACATGTTAATTAAAGAGTAATGATGGACATTTAGCCATTCAAAACTCATTTACAAGACAATTTTTCAAAAACGTGCTTTAAGACTCCTTAAAGCACATTTGTGTTTTAAACTTGTTTTCAAGCTTGGTTTTCTTTAGTAATTGATTTAATATGTTCATTAAACATATAATAAGGTATAGGTGTGACCATTAGGTCTTATACACATTCATCCCAAGCTTAGAGCACTTTTGCTCATATTCACTTTAAGGTATTACCTTGTGTTTTGTTTGGTTTCATTGTCTACCAAGTTTCCTAAGGACTTATTTAGCCTCATTAAATCATAATTAATGTTATCAAGTCTTGGTAGGCTCTTTGGGTCCTAACCAAGTTCACTCATAGCTTAGAGCATGTTTTGCTCAAACTGTGTCTTAACGCTTTATGCATTTATTATGGTTTAAATGTTCATGATGTTACTAAGGCACTTTTAGCCTTTACATACCATAATTTGATATTTAAACCCATATCAAGGTTTGGGGTATTCAATGGAGATCACCTTCACCCATACCACACGGAATTTAAATATAAAGCATAATAATGCAAAATAGAACATGTCAAGAATGCATAAATTCTTGGGGGCAATACCCCGTAAACGGACAGAAGTCCAGACAAGGTCAACAATAGTAACCAAATGAAGAAAATGATGAACACAACTCATCAACCATGCATATGAACATAAACTTTAACATACCACGACGAGCGCGTTAAGAGATTTCCAGAAAGATTGGACATTAATTAACAGAGTAGCGCAGCAGAGGTGGTGGCCATCAGTTAGAATTATCTACTGAGTTCAAAGGGAATGCACAATGAGTTACATATGTCTTAACCAAGATAAAAGTCTTACAGCCGAGAGGCTATCTTTTGAACTAATCATAAATCCAAAATGAGAGTGTACATTCCTTCACTAGTTACCCACTAGCTATACTAGTCTAGGGTACGTGGGCGTACCCCTCTTTTAAGGGGGGGAGAGCCTACTGCGTTTTAGCATTTTTAGCATGGAAGTACACTTCCAACGTACTGTTGCACTGTGATTTGTGTGTTTACAAGTATGACTCCGTGATTCTATGAACTCTTACTTGATGATGTGTACTACGTTACACTGGCATGAATGGATGATGTGTACTACGATACACTATAATGAAACTACTTTGTTACTACGCGATTATGTGTACTACGTTACACCATATTGGAATGACTCTATGTTTACATGATCTGTACTATGCTACACTATTATGAATGAATTACGTGCACTACGTTGCACTGCACTAAATTATTTTTGGTGATGACCTTTCATGTTCATTATACTGTATGTTATGATTGAATATATACTACAAACTGAAAAGTAGTGCAACTTGGGACTTGATCCCTAAAATAGAAGTGAGTTGTGGACACTTAGTGGAACTTGATTCCCCACAACCATTTGAACTTAGATATGAGACTTCGGGGCGAAGTTCTTTTTAAGGGGGGTAGATTGAAATACCCCAAATCTAATTAATACTTTAAAAATATAAAATAATAAAATTAATATATTTTACATACGCATGATCATTCCTGCATGCAAACGTTTATGCAAATAATATTACGCGTGCGCATGCAAACACATGCATGCAAACGTCACGTGAAGATAATCGATTTACCATAAAATGCTAACGGGCATAATTTTACAAACGCCTTGACATAATCGTACAAACACTCCTGTACATTTACTAATGAGGATCAAACTCCTCACATAACATGCTTAATACAGAGAGCGAAAACAAGGAAAGATCAATACGAACGTTTATACAACCCACCAACGACGACGTTTGATCCATGAATGCTAAAATAATGTCGTCTTCATGTACATATATAAACGCTTACGTGCGAACATTAACGGACAATAAATCCCTTACAAATAAGCTCAATTAGGAGAGCGCTATTCAGGAAAAATATATATACGAGTGTTATATGACTCGGTACTCAATAGCGTTCATTGTAAAAACGTGAAGAAAAAAAAAAATACTAACGAGCAACGTAATATTTTACGATTGCCTAAGCATTTATAAATGCTAAAATAAATTGACACGCACATTTAGACAATGTAACGACTTATGTTACATAACCTTAATACTTAATATATATCATAAACCTTTGGAAATGTTATAACTTTAATTATAACACAAAGTTTACAAGTCCAAAAATTTGTTCAATAATACATGACTAATTACCTAATGTACTTATGTTATACATGAGTATACATTAATATAGCAAGAATATATCTACCTAATACACCACATGTTGTCGGTAACGCACTCATACAAATTGAACCAAAAATGACAACCGATGACACATATATATACAAAAAAAAAAAAACGGTGATACATACCTTGTTAACGGTATGTACACACATCAAGCATATGAAGAAAAAATATATATATAAATCTGTATCTTATACTATCATAAACGCAACATATATACATGTATACAAAGAAATCGGTAGCCACTAATCAAGACCATCGCCATGACATAAATATATGCAAATCAACAAGAAGGAAAACGGTGGCATAAGCAGCAGCCATATATATATATATATATATATATATATAGCAACTTGTAACATAGAATAGATTGTATAATTAATATAATAACTCTACAAATCTATCTCTTGATTATTAAAGCTTATCAACACATCAACCAAATTCTACAACTTGATGTACTCTGCAACCGGTAATATATCCGCAAAAAGAAACAAGGTTACAGCTCATTACCGGTAATACTAATGAACTAACCAAACGTCAGCAAATGAGATCTGTAGCTGCCACTATACACATATATGGCTATGCACATGGGTTAATGAAATACAAGAGAACAGTGGCAATGGTGATTTGAACCGGTAAGGTCATGAGTTTAAATGAACAAGAAAATCCGTAAGATACTAAGCAATTAAAAAAAAAACGTTAGTTTACACCTTGACTTACCATGGTATATATGCTATAACCAACAAAAATAAATCTGTAACATGTTGTGATTATAACCGGTAACTCACATACTGAATAAAAAAAAAACGGAACCATATTAATCATAAACAAATACACATGCATACATGATTAATTAACCAAACCCAAAAAAAAACGGTGCAGTTGTACTCCATATGCCGGTTTGGTATGTGATCATTTTGACATGTTTAGACTTTATAAAATGCCAAAGGACTTTATGACATGGTGTATAATAAATGGACGATAAGGTTGGTGAATCAGCCCCCCCACTTCCGAAAATTCTGCACATAATTGATTGGAGGTGGGCATGTGATTAAGCTATTGTCAAGGATAAGATTACTAAAGTAGTATATGTGATAGTAGAATATTAAAAAGACAAGTAATCAGCTCCTCTCAATCCCACCATTACCGTAAGTGGCAATCAATCAAGTCTACTTTATCCCTTCTTTATCTTTTCTTGTCGGTTACAACATAACAAACCCAATTGATGACTCATCCTTATCATGCCATATTATGTCAATATATGTCTTGGAAAGACAACCCGATTTTTTATTCATCTCCTTCATTCTTCTCTGCTACTTCCAAACCGAGAGCAAGCAGCCCTTGTTTCATCTACGGACGCTCTTTCTGTTCATCCCTCTCCACCAACAGTTACAGCTTGGAGCTTCGACGGGGGACTCCTCGCCATAATTAACTACAAACACACGCTCCCACGGTTCTCCTGCTTCTTTACCCTTAGTTTGGTGCCCCGGTCACCTTCTGAGTTTTTTTTTGGTATTCTGCTAATTCTGTACCAATTTCGGTATTTTGCTACTTCAGTAGCACCCCATGATAAAAAAAAAAATCAAGCGATCGAATAACGGGAAAGAGATGAAGAAGGTTTTGTAATCATTCTCATCCATTTCGCTTGCGCATGCAATCCCTCGGCAACAAGGCATACCTGCTAAGGAGGGAACAAGGAAAGGAATAGAGATTGCAGAGCAGGCGGAACACGAACAATAAAACCAGTAGACGAAACAACCTCTTCAAGTGTTGCTTCTATAGTTGTTAGGAACTCCATTTTAACACCCTGGTAGCTTCAGTTTTTCAGGCGTGAACCAGCCTTAATCAACCTAAGATATTAAGGTAATTAACACGCTTTTATTAAGCTTAAACACACCCACTTTAATGGTCCTAAATTCACAAGATTAATGCCAGTGGTTATCTTTGTTAAATGTTACGTAATGCTGCTGGTAACATGAGAGAAATCTGCCCAAAATTATGCAGGAAATAAATGTGTGGAAAGCTTGTCCGAATAAGCCGTGAGCTATGGAGTGTTGTTGGCTGGATTAAAGACTTATAAACCAAGTAAGTAGGTTACTATGTATAATACAAAGTTTTTATGCCACTTTGTTACGCTATAACATGAGCCGAGAGTTTACATGGTTATATTTAACCAACTATATAATAAAATGTTTTATAACATGTTGGAAAAATTAACCAATGTCTATGTGACATATAATCATAGAATGAAGTAAAATGATTAAAACACAATTTATAAAATGTTGTTACAAGTACATACCAAAACCGTAAGCTATAGTGTCTTTTATGACATTATAAGTGATTTATATTATATAATAAGGTTTGTAACAAAGTTAAGTATTTAGACTATTTAATTTTATGTTCCATTCGAAATTTAAGGAAATGAAATATTAAAACTATAGTGTATAAGTGGATATGTAACTTATATAAAGTTTTTGGGGTTAAAATATAATTTTGAGAAATTATATGACAAAGCCGAAAATTATTGTGGCTAATAGGTTATTTATAAAAGTTAAGGTGTTCAAATAATAATTACCGAATTTATAGTGGCGGTTTAGTGAATTAATTAGTTAAGAAAAAAAAAACTATGCATTATAATGTATTTTGGAGTGTAAAGTAAAGTTTATGAAATAAATGAGGTTATAATGTAATAACCGAAAAGTATGATGTATTATGGGATTAAAAATATTGTAGGTCCTTATGGATATTCAGGAAATATAGAAAAGAGAATTATGATTTAAGGATTTATGAAATTAAAACTATATGATATACAGTACAAGTAACTTACTTGAAAAAGAAATAATATTGTTTGAGGTTAGTTTGTAATTAATAAAAGGTATGGGAAAAAATATGCCCATGTGTGACTTGTAAATATAACTTGAAAATTTATTAAGTGGTTATGTCATTTAGACAATTATATATATGTATCATAGATAATACATGCGTATGAAATATATATATTTTAGATTTTTAAGAAAATCGAAAGGAAATGAATATAAGGAATTTAATGTGGAAACACAAATTAATATTTGGAGCTATAGTATATTTAAAAATAAAGTTAAGAGGAGGATTAATTAACATGTGACCAATAAATGTCATTGATAAAATTATGAATTATTATGTCATTTGGACAATTGTAAAACATGTAACATAAATGGTACATGAATATATAGTTAATACATTAAAGGATTTAAAGGTAAATCGAAAGAAATAACAAATAAGTTATACATTTAATCATAAGGTAATTAAAAGAAATTTCCACACAATATAAGTCTTATAAATTAGGACTACATGTTTTGGAAATATATAAATACCTAATTAATAATAAGGGAAAGAGGTTAAAAGAACTACCTAAATATAAAGGAATAAACCTCACATGAAATAACGAATATGAAATCGTTTCATGAAACAATAAAATTATTATACGAGAGTTACATAAATTAACACTCTCAGTTTAATCCTATTTCTAGGACATTGTTTGACCAGACGTTGACCGGGAATTAAACAAGTACAGTCTACGGTGAACGGTATGGAATTATTGCAGTCTTCTTTCTACCGGATTACACCGGCTTGTGTGCTATCTGTTGTTTGAAATAATGACCAAGATAATTAATGTAAACTGTTTTTTACTCTTGCACTGTGGTATTATTTTATGTGCGTGAATGTTGCTGACTACATCGTGTATGTCCCACGCATACAAACACTACTATACCAGTGGATTAAATACCTGCGTTTCAGTATACCAAGGACTTGTACTCAAGTCTCTCACTAACTTCAGTTTATAACAAACGTCATTATCCTAAACGTGATAATTGACAATACACATTGTGTTCTTGTTTAACGTCTTTATATGACACTTAACAACTCTATACTACGAGAATGAGGAGCCCAGTTGGATCTGGCCATGCATGCTACAGGAGCGGTACCTGTCTCAGGTCGTCTCCTATCTACGTCGCGACGGAACATTCAGTTGGGAGGAAGACTCTATTCCTTCCGGGTTTCAAATGCCCTTCAGTTCGAGGAAGACTTTATTCCTCTAGTGGGTTCTTATTTCCCACGCCATTCAGTTCAGGGTTTAACTACGTTATCTCCTGGGGTTTTATACCCAACCTTTCTTTATAACGAGGTCTATACCTCCACTATTTCAGATATTCAGTTATAACGGTCAGTCCCATTGTGTGGACCGACTATTAGTAAAGAATTTCAGTTCAGCTAACTCGACCTTCTGTGTCTTGTTTTATGTGACATTATTGTCCTTGTATGGATACTTGTTATTATCATGCTATGCTTATTTACAGCTTTATAAATGAACTGCATGTATTCGACAATTAGTTGGTGTGGCCCAGTAGCTTGTGGGCTGCATGATTTCATACCGGCAAATTATTTTGCTGAGCCGTTTCATGGCTAAATAATTCCAGGTACCTGAAGAATGAAGAGATTGCCCGACCGAGTGTAGGTGGGGTAGAATTAAGACATGGGTTATTACCACCGGTGTCATCATTCAGTATTGTACTTTTATTATTATCTTCTGTTGTTTTAAGAGGTTTGTATTCAGTACTCAGACCGCATCATTTGTAAATTAAGTTGGAGTAGCCTTGTTAGTCACATGGGTGACTAGCGGCGTTGTAGCACCACCCGTTGTTATGTATATATTTCCGCTGTATTTCTAGTTATTTTTGGGAGCTACCATCGTTCAGGTTATTGGATTTCGGGTTGGGGTGTTACAGATTATGAATGGCGTACTCGTCGAGATCACAGATCCGACTACTTTGGTTATAAACGATTCTCTCGATGTCGACCTGATTCTTCTTCCGATTACTCCCTCTCCATTACAGGATCATCGTGCGTTGATTCTCCAGAAAGTCAAGAACATTATTCCTCGTAACCGCTTTTCTCTCAAACCGTGGACAAATCGTGGTTGATGTTTCTTTCCCATAGACGGTGCCAATGAAGATGTAACAGAGGTTACCCTCCCAACACAATTTCCACACCGTGATGTATAGTGGTTCGGCCAATAATCCGGCCTACGTCCACTTCTAGACAGAGCTATTATTCATCCTTTGGTTTACAACTCTAGAGAGCTTTTGGGATGTGAGCTCCCTTTTCTAACTTGAGTCCTTCACAAATGAGCCCCTCTACCTCTATTTATAGACTTCCTATGGCCATGTTATCCTTAAGCCCCTATACACGTGATAGTATTACATAAATACAGCTATCAGTCTTTTTACAGGTCTCCGGACTGAAATACTGCTTCCGCCTTGGACTAACTCTTCCGGACCGTCACTTTGATAATAACCCCTCCGGTAGTTACTCCGTCGGTAGCGATTCTTTAAGCAGCAGCCTTTCCGGTAGCGGGTCCTCCGGAAGTAGGGCTTCCAACGATAGGCCTTCCGACAATTGGTCTCCGGTAGACTCTCTCTTGGTAGATCTTTCCGGAAGCGGGGCCTTTCGGTAGCAGGCCTTCCGACAATTGGCCCTCCGATAATAGGTCTTCCGATAGACTTGTGGCCTTCCGTTAGCAGGCCCTCGGTAGACGCTTTGACCTTCCGCATGGTATATTTCATACCATTACAGTGAGTACCCAAATATCATGAAAAGACCTTAGTAATATCCTAATGGTCATTTTAAATCAATTAGCAAAGAAAACCAAGCTTGAAAACAAGTTAAAACACAAAATGTGCTTTAAGAAGTCTTAAAGCACATTTTTGAGAAATTGTCTTAGAATTGAGTTTTGAGTGGCTAAATGTCCATCATTACTCTTTAATCAACATGTGTACTAATTAGTATCACATTAGGAGGTCTAAATCAATGGAAATCAAAAATTTCCCGATTATGTGCCTTGTTTAGTGAATAGTAACTATTTAGTGCTAGTTTACTAAGTCAACCTAATTAGCTAAATGGCCAAACAAGGCCTTATCTATTTAAATACTTAGAGGGGGCCGGTTTTATGTGGGGAGTCACCACATGAGTCATCAAATGAGAAGGAAAAGAAGAGTAAGTAAAAAGTTACTATTTGCTTTATAAAGCAAATATTATATTAGTCTACTTCTCTCCTTCTATTCTCATTTCTCTCTTCACGGTTTCTCTTCTTCTTCTCTGTTCCAAACCGAGAGTGTTGCTCCATGTTCTCCATCTTCAACACTTACCAAATACATTTGCTCCAAATCAAAAACTAAACACATATTATTCTTAGTTAGGTCAAGACCTATCTTTCTATCTTTTCAAATATTTCAAAGCTCCATTTTGGTGCCATGAGGAAACTCATTGATGGGGAAAATCAAGTTTGAAGAGCTCATTAGCTTCTCCATTCTCTTAAGGTAAAGAAATGTAAGAAAAACATGTTTCCATCATTTCTTGTACATGGCCGAAAATTCTTCTCATGGGGCTATGTTTTTATGCCTTGTTCTAGCTTGATTTATTCACCAAGGACTAGTGGAGGTCCTATTTCATTCAATGCCAAAGTCTACCTTGAGACTTCAAAGGTAATCATCCACTTTTATGCCTTAGAACACATTTCTAACCTAGGTTTTTATTCCTTGAGGTTAGTGCATTGTTTAGTACTCATATGAGTCCTTAAATATTGATTAGAACATTGGCAAAAGGAATTTAAGTGGTGGCCGAGATCTATGCAAGAAGAAGGCCTAAGGAGGAGATTAAGATAAGCTTGAGAAAACAAGGTAAAATGCTTACCTAATGGTGGTTTAAGATTAAGGAATGAGTTTTAGATAAATACCAATGTGGCTTAGAGCTTACATTGTGTATTGGGTTATATAACCTAAGGAAAAAGAACTTAAACAAGCTTATGAACTTGTGATTAAGGAGCTGAGAATGAGTTAGTAATATAAGGTTAAGGTGGATTTTAAGAGCATTATAACTACTATGAGATTGATGAGTGTATTTGCAGGTTGAAAGCTTATATATGTGGGAAATTCAGTGTTTAAGTTTAAGTCATTTAAGGGCCTAAGAGCCATGTCATTTAAGAGCCTTAGTGCTATGCAATTTAAGATTATTGCAATATATTGAGTTTGTTGTGAATGAGTTGGTTTGGGTGATGAGATATGATGAGAAAGAACTTGAGGTGTGTGAAATGGTTAAATGAGGAAAATAATGTGTTTGGGCATGCTATGATGCTAGAGGTGCTATGGCAAAATTTGAGTAGAAAATAAGTGTTTAGGCGATGGTGGTGAATTAATATGACCTAGGATTTACTAGGAATCATTACGAGGTATTTGAGTGGAGATTAGTTAACTAAGGAGTCCTTGAGGTTTAGGATGACCTAGAGATGTCTAGGAGGAGTTAGAGGAATGGTGAGTGTTTTGAGCACACCAAAATCATGAGATGAGGAATATAAGAAGTGTGCATAAGTTTAAGGAGAAGGTGTAATGATTAAGGTGATTTGAATGTGTTCTAAGGGGAATTAATGACTAAGGAAGTACTAGGAAGTTTTAGAGGTCGTCTTGATGAAAAAGAGGTGTAGATGTCTAAGAGGGACTAGGGGATCCAACTGGTTAATTTAAAGCACCAAAACCATAGTGAAGGAATCTAGGAAACTTGTACAAACTTTGAAGGAAAATAAGGTATAATGACTTGTAGGCATGTGCTAGAGTACATATAGCTTTGAGAAGTGTGAGTAAAGCAAATGGGTTGTGCATGATGATGCTTGAGGAGTACTTGAGATAGTTGTGAAGAAACACTTTGGATAGTTGAAGTTTTAGACAAAGTTTACATGTTGGAAATGTAAGGAATTAAGTTATAAGTGTTAAGAGTTTAGTAAGAACTTGAATAATGATCAAGGAATTTAGAGGTGAGTTGATCCATGATTTAGGAGGATTTTAAGTGCTAAAATGGTGTTGGAACATGTGTTAATACATGGGAAAAGATTAGAAGAAGTTTGGACAAAAGAACAAGTGTGGAAAGAGGTTCAAAACTGTAAAATTTGACAGTTTAAGATGTGGTCCGGGACTTAGTCCTTGGATAAAGTCCCGGACCAGCACTAAAATCAGGCCGAGAATGTACCCAGGGGTTGGTCCGGGACCTTGGGTAAGTACCAAGTCCCGGACCATAGCTAAAATAAGGCCGAGAGGACAGCCATTGGTCCGGGACCTTAGGTCCGGACCATGTCCCGGACCAGGCAAAAATACAAAGAAAGTGTGCTTTTCAAGAGGTAAATGAAGGGGGCTTGTTGGGGAATGTTATTATAAGGTTGTTAAGAGTTGTTTGGTGGAGTTTTAAGGATATTGGAGGTGTGAACAAGTGTGAGGTAAAATGAGAAATAAGTAACATAAGAGGTTAAGCTTAAACTACAATGACTTAGAGGTACTTAGTTGGAAATCATTAGTGATTAAGTAAGCTAGGTTAATTAAAAGTAATTAACCACCCAATTTGGTGAATGTTTTAGGGTTTGAGAATTTGGACTCCGGAGGAGAGTAAGCGACCGAACGACCAACGGTGAACGGTACAGTTCTCTTGTGACCTGCTTGCTAACGAGGTGTCCCTCGGCTTGTGTGCTATTTGTTTTGTGTGCTCACTAAACAAGATAAAGCATGCAACCGGAATATTTATATTGTATTGTTGTGTGATGTTTGAAAACTAACACAACATACCGTGAGAACTTACTAACCAATTTAGTAAGGAAATGAGTGAGACTAAGGAACGCCCCTAATAGGGACGATATAAACCGAAAGAGGTTAACCAACAAACATGGTCTTGAGACTACTACTAACTGGAACTTGAGTGAGGAAACCCGGGACCGATCTCCGGTCATGCATGCTAAGGAAAGGGGGTCGGTATCTATAGCAGATTCGACTTCCGATTAAGGACTAGTCCTCGGACTAGTAGCCTTGGGTCGGTTGACCGGCTCGGCTACATTGGACATCCAGTCCAAGGTAGGTGGCTTTAAGATGGCGTGGGGGGATCAAGCCTACATCCCCAACAATTTAAGAATGTTGTTTATTGCCGGTAAGTGTCCTGCTGCTGGCTAGGGTTAACCAAGCCCTACAAAAATAAACAACGAACTAAGGGCTAACCTGTTCCCAATGAAAGAACGGTTAGCATACATAAGTTAAGGTTAAGATAAGTTACAATCATTCCTTTTCAAAGGATGATTTGTATTGTTAAGATTAAGATTAAGTTAAGATTAAGATAAGTTACAATCATTCCTTTTCAAAGGATGATTTGTATTGTTAAGATTAAGATTAAGATAAGTTGCAACCATTCCTCTTTAGAGGATGGTTTGTATAATTGAGATTAAGATAAGCGACATCCACTCCTTATTAAAGGATGGTTGTTTCTAAGGTTAAGATAAGATTAAGATTAAGGTGAGATAAGGATGGACTAAGGTTAAGAGGGAACATTACTTAAGGAGTTAAATAACTAACTCTCCAATTAAGGGAACGCGTTTAAGTCATTCATTGTGTGTGAACTTTGATTGTTCATATATGGATTGTTGTTTACAGCATTTACTATTATGTTGTGCATCTAATCAACCTCCATGCTATCGACAATTAGTCGTCGTAGCCACGTTAGCTTGGGGGCCATGAGGGGATCGTACCAGCATTCGTGCTGACCCCCTTTGGGGGCTGTTTTACTACACAGGTACAATAGGAAGCGGCCGTCGCGAGAGTAAGAAGAGGATACAAGTGTTAAGGGTTAAGAGTGGCCTACGAGTTGTGCATGTACACTCGTATGGCAATTTAAGTTAGTAAGATGTATAGGACGTGAGGGGGTTGTAAGAAGGATATGTAAATGTTTAAGATTGTTGCTCTAATGTTCGGTATATTCTGCAGTCAGACCGTGGCAAGGTCCTGGATTTGTAAAGAGTTCCGCTGTGATATGTTTATATATATACTGTTAAGTTGCGAGACCACATTTGGATTGAGTTGGGGTGTTACAAAAAGTGGTATCAGAGCGTAGTTACGCTCTGAAGACAAGAAATACCGAACTTAGGAGGATATTGAGGCTGAGATTGAGTTACGGGTTAAGGGTTAAGAGATAGAGTGTGAGGTGCATCAGCCAGGACTTCCCGGTGTTTATCGGATATCCATAGTACCTAGGCCCGCCCCCCACATCCCTAACCCTAAATGTGTTGGACAAACACCAGAGAGAAGAAAGCCTTCTCTTACTCGGGGAAACCCGATCTGGCAGTTAGCTAACATAAGCAGTATGAGGAACATCTTGTTGCACAACAGTCATGGAGAACTTGGAGATTTTCAATGGAGCGCAACGGAGAAACAAGCGCTACCTATGGAATACTATCATTGGGGGAACGGAAATTACCGGCAACATGGGTCGACATGCTACGCAGTCGAAATAACCCGCGATACCAATGGTAAGGAAAGCACTACGCGTGCAATGGATAAGGAAATGATAAGAGACATGAGTACCGGACAGCGGTCCGAGTGAGCATAACAGCGGGAAAATACAAAGCATGAGGATTGAGATTACTGGAAGGTCCAGTTAAGAACCGGGAACTCCAAACCCCATACAATGAAAAAGGTTGCAAACCTGCTAGACATAACACGGATAACGGTGGAAACACATATAAATTGTGTACCAAAATAGGACTACCGTGTAGTGCCTAAAGGAGAATTATTACTTAATAACCACAACAGAATGTGTGGAGACAGGAGCGAGGATTAAGACATAAGAAAATATTAAGGGGTTCCCTTAGAAAGAGGAACGCCCTGGTAGATGACAGTACTGTCAAACAACCAGGAAACTGCCGGATGGTTAGTTATCCAAAATAAGATTTATCGAAGGGTCCCGAGGACTACAATTACATGGAAATTAGAAAGAAGTGTTGCTACCAACGTACCTTGTACCAATGACCCATCCTGCATGGCGCACTTGCTATGGCAAGTGCTACCACGGTTAAGCCACACGGAAAGCCATCATGGCAAGATAGGAGAACGCTACAGTTGTAACACATATTAACACCGGATTGTAAAACCATAAGAACAGGAAAAAAATAGACCTTGGAAGGCCTGACGACCTGACCATGATGATATGAACGACACTCAGCCAGCAGGGAGCTGAGCTTAGACGAAATACTAAACCATATAAATACTAGCAACGGTATAACCCACTACAACAACAACCGACAGTACGGTAAGAACACCAACCTCAACCTCCACAAGGAAAACCTAAGAGATTGCTCGGTGATCCGAGCAAAACAATATGTAAGCAATAACATACTAATGTACAATAAGACACCTTGAGACCGTTGACATAACGTTTTCTAAAAAGGAGCGGGCATAGTCGAGCCGAACAACTGATGAATGACAGTTAACACTGTTTGTTTAACTCATTAACACCCAAGTATGATTGACCATCAACGGGTGGTATAGTCAACGGAAGTTGAACGAAGCGTTGAGATGGAAGTATAAGACGACGGAATGATATCCAACTTGGACACCGTAAGGCAAACGCCTAATACGAACCTAACCTTGACTATTAAAAGACATAAGTCTAGTAAATGACAGCATTGTCAAAGACATTAAGTAACCGCAGATCACCTGAAAAACTTCCATAGCAGGAAGCAGGATGCAGCAACTTATCATGTAACCCGATACTACATTTAGTATGTAAATTAACGGTGGATAGTGCTCAAAGAACCAGAATCTTGTAGGGATGACCTGCAGATGAGTAAGAGTACAAATGATGAACTGAGACATTAAGCACTAAGAGCCTACGAGCCAAGGATGTTAACCACATCAGAGCCCGAGGCGCAGTAAGTTATAAGAGAGCTTGTTTAAGCCACGAAGGGACTACAATTTGTAGATATGAACGGTTACTAAACCTATAACTTAGATTGGGGAGGAACATTACCAAGAAAGGGTACCAATGAGAAAATTGAGATAATGCTAAGGATAGGAGCGGAGAACGAACCATGCCTTTTAGGGTGGGGATACCACTCCTTGTTGTGAGGCCACGAGAGGGAATGAACCCCTCAAAAGGGCTTTCACCTATTAGAGATAAAATACACTTTATTTAGAAAATGGAAACTATGAACCTTGAGATTACCTTAGAACGTACCAGATACACTTGAGTATAAGGAAGGTTGCACAGATATACCCCATATCCAACACCCAGGATGTAAGAATTAGTAATGGTCAGAGATAAACATTGTGACTGCACATTGTGGCACGTTAATTGATCGATGCTCAGAAGAGCCTGTGATTCAGTGGATAATTTCTTCAGTAACCAATTAAATCACATGGTAGATAACATCACTAAGGATGAGAGAAAGTGAAAGAAATTAGCTTACTTACGAATCTGAGATTGGAGCATAACATCTTCATATCAAGAGTCAACTATTTTACAACACAGTACGACAACCGCCAATACCGGAATGAAAGAACTCCCAGTGTGTTTACACCAAGAAGGGATTGGGTATAAGTTAAGACATTAGAATAAGTGAGTAAGAGGTTGCACCATTAATGGGCAACATGGTAAAGGCCAACTACCACGGTAGTAGTGATCGTGAGTACAATAGTTAGATAAGTGGATTAAGTCATGGTGCGCGGTAAGGCGACCATTATGTATGAGCCGTCAAATATTGACACTGAGGCAATTAGATTTATGAGTTAAGATTAGCATAAGTAAGAAAATAAGATGGTAGACGAACTGAGCGTTGATGCCAGCAGTCTGGACCTGGTTAGGTAAGATTTCGCAGGAAGCACACTACCCATTCCTTAAGGAACTGGAAGTGCTTTCCTAATAGAATGAAAATGAGAAAGAAGATAAGAGGCTCTATGGAAAGAGACCTAAGCTACTAAGAAATAGAATCAATACGGAATACAGAAAGGAGCTGGAGCATACCATACCCAAGAACGCAGTAAATGGATTTTCCTTGATTAACATCAAGAAGAACAATGAATGTTATTATGGAACAATGAAAGAGGAGATCGACAACAGAATACTTCATAATTAGCAATAGCTAAACGTGTGACGGACACTATGAGTTTACTAAAACGAGACGTGGGACGACTGCACCCCACAGGGGCTTGCAGGCCTGACACGCTCATTTATGAGTTAGTTGGGTAAGTAGTAATGTACCAGTAAGGTACCCCATGCATGTGAACGAGTGGTGTAAGGAACACGGGAAGTAGTCGACTCCGTACCACCGACAACGACGCAAGATCAGACAAGAGCAGCTACCACAAACAGTCGAAGAGAAGAATTTAGTTGAACCAGTAACGCAAGGGAATCAGAGAACAAATAATTAAGGACTATGAAGTGCGAGAAGCACGGATTGTTAAGTACAGACATTGGACATGTCTTAAGATGTAAGAGGTTAAGACTGTAAAGCGCGATATGCACTAAACAGTAGTTTCAGACTAAGAATCATCCTCAGACCAAAGGTCATTTGGGGAGAACAATTTAGACATTCGAGAAAATACTAAGAGTATGAGCATAAAATCTCCAAGGAGAATAGATAGACGAGTTACAACTCATTAAGGCCGTGTATATATAAAGATAACACGTGTCCTTTAAGAGACCAATATTCCTAAACTGTAAGGAGGCAGAAGGATATACCACACTATGAACGATTAGAAAAGCAGTTAAGCCTAAGATTATCAGAGTCGCGCAGCGGAAGCTAGCAGACCACTACGTTTCAGATTAGACCAAACCAAGTTAAGAAAACGGTATAAGTACCGTTAAGAATCCTCGATACAGAGACTAAGTCATTTCTGATCGAATTATAAGTAAGATAGATGACGTGGAAGCTAGAATGCTTGGTGAGAATTAGACATCTTGAACTTATGTTCAAAGATGATGTGACGCCGATTACGTGGGCGTAATCCATTTTAAGGGGGGTAGAGCGAAAACCGCTTAGCGTATGTTTGTGTACTGAGTACATAAACTACGGTGTGCATAGCACAAAATAATTTGAGAATATGTTTTACATAAACATTTTGAGATAAATCATGGTTATTGCACACAGAAGATGTGAATACCATACATATTAAGTACCTATCTTGTTAACTCCGGTGTGAGTACAAGTTAAGAGAATTAAGGAAGAGGATTAAGGAGACTTAAGGAATAAGAATATATGAGGTATGAGTCGATATGAGACTATGTGTGAGATAAGAATAAGATAACACTATGAGATATTATTTGATATGAGCATGAGGAGGAATAGTAATGCTATGTGATATAGACAGTGGAGTTGGTATGGACAGATATAGAATTAGTAGGAATTTAAGTCTGAGGTAATTACTAGAGATGAATTGGGAATGCTTGATGGAATGAGTTCACACTTTGGAGATGTATTGATTATGATTAGAAGAACTAAAAAGATAGAAAATTGGACATGAGTGAATTATTTGGATGTTTGAAAATGACGTGGGAGGTGGAACTTGATTTTCTAGGGATCAAGGGAAACCGAACACAAATTGGGGTGGAAGGATAGTTCTACACTAATGCTGATCACATCATTGTGGATGATTCCTGAAACTCCCTACCAGTGGTCACAATTAAATCACACTAAGGATAGAGACCTTGGGATAAAAATGAAATTGGGAGTTGCTTTTTTTTAATTAGAGGAATTATTCCTCACATGACCTCGTAAAAAGGATTACCTTTTTACTGAGTCTCGCCCCTGAAGTCAGGACGCACGTACCTTTGCTTCGACCGTGACCATGGGGAGAGCAGCGTGTTTTGTATTCTGGCCCATGGTGACGAGGACGAATGAGCCATTGTCTACGGACCGGTGACATGGGAGAATACGTTGGAAGTTATGTGAATGTTTTAATCATCAAAAGGAACAAAAAGGAATTTTGAGTGCTACACATGCTTAAGCATGTTTGTGATATTTAAGTATGAGAATATGGCGGATCCAATGATCCAATGAGACTAAGTATACATAAGTATGATCTATATGATCTAAGGAATGAGGTAAGACATGTATTCTAATAAGATAAGATGCATGGGAACTTTGGGGACAAAGTTCTTTTAAGGGGGGTAGATTGAAATACCCCAAACCTAAGTATGCTAAGTAAACATCAAATATGTAGTAAGGCTAGAATATGCCTTAGAAGGATTGGTAGACAACTTTAACCAAGGAAAACACAAGAAAGTGCCTTAAAGGCAATCAGGGCAAAAACGTGCTCTAAGCTTGGAGAAACTTGGGTGAGTACCCAAATATCATGAAAAGACCTTAGTAATATCCTAATGGTCTTAGAATTGAGTTTTGAGTGGCTAAATGTCCATCATTACTCTTTAATCAACATGTGTACTAATTAGTATCACATTAGGAGGTCTAAATCAATGGGAAATCAAAATTTCCCGATTATGTGCCTTGTTTAGTGAATAGTAACTATTTAGTGCTAGTTTTGACTTAAGTCAACCTTAATTAGCTAAATGGCCAAACAAGGCCTTATGTATGTTAAATACTTAGAGGGGGCCAGTTTTTATGTGGGGAGTCACCACATGAGTCATCAAATGAGAAAGGAAAAGAAGAGATAAGTAAAGAAGTTACTATTTGCTTTATTAAAGCAAATATCTTATATTAGCTCACTTCTCTCCTTTATTCTCCATTTCTCTCCTTCACCCACGGTTTCTTCTTCTTCTCTCTGTTCCAAAACCGAGAGTGTTGCTTCCCCATGGTTCTCCATCTTCAATCACTTACCAAATACACAATATTGCTCCAAATCAAAAACTAAACACATATTATTTTTAGTTAGGTCAAGACCTATCTTTCTATCTTTTCAAATCTTTCAAAGCTCCATTTTGGTGCCAAGAGGAAACTCCATTGATGGGGGAAAATCAAGTTTGAAGAGCTCATTAGCTTCTCCATTCTCTTAAGGTAAAGAAAATGTAAGAAAAACCATGTTTCCATCATTTCTTGTACATGGCCGAAAATTCCTTCTCATGGGGCGATGTTTTTATGCCTTGTTCTAGCTTGATTTATTCACCAAGGACTAGTGGAGGTCCTATTTCATTCAATGCCAAAGTCTACCTTGAGACTTCAAAGGTAATCATCCACTTTTATGCCTTAGAACACATTTCTAACCTAGGTTTTTATTCCTTGAGGTTAGTGCATTGTTTAGTACTCATATGAGTCCTTAAATATTGATTAGAACATTGGCAAAAGGAATTTAAGTGGTGACCGAGATCTATGCAAGAAGAAGGCCTAAGGAGGAGATTAAGATAAGCTTGAGAAAACAAGGTAAAATGCTTACCTAATGGTGGTTTAAGATTAAGGAATGAGTTTTAGATAAATACCAATGTGGCTTAGAGCTTACATTGTGTATTGGGTTATATAACCTAAGGAAAAAGAACTTAAACAAGCTTATGAACTTGTGATTAAGGAGCTAATGAGAATGAGTTAGTAATATAAGGTTAAGGTGGATTTTAAGAGCATTATAACTACTATGAGATTGATGAGTGTATTTGCAGGTTGAAAGCTTATATATGTGGGAAATTCAGTGTTTAAGTTTAAGTCATTTAAGGGCCTAAGAGCCATGTCATTTAAGAGCCTTAGTGCCATGCAATTTAAGATTATTGCAATATATTGAGTTTGTTGTGAATGAGTTGGTTTGGGTGATGAGATATGATGAGAAAGAACTTGAGGTGTGTGAAATGGTTAAATGAGGAAAATAATGTGTTTGGGCATGCTATGATGCTAGAGGTGCTATGGCAAAATTTGAGTAGAAAATAAGTGTTTAGGCGATGGTGGTGAATTAATATGACCTAGGATTTACTAGGAATCATTACGAGGTATTTGAGTGGAGATTAGTTAACTAAGGAGTCCTTGAGGTTTAGGATGACCTAGAGATGTCTAGGAGGAGTTAGAGGAATGGTGAGTGTTTTGAGCACACCAAAATCATGAGATGAGGAATATAAGAATGTGCATAAGTTTAAGGAGAAGGTGTAATGATTAATGATTTGAATGTGTTCTAAGGGGAATTAATGACTAAGGAAGTACTAGGGAGTTTTAGAGGTCGTCTTGATGAAAAAGAGGTGTAGATGTCTAAGAGGGACTAGGGGATCCAACTGGTTAATTTAAAGCACCAAAACCATAGTGAAGGAATCTAGGAAACTTGTACAAACTTTGAAGGAAAATAAGGTATAATGACTTGTAGGCATGTGCTAGAGTACATATAGCTTTGAGAAGTGTGAGTAAAGCAAATGGGTTGTGCATGATGATGCTTGAGGAGTACTTGAGATAGTTGTGAAGAAACACTTTGGATAGTTGAAGTTTTAGACAAAGTTTACATGTTGGAAATGTAAGGAATTAAGTTATAAGTGTTAAGTTTAGTAAGAACTTGAATAATGATCAAGGAATTTAGAGGTGAGTTGATCCATGATTTAGGAGGATTTTAAGTGCTAAAATGGTGTTGGAACATGTGTTAATACATGGGAAAAGATTAGAAGAAGTTTGGACAAAAGAACAAGTGTGGAAAGAGGTTCAAAACTATAAAATTTGACAGTTTAAGATGTGGTCCGGGACTTAGTCCTTGGATAAAGTCCCGGACCAGCACTAAAATCAGGCCGAGAATGTACCCAGGGGTTGGTCCGGGACCTTGGGTAAGTACCAAGTCCCGGACCATAGCTAAAATAAGGCCGAGACTAAGGACAGCCATTGGTCCGGGACCTTAGGTCCGGACCATGTCCCGGACCAGGCAAAAATACAAAGAAAGTGTGCTTTTCAAGAGGTAAATGAAGGGGGCTTGTTGGGGAATGTTATTATAAGGTTGTTAAGAGTTGTTTGGTGGATTTTTAAGGATATTGGAGGTGTGAACAAGTGTGAGGTAAAATGAGAAATAAGTAACATAAGAGGTTAAGCTTAAACTACAATGACTTAGAGGTACTTAGTTGGAAATCATTAGTGATTAAGTAAGCTAGGTTAATTAAAAGTAATTAACCACCCAATTTGGTGAATGTTTTAGGGTTTGAGAATTTGGACTCCGGAGGAGAGTAAGCGACCGAACGACCAACGGTGAACGGTACAGTTCTCTTGTGACCTGCTTGCTAACGAGGTGTCCCTCTCTTGTGTGCTATTTGTTTTTGTGTGCTCACTAAACAAGATAAAGCATGCAACCGGAATATGTTATATTGGTTGTATTGTTGTGTGATGTTTGAAAACTAACACAACATACCGTGAGAACTTACTAACCAACGTTTAGTAAGGAAATGAGTGAGACTAAGGAACGCTCCCTAATATGGGACGATATAAACCGAAAGAGGTTAACCAACAAACATGGTCTTGAGACTACTACTAACTGGAACTTGAGTGAGGAAACCCGGGACCGATCTCCGGTCATGCATGCTAAGGAAAGGGGGTCGGTATCTATAGCAGATTCGACTTCCGATTAAGGACTAGTCCTCGGACTAGTAGCCTTGGGTCGGTTGACCGGCTCGGCTACATTGGACATCCAGTCCAAGGTAGGTGGCTTTAAGATGGCGTGGGGGGATCAAGCCTACATCCCCAACAATTTAAGAATGTTGTTTATTGCCGGTAAGTGTCCTGCTGCTGGCTAGGGTTAACCAAGCCCTACAAAAATAAACAACGAACTAAGGGCTAACCTGTTCCCAATGAGAGAACGGTTAGCATACATAAGTTAAGGTTAAGATAAGTTACAATCATTCCTTTTCAAAGGATGATTTGTATTGTTAAGATTAAGATTAAGTTAAGATTAAGATAAGTTACAATCATTCCTTTTCAAAGGATGATTTGTATTGTTAAGATTAAGATAAGTTGCAACCATTCCTCTTTAGAGGATGGTTTGTATAATTGAGATTAAGATAAGCGACATCCACTCCTTATTAAAGGATGGTTGTTTCTAAGGTTAAGATAAGATTAAGATTAAGGTGAGATAAGGATGGACTAAGGTTAAGAGGGAACATTACTTAAGGAGTTAAATAACTAACTCTCCAATTAAGGGAACGCGATTAAGTCGTTCATTGTGTGTGAACTTTGATTGTTCATATATGGATTGTTGTTTACAGCATTTACTATTATGTTGTGCATCTAATCAACCTCCATGCTATCGACAATTAGTCGTCGTAGCCACGTTAGCTTGGGGGCCATGAGGGGATCGTACCAGCATTCGTGCTGACCCCCTTTGGGGGCTGTTTTACTACACAGGTACAACAGGAAGCGGCCGTCGCGAGAGTAAGAAGAGGATACAATTGTTAAGGGTTAAGAGTGGCCTACGAGTTGTGCATGTACACTCGTATGGCAATTTAAGTTAGTAAGATGTATAGGACGTGAGGGGGTTGTAAGAAGGATATGTAAATGTTTAAGATTGTTGCTCTAATGTTCGGTATATTCTGTAGTCAGACCGTGGCAAGGTCCTGGATTTGTAAAGAGTTCCGCTGTGATATGTTTATATATATACTGTTAAGTTGCGAGACCACATTTGGATTGAGTTGGGGTGTTACAGTAGCCTAGGCAGATTCTATCTATTTCTTCACAACAAAACAGAAGTATTCCATCACTTCTTTTACACCATAGAAGTATTCTATCACTTCTTTTACAACTAAACACGTTCTACCACCTTGGTTTACAACAATATGTTAAGACAAGATCCTTTTGTTTTGATGATAGCAAATCTTGTGTTGTCTATCTAATGCGCTTGTCAAGATTCATGATTTCAGATAGACAGGTGAATAAGTGGCTTAGCACGCAAGGTTGCAAGCACACTTAAGTCATGAGTGGCTTAGCACGCAAGGTTGCAAGCGCGCTTAATCCACGACACGTGCTCTACCAGTCGGGCACCTGTCGGCGAGAGCTCCGGAGGACTTCTAGCAAGACACAAGCAGTCAAGAACCACACCATCACATATCTCTTACATCAGACATCAAACAAGGACCAAATGGAGTTAGCAACGTCGACAAACTCACTCAGATTATTCACAACCACACAAGCAACTTGCTTATGACAAACACACGACAAAAGGTGTATCTCATTAATGTGCAAGATAACAAGATAAACAAAGGCTATTGATGTTCATCATTATATAGTCGTAATACTTCAGAAGAGAGCATTTATGAGCATTAAGGAGCCAGACAAGTTCAGACAAGTTGAAGTGTGCAAGTGGTAACCGACCACTTGGGGAGACACGCCGCCAACTTGCCCATTCACAAGGCAACGTGTGTGCTGGTGGCTCCAGATCAAGTTGGACGAAAATCTGCAGTAGGGTGCGGATATTATATTTATAGAAGAATGAGTATTCTACTCTTAGAGTCTACAACTCCTAGGTTGTTAGTTGGTATCTCAATTAACTTGTATAAATACATGTTGTAATGATCCTTGTAAGATAAGCCCTGTATGAGAGAAAAGATAGAGATAATCTGGGCAAGTGTGGATCAGACTTAGGAGTGTGTGTAAGTGCTAGAGAGTTGGTGAGCTAGTGAGGACTGGGTTAGATTATCAATACGGGGGTATTTGATAGGAGGACAGGTTGGGGAACGGTTAGGGAACCGTAGGCCGATAGTCGAGAGAGGGTTGACGACTTTAGGGGTAAAGTCAAAACTGTCCCAGGAGTCCGTGTGTAGGGCGAGGGAGGTTGAGTGAATTTCGTGTGTGTAAATTCTCAATCGAAATGTGTTTTCCAGTTTAATAGTTGCCTCTCGTTTATCCAGTTTCATTATAGTCGACGATACGTCCACGACACGTCGGGGACGCATCACGAGCGCTTACGAGTTTCAATAGGTATCAGAGCGGGTCTCTTCTAGAAAGTTAACTGCTTTGGAAGACGATCAAGATGTCTCATGCAAGCATTCTAGCAGTAGAAGAAGGTTCTGTACCAAATCGACCACCACTCTTTAATGGAGACAACTACACTCACTGGAAGAACAAGATGGAGTTTCATATCAAGTCTGACGATCCAAGAATGTGGAGGGTGATAACACATGGAGAGTACACCTTCCAGAATCCTCAAGGACAAGACATATCTATTGACCGCATGACGAATGAGCAAATCAAGAAGCTGCTATTCAACGCTCAAGCTGTAAGAATACTTCACTGTGCACTACTACCTGAGCAATACTCAAAGATTGCTTCAGCTAAAACGGCCCAAGAGATTTGGAAAACTCTTGAGATCACCTATGAAGGGAATGATGTAACACCCCACTCTGAAATACCCCTAAATTAATTTAGGGGATTTCTTTTATTAAAACCGTAAATAATACCATTAATTATTATATTATAGTATGGAATTGTGAATAATAAATTATTATATCCTTATATGGAATTATGAAAATTTAATCATGGGATTTCTTCCATTTAATCCTAAAGAATACTATCAAATATTGGATTACTATATATTATTATATAGTATTATGAATTTAATAATAAGATTTATAAGTCAATAATCTTGGAAAAATTTCTAAACACTCCAAATATATTATAAAGATTTTTGAAAGAGTTGGAACATTAATTGGAATCATAAAAGCCAATATAAAATCATGGAAACCATAAAGCTTATTAAGCCTTGCTAGGGTTGACTTTTTGAGAATGGTCAAACCACCCCATGAAACCTATACCAATAAAAAATGGAAAACCAAGAAGATTGATAAAAAGAACGTCAGAAACGGATCATCCTAGCCAAAGTTATGATAAAATGAAGTTTAGAGCCAAAATTTTGAAGGATGCTGACGTGACAAGGGCCTGCTGACTCAGCCACGCCCGCCTCGGGAATCACGCCACGTTAGAGCGCCTGAACTCCTCCAATTTCGGCTAACTCTTCTTAGCCACCATCTGTTACTGCCCCATTTTCAGACGCCAATATCTCAGCCATCCTAGGGTATTTTTGCATGCCGTTTCTTTCATTCTCTTCTCCTTAATCTCCTCTTTGCAACCATTACTCATACATGCCCTAACTCCTTCTAAATCCGATGCAAACTGGATCTAAAGTTGCTTTCCTGAAACTGTCAACCCAGATTTCCAGAAAAACGTGATTAATCTGGTAACTTCGTCTCATCATAACTTCTTCATTTCTCATCCAAATTTCGTGTTCTTTAGCTTATGTTGTAGATCTCTAATCCCTTTACAACTTTCCTTTTTATGTCCAAGGTTGATTCTGAATCGAGTAGAAGGTAAAGACGTCTAAAGATCGCTAGTCGATCACGGTGGGTTTTCTACCCAGAATTTTCCAGAAAACGATAGGTAACCTCAGATCTTGTGAAACCTGTAACTTTCTCTCTAATCTATCAAATTCAATGATTCTTCCACTTGTGTTTAGAGTTACATTCCTACTTTAAAATGTGGTAGGTTTGGTGGATTGAACCTTTCCAGGCTGGCGCGAGTTGGTCTGTGAAGTAGCCAACTCGAACTGCACATAAAATCATAGAAACTACAAAGGTATAAACTCGTAACTTTCGGGTTGAATTTCTCTCCGTATAATGCAAGTCAGATTGAGTTCTTGCTATCAATTTGTAGATCTAAATCTCCTCTTTCGATTAAGCCCTTATACGTGTTCTAATTCGATCTAGAACTTAACATATAGATCCGCAAAGTGAGCTCTGATAAGTGTCCAAATGAGCATGTTTTATAGGTGTATTTCATATATTATATTAGCACTTTTCTTGCTCATTTCTCCACTTCGGTTAGTTTTCCTCTAGTTTATGTTTTATTATTATCTCACAAATTTATTGCCTTAACATGAGGAAAACCAAGCTGGAAGTAAAGTAGACGAAGAGACGAACACATAGACGCAAACGGCTCAGAAAACGGAGTCCAAACGAAGAATCTAGAGCCGGTCAAAATTGGTAGAAGAAATAAGCCTGTACGTCGTGAAAACAGGCGGACAAGAGACAAGGTGCTACGTCGTGAAAACAGGCGGACACTCACACTTGCAACCGCTCATTAAGAGGCGGACGTGGGAGGCTGCAACCTCCTATGAAGAGGCGGACGTGAGAGGCTTCAACCGCCTAAGAAGAGGCGGACAAGACTATGGGCAACCGCCCCATATTGGGCGGACACAACATGAAGAACCGCCTCAAACGAGGCGGACAACACACAAACCAACCGCCTAGCTACGAGGCGGACATGGAAGCGGACAGCAGCAGTAAATCAGTCGCGCCAGTTTTCTTCACGTCGACTTCGCCCGTTCTTCGCGTCGACTTCGCCCGTCGACTTGTTCTGCCATATCCATCTACTTCGCCCGTCGACACCTTATTTTCCTCAGCTCTGTCCCCCGCAATAAATGAAGCAATCAACTGAAAATCAAATCCTCACGCGGTGTCCCTTATCTGCTGCCTTCTTCCTTTCCCTATATAAACGCACGTAACTCCACCACAAATGAAGAATCGACCACCCATACAATCGATCACCGTACCACTTCACCACACATCACACGTTCATCTCATTTCTCTCCTCCCGCCTTCTCCATTTTTATTTCACTTTCCACCATATTCACCTCTAGTCCTACGTATACAAAATAGCAGAGCGAGCTGGAGTGATTACAGATGATTTCTATTACTCTTGTTTCTGTTTATCTATTTAATATGTTAGGCTAGAATATTTATACTCTGGGAATGGTTATTATGTGTTTGTATTAATTATGCATTATTTTTACTGGTTTATTTAAATACAGTTTGTTACGTTTTAAAGATTATCTCGCACCTTTTTCATAAATGTCATGAGTTTATTAAACTGCTTTACTAAGTCTATTTTGATCAGACCAGGTGATAAATAGATAGGTTAATTAAGCCGTAAAACTGGAGGAAACTTGTTATGATTTAATAAGTTAGTATTCAGTTGCAAATGTAATTCCTCAAATACTCCTCTGCCGTTTACAGGCATTTTGCTTGATGATAAGTGTCCAAATGAGCATGATTTATAGGTATATTTCATATATAATATTAGCACTTTTCTTGCTCATTTCTCCACTTCGGTTAGTTTTCCTCTAGTTTATGTTTTAGTGTTTATCTCACAAAATTATTGGTTAAACATGAGGAAAACCAATCTGGGAGCAAAGTAGACAAGGAGACGAACGCATAGGCGCAAACGGCTCGAGAAACGGAGTCCAAACGAAGAATCTAGAGCCGGTCAAAGTTTGAAGAACAAAATAAGGTCACGACCTCGTACCTCACCTGTGTCCGCCTCTGTACATCATGATAACAGGCGGACAAGGAACACATGCTGCTTCCGCTTGTTATCAAGCGGACACCACAGGAAGAGGCCAGACTAGAGAGTACCGCCTACTCTCGGGCGGACAAGACACAAAGCAGAACCGCCATGTTAGAGGCGGACTTGCAGGCGGACGGTGGGCATGCAACCGCTCCATTATACGCGGACATGGAGGCGGACAGCAGCAGTAAGACAGTCGCGCCAGTTTTCTTCTTCGCGTCAACTTCGTCCGTCGACTTGTCTTCGCCGACTTCTGCAACTCGTCCACTGTCTGCAATTATCCATCTACTCTGCACACGTTCTGTCCCCTGCAATAAATGATCAATCAGTCTTCCACCGCCTCAATCCATCACGCGTCTGTTATCTTCATTTTCCTCTGCTGCCTCTTCCTTTCTCTATATAAACCCACGAGCCTTATCCATCAATCCATCCACCACCCATACAATTCATCCACGACCACTTCACCACACCTCACGCCATCTCATTTCTCTTCTCCCGCCTTCTCCATTTTATTTATTTCCACATTCCACAAATCCACCTCTAGCCCTACGTATACAAAATAGCAGAGTGAGCCGGAGTGATTACGGATGATTTCTATTACTCTTGTCTCTGTCTATCTATTTAATATGTTAGGCTAGTTTACGTACGCTCTGGGAACAGTTATTATGTGTTTGTATTAATTATGCAATATTTCTACTGGTTTATTTATATACAGTTTGTTACGCTTAAAGGTTATCTCGCACCTTTTTAATAAATGTCATGAGTTTATTAAACTGCTTTACTAAATCTATTTTGATCAGACCGGTGATAAATAGATAGGTTAATTAAGACGTAAAACTGAAGGAAACTTGTTATGATTTAATAAAGTTAGTATTCAGTTGCAAATGTAATTCCTCAATACTCCTCTGCCGTTCGCAGGCTTTTGCTTGAACCTTGATTAGAACCTTGCATTACAGGTGAACGAGTTCTTATGAGGCTATGACTTAGTCCTTAAGATAATTACAGGAACCTTGCCAAATTATTAAACCAGTAGAGATAGCTTAATTATGCAGATTATATTAACCTGACCCAGAGTTCCATTTTAATTTATCTATTAACTTAGTTTATTTTATCTTTCTTTTTATTCTTTTTACAAGTCAATTAATCCCCCCCCTGTGACACGCTTAGGTACTATTATATGTACATTAGTCCCACGGTTCGACATCCGGTCGCTTACAATTCGCTATACTACTACGACCGGGATTTGTTTGCAGCCCGACGTTTATTTTGAGTTTTAATTTCTTTTCTTTTAATTTTACACCAGTTTAACCACTCACAATATAACGTCTGCAAAATGGCGCCGTTCCCGGGGACTAGATTTATTCTAGTCCCTAAGCCCCGGATTATTCACTAGTTATATTAGAATATTTTGTTTATATTATTTTGTTTGTTGTTTATATTAATTATCTAATATATTGTTTGTATTATTTTTTATGTTTGTTTCTAACCTGTTTATTTCTAATCTGTTTTATTAGTTTCGTTTTGTATACAGAAAAACAAAAAAAAAAAATCTGTACGTGGCAAATGGAAGAAGCGCTCGAATATTGGTAGGATTTATATTGCTCCATATGTGGCGGAGCTCATGATTATGAGGATTGTCTCATATTTCAAGAGCAACTCTGGTTAGAAGATCAACCAGACTACCTGGAGAGAATCGCTCAACAACAGCAGCAACCTAAGAGCGAAACAGTTCAAGAGGTAGAACACCCCACTACAGACGAGCCAATCATGGAGTTCCCTCCCTCTGAAATAAATTACCGCTATTTTCCCTCCTTCTCTGTAATATACCCAGACAATGAGGATACTTATATCCTCGAAAATGAAGAGAAGGAATTGCCATCACCTCCCGCCAATATATCCAAACAAAACGCCACTATCACCTTCAAAGAATTAACTTTCTCTGAAGATGATATCAAACAGCGTTCTTTCTACGAGCCTCACCTACAAGAGGATGATGTTTACATCCTCCAATTTGAGGAAGAAAAATCATCACCACCGGGTCTTCTGTTAGAACTACGTTCCCGGCAATACCTCCTCAAACACCAGATTTTGTGGAGTATTAATTTTCTTATTTTATATGCCGAGGTAACGTTTTGTTTTGATCCAGGATAACGAAGCAGGCGTCTAGCCAAAGACGTTAAAGAAGGGCAGCTTCCCGGGAGGCAACCCGGGCGTACTTTTATTTTATTTTGCTTTTATGCTCTTTTAATTTTCAGGTTCTCTTAAAATTTTATTTTTGCTAACTTTTAACCCCGTTTATAGTGCGGTTGCTTCTAGTGTCTTATGCAAGTGCATCTCCATGTAGACACCGCAACCAAGCTATGCTACTTGAGGCTGAAGCTCAAGTGTGGGGGAACTCCTATAAACGCAAGCAGAAATAATATCAGGGGAGTACCAGTTTCTTCAATTTTGCTTTTATTTAAATAAAAACTGCAGAGGAGCGTTTATGTGCTTAAATGTTTATTTGTGACCTTTGTGTTATCTCTATTTTATCTACTTACCGAAAAAGTCTTCTGAAACCTTCCCTTGTTTTTCTAGTGAACAATGAGGACATTGTTCAATTTAAGTGTGGGGGAGTGTGCCCTTTTCGGTGACATTTTGTGCTTAAATGTTTAATCTCTCTCCTTATCATGCGTTTGTCCAATTCAAATATTATGGACCCTTTATATGTGGGTTGTTCTCTTTAAGAATAAATATTGTTATGAATTGTAGGATAAATGGTACAAATTTTAAAATTTTGATTACTTTTGAGGAGCATTTTATATGCGGTGTGACCAAATAATCTGCAAATGGTTGGATTTTATTGCTCAGGGTTTCTTTCTGTCTTCTCTCTTAGGGATTGCTAAGGGGTGCTTTTCTGTTAAAAAAAAGAATACAAAAAAATAATAATAAGGGACTCATGAGACACCATTGGTAACCAACAAAAGAGAGTTGAGTGTTCTTAAATACAAAGGCGTGATGCCTATATTTTCTCATCTCTTATGCAAAAGTGAAACAAATGCAAAATCTATTTTTCCTTTTGTTTTCTCCTCAATGCCCGTTCTTGAGAGAAGTTGGCCATGGTAAAAGTTCTCAAAGTCACCTAAAAGAAACATTGAAGTACCTTGGATCATACCCGAAACTCTATATTTTATTTTTACCCTGAGCACACCTATGCCACCAGCAGTTAATTTTTCACACTCCTCAATAAGTTAAAAAGATCATGTTTATCCTACCCTTCATAATAATATTTGTTAGTATTGAGCATTCCCTACTTATTTGGGTACGTGATTTTGCTTGAGGACAAGCAAAAAGATAAGTGTGGGGGTGTGATAAGTGTCCAAATGAGCATGATTTATAGGTGTATTTCATATATAATATTAGCACTTTTCTTGCTCATTTCTCCACTTCGGTTAGTTTTCCTCTAGTTTATGTTTTAGTGTTTATCTCACAAAATTATTGGTTAAATGTAACACCCCAACTCATTCCAAATGTGGTCTCGCAACTTAACAGTATATATATATACATGTCACAGCGGAATTCTTTACAATCCAGGACCTTGCCACGGTCTGACTACAGAATATACCGAACATTAGTACAAAAATCTTAACCATATACATATCCTTCTTACAATCCCCTCACATCCTATACATCTTACTAACTCAAATTGCCATACGAGTGTACATGCACAACTCGTAGGCCACACTAAACCCTTAACAGCTGTATCCTCTTCTTACTCTCGCGTCGGCCCTTCTTGATGTACCTGTGTAGTAAAAACAGCCCCCAAAGGGGGTCAGCACGAATACTGGTACGATCCCCTCATGGCCCCCAAGCTAACGTGGCTACGACGACTAATTGTCGATAGCATGGAGGTTGATTATATGCACAACATAATAATGAATGCTGTAAACAACTATCCAAATATGAACAATCAAAGTTCACACCCAATGAACGACTTAAATGCGTTCCCTTAATCAGAGAGTTAGTCATTTACTCCTTAAGTAATGTTCCCTCTTAATCTTAGTCCATCCTTATCTCACCTCAATCTTAGTCTTATCTTAATCTTAGAAAAACCATCCTTTAATAAGGAGTGGATGTAACCTACCTTAATCTGAATAATACAAACCATCCTTTTAAAAGGAATGGTTGCAACTTATCTTAACCTCACCTTAATCTTAATCTTATCTTAATCTTAACAATACAAATCATCCTTTAGAAAGGAATGATTGTAACTTAACTTAATCTTAATCTTAACAATACAAATCATCCTTTAGAAAGGAATGATTGTAACTTAGCTTAATCTTAACTTATTCTCAGAATACAAACCGTTCCTGGAGGGGAATGGTTGTAGCCTAAGTCCAAACCTGGGATTTAGGTGATCCCACCGCACCATCTTAATGCCACCTACCCTGGACGGGAATCCAGCGTAGCTGAGCCGGCAACCGGCCCTAGGCTACAAGTCCGAATACAAGTCCTTAAGCGGAGGGCGGATCTGATTCAGATACCGTCCCCCTTTTTCCTTAGCATGCATGACCGGAGATCGGTCCCGGGTTTCCTCACTCAAGTTCCAGTTAGCAATAGTCTCAAGACCATGTTTGTTGGTTAACCTCTTTCGGTTCATATCGTCCCTCATTAGGGGCGTTCCTTAATCTCACTCAATTCCTTACTAAACATTGGTTAGTAAGTTCTCACGGTATGTTGTGTTAGTTTTCAAACATCACACAACAATACAATATATATATAATATGTTCCGGTTGCATGCTTTATCTTGTTTAGTGAGCACACAAAACAAATAGCACACAAGCCGAGGGACACCTCGTTAGCAAGCAGGTCACAAGAGAACTGTACCGTTCACCGTTGGTCGTTCGGCGGCTTACTCTCTTCCGGAGTCCCAACTCCCAAGTCCTAAAACATTCATTCAGTTTTAGGTTGTTAATCACTTAACTTAATATGACTTAACTTAACTTGTTTAACTTACTTAATTCCTTAATGATCCCCACCTAACATCTCTTAAGTCTTACAACTTAATCTTACAAACTTAATCTTAAACTTTCAAGTTTATACATAACTTATCTTAATTCCTTAAGTTCTTAGGGTCCCAATCATTATTACCCTACCAAAGGCATACCTTATTACCCATTGCCATTTTTAGAATTCAAATCTTTTTTTTTTTTTGTTTTTAGGCTCGACCGGACTTACCGACCGGACTTGCCAAGTCCGGTCCGTCCCAGTAACCTTTACCGTTTGAAAATTCACTCCGACCGGACTTACAAGTCCGGTCCTATGTCCGGTCCTATGTCCGGTCGATTCCAGAGACTTATTACCGTACAAAATTTAAGCCCGACCGGACTTGACAAGTCCGGTCCCATGTCCGGTCCATTCCAGAAACATTTTCCGGTATTGTAACAGAGCCCGACCGACCTTGCAAGTCCGGTCCTAAGGTCGGTCGGCTCTAGAAACTTGTTTCTAAATTCTCTTTCAACTCCAAACTTCTCCTCATATATTCTAATATGTTATAACCTCATTTGGGCACCTCAAATACACCTTAAGCCCTCCTTTAAATACCTTAAATCATCCACCAAGATCCACCTTAGTCATTATGCATTTCCTTGTAATAATGCTAACACTTGTAACGTTTTCCTCTAGGTTCTAGGTCGTGGTTCATACTTAATGTAACCACTATGCCAAATGTTTTCCTCACCACTATAACATCATCTCCCAAGCATCTTTCACCATCGAAAATCCTTTTATGCATTTACTTAAGGTTCCTTCCTAAGCTTAAGCTTCCATCCACCAACACCTTATTTCCTTCCAGTTGTTTACCAACATTTGCCTAAGTCATATAAACTCATTACCACACTTTATATCACCCCTTTTTCATTAAGACAACCTCTAAAACTTCCTAGTACTTCCTTAGTCATTAATTCCCCTTAGAACATATTCAAATCACCTTAATCATTAACCTTCTCCTTAAACTTATGTTCAAATCTTATATCCTCATCTCATGATTTTGGTGTGCTCAAAACACTCACCATTCCTCTAACTCCTCCTAGACATCACTAAGTCATCCTAAACCTCAAGGACTCCTTAATTAACTAATCTCCACTCAAATACCTCGTAATGATTCCTAGTAAATCCTAGGTCATATTATTCACCACCATCGCCTAAACACTTATTTTCTACTCAAATTTTGCCATAGCACCTCTAGCATCATAGCATGCCCAACACATTATTTTCCTCATTTAACCATTTCACACACCTCAAGTTCTTTCTCATCAATCTCATCACCCAAACCAACTCATTCACGACAAACTCAATATATTGCAATAATCTAAATTGCATAGCACTAGGCTCTTAAATGACATGGCTCTTAGGCCCTTAAATGACTTAAACTTAAACACTGAATTTCCCACATATATAAGCTTTCAACCTGCAAATACACTCATCAATCTCATAGTAGTTATAATGCTCTTAAAATCCACCTTAACTTATATGACTAACTCATTCTCATTAGCTCCTTAATCACAAGTTCATAAGCTTGTTTAAGTTCTTTTTCCTTAGGTTATATATCCCAATACACAATGTAAGCTCTAAGCCACATTGGTATTTATCTAAAACTCATTCCTTAATCTTAAACCACCATTAGGTAAGCATTTTACCTTGTTTTCTCAAGCTTATCTTAATCTCCTCCTTAGGCCTTCTCCTTGCATAGATCTCGGCACCACTAATTCCTTTTGCCAATGTTCTAATCAATATTTAAGGACTCATATGAGTACTAAACAATGCACTAACCTCAAGGAATAAAAACCTAGGTTAGAAATGTGTTCTAAGGCATAAAAGTGGATGATTACCTTTGAAGTCTCAAGGTAGACTTTGGCATTGAATGAAATAGGACCTCCACTAGTCCTTGGTGAATAAATCAAGCTAGAACAAGGCATAAAAACATAGCCCCATGAGAAGGAATTTTCGGCCATGTACAAGAAATGATGGAAACATGGTTTTTCTTACATTTTCTTTACCTTAAGAGAATGGAGAAGCTAATGAGCTCTTCAAACTTGATTTTCCCCCATCAATGGAGTTTTCTCATGGCACCAAAACGGAGCTTTGAAAGATTTGAAAAGATAGAAAGATAGGTCTTGACCTAACTAAGACAAATATGCAATTTGTTTTGGATTTGGAGCTTGGAGTTGTATTTAGCAAGTGATTGAAGATGGAGAACCATGGTGTAACACCCCATCCAACAACATATACATAACAACAATCTGCAGCGGAATACACAACTCATCAATTAACTCAACTTGCTGGTGTTACACGCCGTTAACCACCCACGTGGCTAACAAGGCTAATACACATACATTGTACCGGTCTGATGGGCTAAATTCCCGAGCGACTACACATTACTATCCCTTTCCATTTACAACAACAACAACGTACACCTTTCAGCTGTACCGAGTATTAATAAACTGATGCCGACAACAATTTCGGTCTTACTACACCTACTGTATACGTACACTTAAATGATTACCCATGTACAACGACTACCCATCCTACTCTCGGACGGCTTCCAGCACTTCGTACCTGAAATAGGAAAAGAAGAGAAAGGGTGGCCCCCAAGGGGCTCAGCACCTTTGCTGGTATGGTAATCCCGCAGCCCACATGCTACCGGGCCACGCACAACTACTTGTCGTCTTAGCATGCGGTTGATTATATTTAAATCATACATGTAACAACGAACACACATCACATAACATTCGCCTCAACGGGCTCAACAAACGGATAATATATCCTTACTTAATAAGTCACTCATGGTATTCATCATGCCTAGAGTGTTCCTCCTCTGATGGAGCTACTTCCTTAATAGACGACACATACCCTTAAATCGGGTTACCCTTAAACGCCTCTTATCACAAACTGGGAATCATATCCATGATCCACACACTCCACATTTTACAACATATAACATACACTACATAACAACACTTAACAACACTTTGCACGTTTCCACGTGCACAACATAACACCGCAATAGATATTGCATCACAACAAAGATACATAACATAACGGGAATGGTCCTCTCAGGAACCGACCCAAACATCACTAATACACTGGTGAGCCTAGAGATTGTTGCCAGTCTCATGATAAGCTCGTTACATAACTCGTTACCGTCTCGTTAAATGAACGGTTAACTTAACACAAGGTGTCTCGGATATAGTGATCCAAGCACACCGAAACAAACATAACAATAGTATGCCCCTGTGGCCCGACGTGAGTCAGTAATAGCCTTGGTTAAGCTAAAGGGAAGGTTGGGAACCAAATAGGAAAACAACCATAACATACAGAGAGGATCGAACCTGCTATGACAACGACCCCCATACTCACACGCGTGGCCGGAACAGACCGGACTCCTCACTCCCCCCGTTAACACTTGTCAGAAGTTCATCATTGAACTTAGTTAAACAATCACACATTGGGTTAAGTCTTGTTAGACACACACAAGGGAAGGGAGAGTTGTACATTCACATATAAACATCACACACAAACATCACATATCCAACTCACACATAGCCGTGGTTAGAACGTTCCTTAGGTCGGAAACGTTATTACCGGATACCGTTCTCTTACGTTTACCTAATAGTGGTTAACTAGCCCTTCAAGCGCATTAGAGGTTACCGGTATCGGCACGTAAACATACAATAACAATAACGACTGTAAACTCGTTTCATGATTTATTTCATAACGTGGCAAACATACAGAAAAGCACATTGGCATACAAGCCGGTGTAATCCGGTAGGACACAGGTTGCAAGAAAACCATACCTGTCACCGGAGTCCACTTTATGTACCTCGAGCAACTCTCGAACAACTGATAACATTACATGTACTTTTTTAATATCGGGGTAGCATGATGATTTAACGTCTAATGCTTATAACTTCTCCCCGTTAACTTAGTTACATAACTTAACATTTTAAACTTGTTTTACTCTCACATTTTAATACAACTTTTAACCCACCGTATTGTCATTAAAACTCACCTAACATGCCCTTAACAACCTTATAACATCATTAGCTATCAATCCCCATCATTACTTATCATTTTATAACCATAAACAACATTTTTGGTCCGACCGACCTTACCGACCGAACTTGTCCAAGTTCGGTCCATTCCAGAACATATTTCCGTCAAAATTTTCTACTCCGACCGACCTTGTAAGTTCGGTCGCATGTTCGGTCTATTCCCGAGACTTTCTTCCCCTTTGAAAATTTAGCCCGACCGAACTTGCCAAGTCCGGTCCTATGTTCGGTCGGTTCCAGAAACTTAATCCGTACACAAAATACAAGCCCGACAGACCTTGCAAGTCCGGTCCCCAAGGTCGGTCCATTCCAGAAGCCAATTCTCGCAGGGTAAACTGGGCTCGACCGAACTTGCAAGTTCGGTCGCAAGTTCGGTCTGCCCCAGACCCTTGTTTTCCTTTTCTCATTCAACTCCAAACTTCACCCCTTATATCCTAGTACACCCTAACCTCATTTGGGCACTTCAAACACACCTTTAGCCATGTGCTAAACTCTTTAAATCACTCACCAAAACCATTTTATCATTCACAAATTTCTTACAAAATTCCTAGCACTTGGGATGTTTTCTCCTTAAGATTTCTAAGTGGTAGTTCACCCATAATGACCACTACACCAAGGTGTTTCCTCTACACCTTAACATCATCTCTCAAACTTCTTTTCTTACTAACTAAACCTTAAACAACTTCTCCAAGACTTAAATACATCCTCAAAACACACATTGAATTCCTAGAACTTCCAAGATAACACCTAAGTTCTTGCATCACCCTAAATCACCTCAATACATGTTTTCTTCTCAAGTAAACATTTATTTACCTTTAACACTTCCTAGTTCACCAAAACTCACTTAAAACACTTAGAACTTCTCACACATTTTTCCCAAATTTGGCCATAGCTTCTCTTGTATATACTCACATCCAAACACTTAGGTTTTCGCCTTATTTCATTCAAAACACCTAAAATCCATCAGGAACATTTTTACACACAACTTCACACATTAAGCACTACATCACAATATAGTGCATAACTTAAATTGCTTGGCACTTAGGCCCTTAAATAACATGGCTCTTAGGCCCTTAAATTGCATAAACCTTAAACACTGAATCTCCCACATAGTAATGCCTTTGACCTGCAAATACACCCAACAATACATACTCCTTTAATAAACTCCTTGAGAGCATTTTACTAGCTCATTCACCATTGGCTCCTTAGGTATTTTATTAAGCAAATCAAGCTCATTTTCCTAAGGTATTTAAACTACATTGAGATAGTTTGTTTACCTCTTTTCCTCACAAATTTCTTTCTTGTTTCCTTGTAAAACCGGTAGGGCATTTGGTTCCTTGTCAACCTCTAAACAATGTACAAATAATAGAATGAGTATTCAAGCATTATGCTTCATCTCATTGTAAACCCTAGTTACACATATTGTTTAACACATTAAGGTAATTGTTTTACCTTGGAATTGGAAGAGGACTTGAACAAGTATCAAGAGAGGACTCCTCCTAGCCCTTGAAAGATTCAAATGAAGCTAAAACAAGCAAGGTAAAGACACCATGGTGAGGTGAATTTTTGGTCATGTACTAAAAGGAGAGGAAACTTGATTTTTCTTTGAGATTCCTTACCTAGAAGCAAAGGAGAGTAATAATGTGTAGAAACACAAGCTCTAGCTCCATCAATGGTGATTCTCCATGGCACCAAAATTGAGCTCTTGAAGATTTGAAAAGGTAGAAGTGTAGAGCTTGACCTAACTAAGACAAATATGGTCTTAGAATTTGATTTGGAGCATGGAGTTGGATTTGGCAAGGAAATGAAGATGGAGAAGAGAGGAGCTGTTGCAAATCGTAAATGGAGGAAAGGAGAAGGTGAAGAAACCGTGTGAAATGAAAGAAGAGAAGGAAATGAGAAGATGAGTTTGCTTTTGGAGATATTTATGTTATAAAGCAAATAGTACATTACTTTAAGCTTTACTTTACTTATTTGATTTCTTTTACAACTTGGTGACTCACTCCTTGAAAAACCGGCCCCCATTTAGTTAGAAGGGTACTTTAGTCTTTATTTGTCAATTTAATTACTTATAACATTATATGTTACAAACTAGCTTATAAAATCACTATTCACTAAAACAAGGCACTTAGAAGTGAAATTTTTGATTTCCCATTAATATAGCCACCCAAATGTGATACTATATAGTACACATGTTAATTAAAGAGTAATGATGGACATTTAGCCATTCAAAACTCATTTACAAGACAATTTTTCAAAAACGTGCTTTAAGACTCCTTAAAGCACATTTTGTGTTTTAACTTGTTTTCAAGCTTGGTTTTCTTTGGTAATTGATTTAATATGTTCATTAACATATTTATAAAGTATAGGTGTGACCATTAGGTCTTATACACATTTATCCCAAGCTTAGAGCACATTTTCGCTCATATTGACTTTAAGGTATTTTCTTGTGTTTTATTTGGTTTAACTGTCCACCAAAGTTTCCTAAGGACTTAATTAGCCTTATAAAATCATACTTAAATGTTATTAAGTCTTGGTAGGCTCTTTGGGTCCTAACCAAGTTCACTCATAGCTTAGAGCATGTTTTTGCTCATACTGTGTCTTAGTGCTTTATTGCACTTTACTATATTTTAAATTGTCCACTGATGTTTCTAAGGCACTTTTTAGCCTTTATATAACATAGTTTGATATTTAAACCACATATCAAGGTTTGGGGTATTTCAATCTACCCCCCTTAAAAGAACTTCGTCCTCGAAGTTCACACTTTCCACACATCATTAGATTAGAACACAGGAATCACTTGGAAATAAACTTCCATAACCAAACACACTTTACATCACAACCTTGGACTTAATGGTCCGGGCAACACATTCACATCCACACATAACATAACATATCCACATGATAACCTCGGACTCTATGGTCCGGGTATCTTAACAACACTTACACATACATAACAACCCCTTTGACTCACTGGTCTTGGGTAACATAACAACCTTTAGACACATAGGTCTATGTAACACAATACATTTAGACTCATAGGTCTTGATAGCATACACTTTAGGAGATCAAAGTCAAAATAACATTTATCACACATACCAAACAACATGTCATAGCATGTATAACAATCAAAAATATCTTTTACATACACACTGTGATCACGCAGAACCCGGTCGCGATGGACACCTTCCGTCCCCGTGCCTTTGGGAGATTAAAACAATCACTTAAGTTTAAAATTTCCTTGTGGGGTTAAGTAAGAGAACTTTAATTATGTAAAGTATCTATCATCGTTTTATAAATGCCAATTGAAAATCCTTTTGAAAACACTCACAACTCCAAGTCCAACTTAAGCTCTTTGCTTCTTTTATTAGCGTGGTTATTTGCGACCACTTATAGGGAGCTTCAAGAATCATCCAACCCTGATGTGATCAGCATCAGTGTAGAACTATCCTTCCACTCCAATTTGTGTTCGGCTTCCCTTGATCACATGCAAATCAAGTTCCACTTCCCACTTCGTTTTCAAGCATCAAATAAATCACTCATTTCCAATGTTCTATCTTTTAAATCATTCTAATCATGATCATAACATCTCCAAAGGATAGAACTCCGTCTATCAGTTACCTCCACTCACTTTAATCCTGTTGCCTAGGGAATCTTATTCTCACTAGGTTCTATGTCGGTATCATGCCCTTTCATGAATCACTATATAGTATATATATACACATATATTTTATCAAAACAACACATACAACACACCGTTTCACATTTATACACTGTCGGGGTTTTGTTCCCCGGGAGTTTCTCTACTCCCCACACTTGTATTATCACACACCACTGTTTACAAATAAACACACTTATCACAATGGTATTCACATCTTCTGTGCGCAATTACCACAATTAAACCATGAATGAATGTGTATGTTTACGTAACACACACATCAATCATCAAAACAACTATTTTGTGCTATGCACAACATAAGTCACGTATACTTGTACGGTAATACACACTAAGTGGTCTTGCGCTCTACCCCCCTTAAAAGGGATTACGCCCACGTAATCAATCACTAAACATTAGCTTAAAATGTTTTGCCTTCGTGAAGTGTTTTAACTTCCACGCGGTCTATTACACAATGGATTCTGATTAGAGGATCTTAACCATATTGGCGGTTTAGTTCCTAAACCAAGAATTCTCATTGGAGTTGTTTAAACTCTTAGTTGGTTTCGATTCTGGCCTGTTAGGCTTCTAGGCGTTAATAATTAGCCATTCACTCATGTTCACCATGTACATTCAACACTTGAATCACTGGCTCACTAGTTTCTGCTGCGAAACCCTAGTAGCTGTAGAGCTTAATTGCCCCATTTGTTATTCTTACTGTATTGTACATCCCCAATTATCACCTTTATCTTGGTGACAATGGTTTCCCAACCGACGCGTGGTATCTTTTACCGTTAGCGAATTCGGTGAGTTATAAACTTTCTATCCACTTCCATAACAATTTACTGTGTATACAGCTATGTATTTCACAACGATCGACTTGTTCCCTTCCGACTTACTGTCGGTTGAGATTGAGCTACTACCTAGTGTGTAGTGCTCTCTCAGCTATTTACAACATTTGGGGTATATTCCATACCGATATTTGGCAATTAGTGCTACTGTAGTCACTTACTGTTAATCATATCTCCACATTTGGTTATGAACAAGTACCTTTTTTCTTTTTTTTTTATTGGTGCGGCCTTGCATTTCCTATGCATCGGCCTATACAACATTATTGCTTCACAATTAACATGTTTCCAATTCCTAGCTATCCCACTCGATCATTACTGCGCAAGTGCAATGCCAAAACACTCAGTCATACAGAGTGCAGAGGCGTAAACTCTTGACAGTAAATCCCTTATGTGATTGCAGTAGGAATTCACACCGAGTTCCTTATCACATAGTACCGACCATTGGCTTATTGCCCAGTCTGTGCATCATCACTTGTCTTGCATCTCTACTAAGTTTAACTCATGCTGGTCTTATCTGTTACATTATCGTTTAACAACACTTATACAACGGTCGCTTGTTGCGCACCGTGCTCTTACTCCTTGTATAACATCAGCTTATATCGTATCTGCTGTCACCTCAACTTCCACACATAAACTTACATCATTCGTATTATGGTTCATCACTCATTTGGATGACTACTGAATGCTCCTTGAGCGTCGATCATTCGAGTCACAAGCCGACATTATTCAGCTCGGTGTTTCACTTTATACACACGTACTACTAAGCTAACTGCTCTCTTTCAATAATAACGTTGTCCATCCTTAACATATTTCTCGGGCTTGATACACATAATTACCGCTCCTGCGGTCTCACAACGTCGAGAGGTATCCCCACTCTTTATGCAGTGGTTCATTCTCCACTCTATTCACTTATACAACATAAAGTCCTACTATCGATCGAACTTATATAACACGTTTTGCTTGTGGCTTACAAGCTTTATTGCCTCGAGCTCTGCTCATTGTAGGCCGTTCACACACACGTACTTTTCTGTACAACATTACGTGGTTTGAGTGTTATATTGAGCTCCATGACAAGGTCGTTGCATTCCGTTTCCTTTCATGGGATGCCCCTTAGGATTGTCAGTCCGTCTCCTGACAACTTATGTCTAAACTGGGTGTTAGTTTCAACCCTTGTGTTTCTGTCATGCCATTTCGTGCAACACTTGTTGATGCGAACACCATCCAAGGATTGCTCCTGGGTGTTGCTAAGTTATGCTTTTACATTTAGTTCACACTTATTGGTAAATTCAGTTAGCCACGCCGTTTGCGTTCTTAACTGGCTTATTATCTCCTCCTGTGAAGATCAACATTTCCTGGTAGTGTAGGTACTCATTCTGGGAATTTTCATCCCGTTCATTGCACATTAATGTGTCCACATTAGTCATTTACTTGCCATGTACAGGCTAGGTCACCGTTCCAGCTAACATGTTTTATCCCTAAGGATCCTTAAGATATATACGATGTCTTTACATAACAGTTAGTGCACTTCGCACTTCCTGACTCTTAAAACATTTCCTTGAAAATGAATTCACTGACTCCTTTAGTCTAGTTATCTCAACTGAGTTCCTTAACTTCAACCATTCCTTGTAATCTTTAGCTCTTGTTTGATTTATACTGCTGACCGTAGACGGAGTCGACTACTTCCCGTGTTTCGGACTCCACTCGTATACATATGTGGGGTATCATACTGATACATTGCTACTTACCCAACTAACCCATAAGTAGGTCTGTCAGGCCCACAAGCTCCTATCGGAGTGCGGTCGTCCCACAATTCAGTTGGTACACTCGTAGTGTCCGTCTCACGCCTAGGCGAAGCATTCTGTTGTCAACTCCTTATATTGTCCCGTGACAATATTCATTCCTTACTTCCCGAACTTAATCGAGGGAAAGTTTATCCATTGTTGTATCCTCGTCAACTGTCCTTGATTTTACTGGCTTGGTTTAAAAAAAAGTTAGAAAGAAGTGTTGGTTTGAAAGAAAATCTGGTTTTGAAAAGAAAAGGGTTTGAATAAATCTGGGTTTGAAAGAAAATTTTCATGGTTTCACAACATCTTCTTACCTTAGCCAAGTCTAGCATCTTGCTGACTGGTGTACTTACAACATCACAGAGGTTAGGCTATTAAGCCCTTCCACGGTTATAATGTTCACACTTAACTTCTTGGTACTTTACTAAGTACTTGTAGTGGTTATAAATTTTCCCGAACAGCCCTGTTATAGCAGCACTTGCTACGGCAAGTGCGCCATGCTAACTGGCTATCGGTTTAAACATACCAGTTGTGGCATTGTTTTTACCCATATTGTCATCAGTGGCCTTGTTGGCCCTTACTGATCTCACTGCCTTGATAATAACCTTCTGGGTAACTCCTCACTGTATTCACATGGTAATTATCAACTGGGGTGTCTCCCACTCTTGGAGTCCCTCTTTACTTAGTATCGTATCCTCTTCGTAGCCCATTCCACGTATTTGTCGTGGTTACTGAGACTTGTCTCTTATTTGGGCACTACATTGTAGTTCCTTTGTCGGTTGACATACCGTTGGTGTATTGTTTATCAACTGTGGTCCCGTAGACACTCGTCTCGGGTTTCACTAATCCACTTCTTGCCTGTTGCACGGTCGGTGCGTTGCAAGCTGGTCATCCTCGACTGCTCGGCATGTCGACCCAGGCTGTCGGAAATTCTATTCTCTTATACTCAAAATCCTTCATTCTTCGCTATCAAATGTGGTTAACATCATTCAGATGGAGACCGTCTCCGGGATTCCCAGTTTTCGGGATCCACCGTGTGACAGGTTCTCCGTACCTTAGAGGTACTTAATAACAGCCAGATCGGGTATTCCCGAGTAAGAGAGGACTTCCATCTCTCTGGCGTTGTTTCCCAAGTTATCAAACAGGGATTGTGGAGGGTGGGATGGATATTGTAGGTTTCCAGTAGTCACTGGTAGTTCCTAACTAGCGTATCTCTCACGCTATCACTCAACCCTTAACCCAAAGTACTTAAATCCTAACTCGGTACTTCCTAAGCTCGGTAATTCAGTCATCAGAGCGATACTTCGCTCTGATACCACTTTTTGTAACACCCCATCCAACAACATATACATAACAACAATCTGCAGCGGAATACACAACTCATCAATTAACTCAACTTGCTGGTGTTACACGCCGTTAACCACCCACGTGGCTAACAAGGCTAATACACATACATTGTACCGGTCTGATGGGCTAAATTCCCGAGCGACTACACATTACTATCCCTTTCCATTTACAACAACAACAACGTACACCTTTCAGCTGTACCGAGTATTAATAAACTGATGCCGACAACAATTTCGGTCTTACTACACCTACTGTATACGTACACTTAAATGATTACCCATGTACAACGACTACCCATCCTACTCTCGGACGGCTTCCAGCACTTCGTACCTGAAATAGGAAAAGAAGAGAAAGGGTGGCCCCCAAGGGGCTCAGCACCTTTGCTGGTATGGTAAACCCGCAGCCCACATGCTACCGGGCCACGCACAACTACTTGTCGTCTTAGCATGCGGTTGATTATATTTAAATCATACATGTAACAACGAACACACATCACATAACATTCGCCTCAACGGGCTCAACAAACGGATAATATATCCTTACTTAATAAGTCACTCATGGTATTCATCATCCCTAGAGTGTTCCTCCTCTGATGGAGCTACTTCCTTAATAGACGACACATACCCTTAAATCGGGTTACCCTTAAACGCCTCTTATCACAAACTGGGAATCATATCCATGATCCACACACTCCACATTTTACAACATATAACATACACTACATAACAACACTTAACAACACTTTGCACGTTTCCACGTGCACAACATAACACCGCAATAGATATTGCATCACAACAAAGATACATAACATAACGGGAATGGTCCTCTCAGGAACCGACCCAAACATCACTAATACACTGGTGAGCCTAGAGATTGTTGCCAGTCTCATGATAAGCTCGTTACTAACTCGTTACCGTCTCGTTAAATGAACGGTTAACTTAACACAAGGTGTCTCGGATATAGTGATCCAAGCACACCGAAACAACCATAACAATAGTATGCCCCTGTGGCCCGACGTGAGTCAGTAATAGCCTTGGTTAAGCTAAAGGGAAGGTTGGGAACCAAATTGGAAACAACCATAACATACAGAGAGATCGAACCTGCTATGACAACGACCCCCATACTCACACGCGTGGCCGGAACAGACCGGACTCCTCACTCCCCCCGTTAACACTTGTTAGAAGTTCATCATTGAACTTAGTTAAACAATCACACATTGGGTTAAGTCTTGTTAGACACACACAAGGGAAGGGAGAGTTGTACATTCACTTATAAACATCACACACAAACATCACATATCCAACTCACACATAGCCGTGGTTAGAACGTTCCTTAGGTCGGAAACGTTATTACCGGATACCGTTCTCTTACGTTTACCTAATAGTGGTTAACTAGCCCTTCAAGCGCATTAGAGGTTACCGGTATCGGCACGTAAACATACAATAACAATAACGACTGTAAACTCGTTTCATGATTTATATCATAACGTGGCAAACATACAGAAAAGCACATTGGCATACAAGCCGGTGTAATCCGGTAGGACACAGGTTGCAAGAAAACCATACCTGTCACCGGAGTCCACTTTATGTACCTCGAGCAACTCTCGAACAACTGATAACATTACATGTACTTTTATTAATATCGGGGTAGCATGATGATTTAACGTCTAATGCTTATAACTTCTCCCCGTTAACTTAGTTACATAACTTAACATTTTAAACTTGTTTTACTCTCACATTTTAATACAACTTTTAACCCACCTTATTGTCATTAAAACTCACCTAACATGCCCTTAACAACCTTATAACATCATTAGCTATCAATCCCCATCATTACTTATCATTTTATAACCATAAACAACATTTTTGGTCCGACCGACCTTACCGACCGAACTTGTCCAAGTTCGGTCCATTCCAGAACATATTTCCGTCAAAATTTTCTACTCCGACCGACCTTGTAAGTTCGGTCGCATGTTCGGTCTATTCCCGAGACTTTCTTCCCCTTTGAAAATTTAGCCCGACCGAACTTGCCAAGTCCGGTCCTATGTTCGGTCGGTTCCAGAAACTTAATCCGTACACAAAATACAAGCCCGACCGACCTTGCAAGTCCGGTCCCCAAGGTCGGTCCATTCCAGAAGCCAATTCTCGCAGGGTAAACTGGGCTCGACCGAACTTGCAAGTTCGGTCTGCCCCAGACCCTTGTTTTCCTTTTCTCATTCAACTCCAAACTTCACCCCTTATATCCTAGTACACCCTAACCTCATTTGGGCACTTCAAACACACCTTTAGCCATGTGCTAAACTCTTTAAATCACTCACCAAAACCATTTTATCATTCACAAATTTCTTACAAAATTCCTAGCACTTGGGATGTTTTCTCCTTAAGATTTCTAAGTGGTAGTTCACCCATAATGACCACTACACCAAGGTGTTTCCTCTACACCTTAACATCATCTCTCAAACTTCTTTTCTTACTAACTAAACCTTAAACAACTTCTCCAAGACTTAAATACATCCTCAAAACACACATTGAATTCCTAGAACTTCCAAGATAACACCTAAGTTCTTGCATCACCCTAAATCACCTCAATACATGTTTTCTTCTCAAGTAAACATTTATTTACCTTTAACACTTCCTAGTTCACCAAAACTCACTTAAAACACTTAGAACTTCTCACACATTTTTCCCAAATTTGGCCATAGCTTCTCTTGTATATACTCACATCCAAACACTTAGGTTTTCGCCTTATTTCATTCAAAACACCTAAAATCCATCAGGAACATTTTTACACACAACTTCACACATTAAGCACTACATCACAATATAGTGCATAACTTAAATTGCTTGGCACTTAGGCCCTTAAATAACATGGCTCTTAGGCCCTTAAATTGCATAAACCTTAAACACTGAATCTCCCACATAGTAATGCCTTTGACCTGCAAATACACCCAACAATACATACTCCTTTAATAAACTCCTTGAGAGCATTTTACTAGCTCATTCACCATTGGCTCCTTAGGTATTTTATTAAGCAAATCAAGCTCATTTTCCTAAGGTATTTAAACTACATTGAGATAGTTTGTTTACCTCTTTTCCTCACAAATTTCTTTCTTGTTTCCTTGTAAAACCGGTAGGGCATTTGGTTCCTTGTCAACCTCTAAACAATGTACAAATAATAGAATGAGTATTCAAGCATTATGCTTCATCTCATTGTAAACCCTAGTTACACATATTGTTTTAACACATTAAGGTAATTGTTTTACCTTGGAATTGGAAGAGGACTTGAACAAGTATCAAGAGAGGACTCCTCCTAGCCCTTGAAAGATTCAAATGAAGCTAAAACAAGCAAGGTAAAGACACCATGGTGAGGTGAATTTTCGGTCATGTACTAAAAGGAGAGGAAACTTGATTTTTCTTTGAGATTCCTTACCTAGAAGCAAAGGAGAGTAATAATGTGTAGAAACACAAGCTCTAGCTCCATCAATGGTGATTCTCCATGGCACCAAAATTGAGCTCTTGAAGATTTGAAAAGGTAGAAGTGTAGAGCTTGACCTAACTAAGACAAATATGGTCTTAGAATTTGATTTGGAGCATGGAGTTGGATTTGGCAAGGAAATGAAGATGGAGAAGAGAGGTGAAATACCCCGGATCTAGGAATGGCGATTAAATTACTCTAATATGATTATAAAAGGCCTAATGGTGCCTAAAGAGTATTGGTAAAAAGAATAAAACCAAAAGAAAAGAGAAAACGCTTGAAAAGCGAAAAACGCTAAGATACGCGTTAAATGAGTATAAGAGATATATGATCTCGAGAGGGTCCGAGATGGATTCCTAAGGCTTAGTTAGGCCTAATAAGTATACGGGAATGATTCCCGAAGAAAACGGATCCAAATAATGGATTAAAACGCTAACGGAGTTTAAAGCACGTTTTTCGAGAAAACCGAAAACGTGCTTTAAGTGGTCAAAGGGACCCGTAAAAATTATAGTTGAGCATATAACTATAATTAAGTATTAATGGAACCTTAATAGCCATTAAAAATAAAGAAACGAGAAAAATCCGAAAAACGGGCCCGGTTAGTGAACAGTGTCAAACCGGGTAAAATAACGAGCGTTTTCTGTAAGAAAACGAAAAACGCTCCAACTTACTAATATAGTGGGGCCGGTTTTATTAGTGAGTCATCCCCCTCACTCACACACAAATAAAGAAAGAAGAAAGAAAAAGAGGAGAGAGTAAAGTAAAAAGCATAAAAACACCTTTTACTCTCTTTCCTCCCATTTTCCCTCTTCTCTCTCCTTCCCTTCCTTATTCCACCGTGAGTTCCCTTCCTCCTCCCCATCTCTTGCGATTTGAGCTGCACCAAAGAGCTTCCATGGCTGCTCCTCTTCCCTTGCTTCCTCAAGCCACATAAATGCTCCAAATCAAAAACGAAACACATATTTGTGTTCCTCTCATCAAGCTCCACACTTCCCTCTTTTCAAAATTTGAAAAGGATGAATTTCATTTTGATGGGTGTTGGCCATTTGAAGAGAAAAGCACACCATTTAGAAGCTTGAAGCTTCCTCTTCCATCCAAGGTAAAATATCCAAAGAAAATGGCATTTTCTTCATCTCCTTTTGTTGGCCGATTTTGGCAAGTGTTAATGCCTTGCTTCTCTTTGTTTTGAGCTACTCTCCAAGTCTCCAATGGTGGGTTGGAGCTCCTCCTTTGATTCTTGGCAAGTCAATTCTAGGGTTTCCAAAGGTAATGTTCAAATTTAAGGCCTTGAGCTCCTCCTCTTGATTCATGAGTTTTTCCATAGTTAGGAGAACTAATGAGTACTCCTTATATCCATTGGTATATTGGTCTAGAGAATTGGGCAAGTGAGTTGCCTAGACCGATTTTGGTGAAGAGAAGATGAGAAGAGGAGAAGTGTATTAACAAGGAAATTTAAGAGAATGCAAGGTAAGAACCACCCTAATGTGTATCCTATGTTTTAGCATTTGGGGAGGGTTAATTAAATGAATGAACCCACTTGATTGGTGGTGATAATGTGCTTGCTTAGAAATAATGCAAGTGAGAAAACATTTGTGAGTTAATGCTTGTTTTGGGAGCTATGTATTTGATGAATTATGCTATATGGTGTAATGAGTTTTGTTTGATTAATGAGGGGATATTGAGTGCTGATAGAACCCTTGTGGTTTGGCTAGTTTTTAGTGATTTAAATGGTGGTATGAGTTTTGGGCAATGTTAGAGAAGTAGCCAAGTTATGGCAAAATTTATGTGGAAACCTAAGTGGGTTAAGTGATGTTTTGTGTGGAGAATAACCTAGGGTTAGCTAGGTGTTGTTGGAGTTTGAAGTGGGAAAATGATCACCCAATAATATGAGAGGATGATTGTGGTGAGATGTGCAAAATCTGTAGCAAGAAGTGGTGTGAGTGCCTTAGGAGTTTTTAGAAAACAAAGAAGATATTAGGCTTTAAGAGTGAGTCATAGAACTTGGTATGAGGTTGCATTATCTTGAAGTTTTGGAATGGTTAAATGAAGAGAGCAATGATGCAATATCAAGAGAGGTTAGAAAATACACAAGTGTGCATTAGTGCAAAAGGAGAATGCAAATTTGTGATTTTGGGCAAGAATTTGAGTAAGGGTTTTAACCCATGATTTGAAGAGTTTTAGAGCATGTTTTTAAGGTGATTAAACATGTGGAAACTTGTGGAAGATTAAGGGTGGTTTAAGGATTGATTTGGAGTTGAAAGAACAAATTAAGAGAAAAATCTGTAGTGGACCGACCCAGGGTCCGACCCAGTTCGTCGGTCGGACCATGTTAAGCCGCCATAAAGCTTCGGCAATGGACCGACCCAGAGAGTTTTGGGTCGGTCGGCTTAGCTTTGGGTCGGTCGGGCAAAATTTAACGAAGGAAAAAGTTTCGGCAATGGACCGACCCATAAGGATGGTCGGTCGTGGTCGGTCTAAGTTGTTTTCTGACCAGAACGTTACTGGACGGACCGACCCAGGGGTTGGGTCGGTCGGTGGGTCGGTCGACCCGTAACAAAAAAAAAAAAAAAAAAAAAAAAAAAAAAAGAAGTTTTAATTCCTAAGAATGTTAATTGGTATTAAGGTGTGGCCATTAATGGGTAGTGATGATGGGACCCTAGAACTTAAGTAATTAGTTAAGATTAAGTATAACCTTAATGCTAAAGTTAAGATTATAAGGTTGTTCAGGATAAATTAAGTTAAGTTATAATGGTGATTGAGTGGTAAGAAGTTGTAATACCAATGTAAGTTATAAAACTATCGAACTGGTTAATCATGGGCGCATTAGTCGTTAATATAATTATGTTACCCCGATATTAATAAATAGTTATGATGTTTACCAGTTGTACCAGATTTCCAAGGAACATGTATGGCACATTAGAGTGCATCTTCGTGAAAGGTATGATTTTCTCTCATGCCCCGTATGCTAACCGAGTTACTCTGATTTGTGTGTTTGTGTGCCGGCTTCATCAAGATTAAGCATGAAAATAATCCCTTGTTTGATTATGCATGCATTGTTGTATGTTGAATGAGCTAACATACTTGTTGCCGGTGTGGTCTAACTGTGCATAGACCGACTCTTAGTGAGTATTGATTGACTAAAAACCCGTTGAACGGGTAGTCACATAACCAATGGTATTATGCAAACACACACAAGCTATCGATTAAAGTATAACGATACACAAACATATGAACTCCCTAAAATGCGAGGAGATGTACGGGTTGAGTATATACCCGATAACGGTTAGAGAACCTTATTGAAACAATCCACGAAATAAATATGAGTGGAGAGATAAATGACCTCCATCGAGAGGATTGAAGTTAGTCCAATAATGTAACATATAAGAAGGTAAAAGAGACCTAAGGGACTAGTGTCCCTTGAGATACGGTCGACCTCTTATGAGGATTTACCCGGTATAAAAAATATCCGAAAGTACAGCATATGTACTGTAAAGGTAACTCTTAAACCTAAGATTAACCAATTGAGTAATGTTCCCTAAGTCATTAGAAACATCGAGAATGATGCTTCTAGACTAATATACATGATATAATTATAACTCCGAGAGAGGAGTATATGGGAATGTGAGTAGTCCGAGAGTAGACGGACCTAAATAAAAGAGGTTGGAACTAAGAGAGAGTTCCGTGAGCTAGTTGAACCTTCCCACCATGCTAGACCCAGAGTAGGGTCGAAACCGGGGAAGTAAGACTATGCTAGAGAGCCATGAGTTTTGGCTCAAGTATGTAATAAGAGTAACAAGCGTGACGTAGGAGACCTGTAGTGTCTCGAGAATCTACGAGAGCTTGAGTATGAATAACCCAAGAGTGTGGGTGAGATAATGAGTATAAATAACCCGAGAGAAAGGGGTGAGTATATGTATGAGTAACCCGAGAGAATGGGTAAGCATAAGAATGAGTAGCCCAAGAGAATGGGTGTGTAAACGAATAAGTAACCCGAGAGAACGGGTGAGGTATTAAATAAGTAAAAGGCATAGTGAGGAATAACCCTCAATGCCTAAGGGTAACCAGTTACCACTAACAACATTGTTATGTTAGTTAGGAATCGTGTTCCGTGATTGGATGTAGATTCCTTGTGTGATACATATATATTGTATTGCCATGATGCATGTTGTTTGATTAAAATGAACTCCATGTATATCCGACCCAAAGTAGTCGGCGTACCGCGGTTAGCACGCGGTATATGCGAATTTCATGCGCAGCGAAAGCTGACCCCCTAGGGGGAACGTTTTTAGTGTGCAGGTACTTGAAGCTGGCCACCGTTCGAGAGAGTAGGACGGGGACTGCTGTGAGCATGGGTAGTTAGATTGTAATTACTTATGCGTTTGAATATGTAAGTCCGAGTATGTTATCGGCATCCGTATATGTAGACTCGGTTAGTAAAGAAGTGAAATGATTATGGTGTTTGTATGAAGTACTCGGTTGTTCCAGTCCATCAGACCGTTACTGTTGTGAGTCAGGCCTGGTTAGCCACGAGGGTGGCTAACGGCGTTGTATCACCCTCTGTTGTATTTGAATTCCGCTGCGAGCTTAATGGTAATTGTAACAGTTAAGAGTTAATGATGAGATTAGCAGTTGGGGTGTTACAAAAATGGTATCAGAGCGAAGTATCGCTCTGATGACTGGAAATACCGAGCTTAGGAAATACCGAGTTAGGATATAGAGACTTAGGGCTATGGGTTGAGTGGTAGCGTGAGAGATGCGCTAGATAGGAACTTCCAGTATGATCTGGATACCTACAATACCAGACCCGCCCTCCACAACCCCCGCATTAAAAGCTTGGGAAAGAACGCCAGAGAGACGGGGAAACCCAATCTGGCAGTTATTTAATATTTCATTGAACCAGAACCTGTCATGCGGTAAGTCCCGAGAACCGGAAAGCCCGGAGACGGATCCCGCTGGAATGACAATGACCGCACATAATGGCGAGAGATCGAGAAATCCTAATCCAAGGAGATCGAAATCTGTGGCAACTTGGGGCGACATGCTTAGCAGTCGCGAGAACCCAATAGGCCGAGTAGCAGTAAGAAGCATGCACCAACCGTGCAACAAGGCGGACACATGAGAAATAACGAGAACCGGGACACATGTCTACGGACCGCCATGATATGTAATACCCCTAAGGGTATACCAATCAATTAAGAACATAGTTGAGAGTTGGTACACCCACCCTGCCACACCCGAAGAGGTTGCAATACCTAACGGGCACAGCTTAGAGAGCTACGAGCATAACTACGGGATATACCCGAATAGGACTACAAAGTAGTACCTAAATAAGCTAAACCTCGGTAACCACAGTAAAGACGTGGGAACGAGCAACGAGGTAAAGCATAGAATTAAAGTAATTAAGGAACTCCGAGAGTGGAGGAGCACCTAAATGAATGACAGTCATGTCAAGAGGAATGAGAAGCAGCTCCAAGGAGCAGTTATCCAACTAGGGGATCAAGGAAGAGCCAACGAGGCTACCAAATATAATGTGAACAATACCGTGACCGGTATGAGTTAACCCAAAAACCGCCAGTACCGCGCACTTGCCACGGCAAGTGCAGTAATAGCGGGACCAATAAGAAGAGCTTTGACAAGCTATCAGTACTTAGCAAAGTACCAGAATGGCGAATGAAGCCAATATAGCAACTCGAACCTTAAGAATTCTGAAATGAAACCTTGAAAAGGCCTAACAGCCTAGTCACTGTATAAAGAACATACCGGCCAGCAAGAAACTGGACTGGATAAGAATCAGCCGGCATTGAAATGCCATGAAGAGCTTATTCTTAAAACCCGAATTTTCTTTCAAACATGAATTTTCCAAAAACCCCCGAATTTTTAAACCAAACCAGAGAATCACGGTAAGTCATTATAGGACCATATAAGAGGAGTTGGCAACAGAATACTTCACTTAGGCGTGACCGACACTACAAGTGTACACAAACGAGACATGGAACAACCGCACTCCAAAGGAGCTTGCGGGCCTGACAGACCAGTTATGAGTTAGTCGGGTAAGTGGTAACGTATCAATAAGATACTCCATGTATGTATACAAGTAGAGTACGGAACACGGGAAGTAGCCCACTCCATACTACGGACGAAAGAGCCAATCCAAACCAAGACAGTTGGACACCGAATGATCGAAGAACAAGAAGCTTACCAAGAATCCAGTAAGGTCACGGACCTAAGATAAGGCGTTAAGAAGTGCGAGAAGCACAGAGTATTAAGTACAGACATTGGAAATGTCTCAGGAAATACCTAATAACTGGGTGAATACCAGTGTAAATACGGCGAATGCCTAAATGAACTTATTAATGTACGATAAACGGGATAGAATTCCCACTTTATACCTCACTGAAGAGAATAATGACCTAACCCAGAAGGTATTAGAAGGTACCAAGGATCTACCCAATATGGGAGACATTACAACCCTAAACGGGATAGTCAAGGACATAGCCGCAAGGCAAAGTCACAACTGAACATAACCATAAGTACAAGCCAAATGTAATGGCATTACTCTGTAACACCCAGGAGCAATCCGAGAAGGGTGCCGGAGTCAACAGTAGTTGAACGAAACATCGTGTTGAGAACACAAGTGTTAAGTCAAACACTCGGGTAAAACCCGAAGGGATCCCACGTAGCACGGGATACCCTAGATTGCCAGAGGGCATCAACAAATATCAAGTTGTTTTAAGGGCCTTCCATGTACGGAAGTGTGGTGAGACAACCACATCAAGAGCCCAGTAATACCTTCCAAACCATTTAATGACATATGGTAAAGGAGAAACCTATATAAACAGCCCGCATGGAGCATGACTCGAGGCAAGGTGGCTTGTAAGCCGATAAAACTAACTACAATACGTAGATCCAAACATTGTAAAACATATGCATAAAGGCATAAGAGGAACAGTGGTGAATGAACCACTACCTTAGAGTGGGGATACCACTTGTGATTATGGGGCCTATGGAGCGGCATTTGCGTGAATCCTCCAGAGAAAGGCTACCACCTAAGTATGTAATGTGAAACCGCTAGAGCGGTGTAGTAAAACTTGAGCATGTGTATATTGCCAAGGAGTATATGAACTATAGTAGTGTATGTTGTTGAGCCACAGTGTAAATGGCGTGAACACCTAGGCGGAAGCTAAAGTAGTAGCGGATGCCATGAAAATGAGAAAGACCAAGGTACGCAGTGAGCGACCATTGTGAGAGTATATTCAGATAGTAATCAGAAGTTGATGAGAAAATGTGGTAATGGAGACATGATCATTCCTATCTCATGAGAGATTTACTGTCAAGGGTTTACGCTTCTGCACTCTGTATGACTGAGTGTTTTGGTATTACACTTGTGCGGTAATGATCAAGTGGAGAGCCAGGAATTGAGAAATGTCAACAAGCCTGTTGAGTGAGAATCTAGAGAGATAACCGTGCGACCATTGGCTAAAGATGCACAAAGAACGTGGGCAGTAACCCACAGGGCCCAGGATCGATATGTGGAAAAATGCAGAGTAGTATGAATGAAGAACTCTGGCACAGAACCAAGAAACAAACATAATCCATGAGCCACTATTAAATGAGGAAGCACTACATGCTAAGTAGCAGCTTGACCTCAACCGACAATAAGTCGGGAAAAATATGTGAATAATCACAAAGGTATACAGTGTTAAGATTTCCAGAGAATTGGAGAGAAAATCTATAACTCATCGAATTCGCATACGGTAAGATACCAAGCGACGATTAAATACATTGAGAATACCAAAGAGCGAATTAAGCTCTAGTTACCAGGTCACGCAGCAGAAGCTTGTGGACCATGATTCAAGGTTAAGTATACCTATGTTATAAACCCCTTGAAGCCTTAGAGGCTAGAACCGAACCCGGTTATGAGTTAATTAACCATTGAAGTTAAACTTCATATACCGAATTAATGAACCAATGTTCAGTGATAACATATGGTTGGTTACGCGGGCGTAACCCCTTTTAAGGGGGGTAGGGCGAGAAACCGCTTAGAGTATGTTTTACGTGTTGGTGCGTAAACTACTATGTGCATAGCACAAAAGAAATTATTTTGATGTTTGGACCTCATGTTACATAAACATGTGTACCCATTCATTGTGTAAGTATGAGTATTGTGCATGAGAGATGCAAGTAATGAGAATGTAATATATATGAAAAGAGGAGTAGAGAAACTCCTGGGGAATGAGAATCCCTATAGTATATGTCTAGTGAGATTAGACATGAGATGATGAGTATGAATCGGCATGAAACCGATGTGTAACCTAAGAGGGAGTGAGTTCCCTAGGTGACTTTATTTGAGAATGATAGATGGAGTGAGTTCCATCCTTTGGAGTTGTATGTTTTAAGTTGAGTAATAATTTGACTAATGAGGCCACAAGTATGGAATGCCTAGGCAAGGTAAGTGAAACAAATAGAGAATAATGGATGACTTAAGTTCCATGATAAGGATAAATCGAAACAGATTGTTTTATGAATATGACTAGAAAGAGTAAAAGATAGAAAACGAAAATGTTTGACTATCTGATTGTTTGAAACTGACGTGGGAGGTGGAACTTGATCTGCTAGCGATCAAGGGAAACCGAACACAAATTGGGGTGGAAGGATAGTTCAACACTGATGCTGATCACATCAGGGTTAGATGATTCCTGAAGCTCCCTATAGTGGTCACAAGTAATCACGCTAAGAAAGATACAGCTACCATAAATCTGATTTGGAGTTGTGTGATGTTTTAAAAAGAATTTTCAAACAGATTTTGGAAAAAGAATTTTCTTCAAGTATGAAGATGGAAATGAAAATTGGTTTTGAAACCGCTATCACCCGCCGATGGCTGTGGCCTTAAGTCTTGATGACCGGTAGAACGGTGGGCGTGTATTAGTTTTGAAACCATTTCACCGTACGTGCGGCGGTCCTAAGTGACCGGTTGGGGCGGTGACAGTGTGTGATTTTTCCAAAGGCAGCGGGACGGGGAGAGTACCCTGAGATGTTCCTGTGTTGAGTGAGTCAACCAGAGTGCCTGAGGATATGTATATGTGAAACGTTTTGATCAGAACCGAAGGGACCGTGGGCCAGAGAGAGTAAGTGCCCATTTTTCATGAAACGGCCGTGAACCAGAAAGAGTAAGTGTTCAACGTGACCGGTACCTGAGGGATCAGTAGTATATTACTCAATATGGATTCGAGGACTGTAGTGCCTTCTTGTCTTCGGACCGATTCCATGGAGAGAGTAAAAAGAGTATTTTTGATTGCTATACATGCTGTGATATGTGTGTGGTATGTGTAGTATGAAATGAGACAGACTTGTGGAGTCTGTAAGGTTATACATGTACTATAACCTTGGCATTGAATGCCATGAGAGTAACCACCTAGATTCAGCAACTTTGAGGACAAAGTTCCTAAGGGGGGTAGATTGAAATACCCCGGATCTAGGAATGGCGATTAAATTACTCTAATATGATTATAAAGGCCTAATGGTGCCTAAAGAGTATTGGTAAAAAGAATAAAACCAAAAGAAAAGAGAAAACGCTTGAAAAGCGAAAAACGCTAAATGCGTTAAATGAGTATAAGAGATATATGATCTCGAGAGGGTCCGAGATGGATTCCTAAGGCTTAGTTAGGCCTAATAGTATACGGGAATGATTCCCGAAGAAAACGGATCCAAATAATGGATTAAAACGCTAACGGAGTTTAAAGCACGTTTTTCGAGAAAACCCGAAAACGTGACTTTAAGTGGTCAAAGGGACCCGTAAAAATTATAGTTGAGCATATAACTATAATTAAGTATTAATGGAACCTTAATAGCCATTAAAAATAAAGAAACGAGAAAAATCCGAAAAACGGGCCCGGTTAGTGAACAGTGTCAAACCGGGTAAAATAACGAGCGTTTTCTGTAAGAAAACGAAAAACGCTCCAACTTACTAATATAGTGGGGCCGGTTTTATTAGTGAGTCATCCCCCTCACTCACACACAAATAAAGAAAGAAAGAAAGAAAAAGAGGAGAGAGTAAAGTAAAAAGCATAAAAACACCTTTTACTCTCTTTCCTCCCATTTTCCCTCTTCTCTCTCCTTCCCTTCCTTATTCCACCGTGAGTTCCCTTCCTCCTCCCCATCTCTTGCGATTTGAGCTGCACCAAAGAGCTTCCATGGCTGCTCCTCTTCCCTTGCTTCCTTAAGCCACATAAATGCTCCAAATCAAAAACGAAACACATATTTGTGTTCCTCTCATCAAGCTCCACACTTCCCTCTTTTCAAAATTTGAAAAGGATGAATTTCATTTTGATGGGTGTTGGCCATTTGAAGAGAAAAGCACACCATTTAGAAGCTTGAAGCTTCCTCTTCCATCCAAGGTAAAAATATCCAAAGAAAATGGCATTTTTCTTCATCTCCTTTTGTTGGCCGATTTTGGCAAGTGTTAATGCCTTGCTTCTCTTTGTTTTGAGCTACTCTCCAAGTCTCCAATGGTGGGTTGGAGCTCCTCCTTTGATTCTTGGCAAGTCAATTCTAGGGTTTCCAAAGGTAATGTTCAAATTTAAGGCCTTGAGCCCTCCTCTTGAATTCATGAGTTATTTCCATAGTTAGGAGAACTAATGAGTACTCCTTATATCCATTGGTATATTGGTCTAGAGAATTGGGCAAGTGAGTTGCCTAGACCGATTTTGGATGAAGAGAAGATGAGAAGAGGAGAAGTGTATTAACAAGGAAATTTAAGAGAATGCAAGGTAAGAAACCAACCCTAATGTGTATCCTATGTGTTTTAGCATTTGGGGAGGGTTAATTAAATGAATGAACCCCACTTGAGTTGTGGTGATAATGTGCTTGCTTAGAAATAATGCAAGTGAGAAAACATTTGTGAGTTAATGCTTGTTTGGGAGCTATGTATTTGATGAATTATGCTATATGGTGTAATGAGTTTTGTTTGATTAATGAGGGGATATTGAGTGCTGATAGAACCCTTGTGGTTTGGCTAGTTTTAGGATGATTTAAATGGTGGTATGAGTTTTGGGCAATGTTAGAGAAGTAGCCAAGTTATGGCAAAATTTATGTGGAAACCTAAGTGGGTTAAGTGATGTTTTGTGTGGAGAATAACCTAGGGTTAGCTAGGTGTTGTTGGAGTTTGAAGTGGGAAAATGATCACCCAATAATATGAGAGGATGATTGTGGTGAGATGTGCAAAAATCTGTAGCAAAAGAAGTGGTGTGAGTGCCTTAGGAGTTTTTAGAAAACAAAGAAGATATTAGGCTTTAAGAGTGAGTCATAGAACTTGGTATGAGGTGTGCATTATCTTGGAAGTTTTGGAATGGTTAAATGAAGAGAGAGCAATGATGCAAGTATCAAGAGAGGTTAGAAAATACACAAGTGTGCATTAGTGCAAAAGGAGAATGCAAATTTGTGATTTTGGGCAAGAATTTGAGTAAGGGTTTAACCCATGATTTGAAGAGTTTTAGAGCATGTTTTAAGGTGATTAAACATGTGGAAAACTTGTGGAAAGATTAAGGGTGGTTTAAGGATTGATTTGGAGTTGAAAGAACAAATTAAGAGAAAAATCTGTAGTGGACCGACCCAGGGTCCGACCCAGTTCTGGGTCGGTCGGACCATGTTAAGCCAGCCAGAAAGCTTCGGCAATGGACCGACCCAGAGAGTTTTGGGTCGGTCGGCTTAGCTTTGGGTCGGTCGGGCAAAATTTAACGAAGGAAAAAGTTTCGGCAATGGACCGACCCATAAGGATGGGTCGGTCGTGGGTCGGTCTAAGGTTGTTTTCTGAACCAGAAAGTTACTGGGACGGACCGACCCAGGGGTTGGGTCGGTCGGTGGGTCGGTCGACCCGTAACAAAAAAAAAAAAAAAAAAAAAAAAAAAAAGAAGTTTTAATTCCTAAGAATGTTAATTGGTATTAAGGTGTGCCATTAATAGGGTAGTGATGATTGGGACCCTAAGAACTTAAGTAATTAAGTTAAGATTAAGTATAAACCTTAATGCTTAAAGTTAAGATTATAAGGTTGTTCAGGATAAATTAAGTAAGTTATAATGGTGATTGAGTGGTAAGAAGTTGTAATGCAAATGTAAGTTATAAAACTATCGAACGGGGTTAATCATGGGCGCATTAGTCGTTAAATAATTATGTTACCCCGATATTAATAAAGATAGTTATGATGTTACCAGTTGTACAAAGATTTCCAAGGAACATGTGATGGCACATTAGAGTGCATCTTCGGTGAAAGGTATGATTTTCTCATGCCCCGTATGCTAACCGAGTTACTCTGATTTGTGTGTTTGTGTGCCGGCTTAATCAAGATTAAAGCATGAAAATAATCCCTTGTTTGATTATGCATGCATTGTTGTATGTTGAATGAGCTAACATACTTGTATGCCGGTGTGGTCTAACTGAGTGCATAGACCGACTCTTAGTGAGTATTGATTGACTAGAAACCCGTTGAACGGGTAGTCACGTAACCAATGGTATTATGCAAACACACACAAGCTATCGATTAAAGTATAACGATGACACAAACATATGAACTCCCTAAAATGCGAGGAGATGTACGGGTTGAGTATATACCCGATAACGGTTAGAGAACCTTATGAAACAATCCACGAAATAAATGTGAGTGGAGAGATAAATGACCTCCATCGAGAGGATTGAAGTTAGTCCAATAATGTAAACATATAAGAAGGTAAAAGACCTAAGGGACTATGTGATTCCCTTGAGATACGGTCGACCTCTATATGAGGATTTTACCCGGTATAAGAAAATATCCGAATGTACAAGCATATGAATGTGAGGGTAACACTTAAACCTAAGATTACCCGAATTTAAGTAAAGTTCCCAAGGTCATTAGAAACATCGAGAATGATGCTTCTAGACTAATATACATGATATAATTATAACTCCGAGAGAGGAGTATATGGGAATGTGAGTAGTCCGAGAGTAGACGGACCTAAATAAAAGAGGTTGGAACTAAGAGAGAGTTCCGTGAGCTAGTTGAACCTTCCCACCATGCTAGACCCAGAGTAGGGTCGAAACCGGGGAAGTAAGACTATGCTAGAGAGCCATGAGTTTTGGCTCAAGTATGTAATAAGAGTAACAAGCGTGACGTAGGAGACCTGTAGTGTCTCGAGAATCTACGAGAGCTTGAGTATGAATAACCCAAGAGTGTGGGTGAGATAATGAGTATAAATAACCCGAGAGAAAGGGGTGAGTATATGTATGAGTAACCCGAGAGAATGGGTAAGCATAAGAATGAGTAGCCCAAGAGAATGGGTTGTAAACGAATAAGTAACCCGAGAGAACGGGTGAGGTATTAAATAAGTAAATAAGGCATAGTGAGGAATAACCCTCAATGCCTAAGGGTAACAAGTTACCACTAACAACATTGTTATGTTAGTTAGGAATCGTGTTCCGTGATTGGATGTAGATTCCTTGTGTGATATACATATATATTGTATTGCCATGATGCATGTTGTTTGATTAAAATGAACTCCATGTATATCCGACCCAAAGTAGTCGGCGTACCGCGGTTAGCACGCGGTATATGCGAATTTCATGCGCAGCGAAAGCTGACCCCCTAGGGGGAACGTTTTTAGTGTGCAGGTACTCGAAGCTGGCCACCGTACGAGAGAGTAGGACGGGGACTGCTGTGAGCATGGGTAGTTAGATTGTAATTACTTATGCGTTTGAATAAGGTGTAAGTCCGAGTATGTTATCGGCATCCGTATAATGTAGACTCGGTATAGTAAAGAAGTGAAATGATTATGGTGTTTGTATGAAGTACTCGGTTGTTCCAGTCCATCAGACCGTTACTGTATGTGAGTCAGGCCTGGTTAGCCACGAGGGTGGCTAACGGCGTTGTTTCACCCTCTGTTGTATTTGAATTCCGCTGCGAGCTTAATGGTGAATTGTAACAGTTTAAGAGGTAATGATGAGATTAGCAGTTGGGGTGTTACAAGAGGAGCTGTTGCAAATCGTAAATGGAGGAAAGGAGAAGGTGAAGAAACCGTGTGAAATGAAAGAAGAGAAGGAAATGAGAAGATGAGTTTGCTTTTGGAGATATTTATGTTATAAAGCAAAATAGTACTTTACTTTAAGCTTTACTTTACTTATTTGATTTCTTTTACAACTTGGTGACTCACTCCTTGAAAAACCGGCCCCCATTTAGTTAGAAGGGTACTTTAGTCTTTATTTGTCAATTTAATTACTTATAACATTATATGTTACAAACTAGCTTATAAAAATCACTATTCACTAAAACAAGGCACTTAGAAGTGAAATTTTTGATTTCCCATTAATATAGCCACCCAAATGTGATACTATATAGTACACATGTTAATTAAAGAGTAATGATGGACATTTAGCCATTCAAAACTCATTTACAAGACAATTTTTCAAAAACGTGCTTTAAGACTCCTTAAAGCACATTTTGTGTTTTAACTTGTTTTCAAGCTTGGTTTTCTTTGGTAATTGATTTAATATGTTCATTAACATATTTATAAAGTATAGTGTGACCATTAGGTCTTATACACATTTATCCCAAGCTTAGAGCACATTTTCGCTCATATTGACTTTAAGGTATTTTCTTGTGTTTTATTTGGTTTAACTGTCCACCAAAGTTTCCTAAGGACTTAATTAGCCTTATAAAATCATACTTAAATGTTATTAAGTCTTGGTAGGCTCTTTGGGTCCTAACCAAGTTCACTCATAGCTTAGAGCATGTTTTTGCTCATACTGTGTCTTAGTGCTTTATTGCACTTTACTATATTTTAAATTGTCCACTGATGTTTCTAAGGCACTTTTTAGCCTTTATATAACATAGTTTGATATTTAAACCACATATCAAGGTTTGGGGTATTTCACATGGGGAAGCAACACTCTCGGTTTTGGAACAGAGAGAAGAAGAAGAAACCGTGGGTGAAGGAGAGAAATGGAGAATAAAGGAGAGAAGTGAGCTAATATAAGATATTTGCTTTAATAAAGCAAATAGTAACTTCTTTACTTATCTCTTCTTTTCCTTTCTCATTTGATGACTCATGTGGTGACTCCCACATAAAAACCGGCCCCCTCTAAGTATTTAACATACATAAGGCCTTGTTTGGCCATTTAGCTAATTAAGGTTGACTTAAGTCAAAACTAGCACTAAATAGTTACTATTCACTAAACAAGGCACATAATCGGGAAATTTTTGATTTCCCATTGATTTAGACCTCATAATGTGATACTAATTAGTACACATGTTGATTAAAGAGTAATGACGGACATTTAGCCACTCAAAACTCAATTCTAAGACAATTTCTCAAAAATGTGCTTTAAGACTTCTTAAAGCACATTTTGTGTTTTAACTTGTTTTCAAGCTTGGTTTTCTTTGCTAATTGATTTAAAATGACCATTAGGATATTACTAAGGTCTTTTCATGATATTTGGGTACTCACCCAAGTCTCTCCAAGCTTAGAGCACATTTTTGCCCTGATTGCCCTTGAGGCACTTTCTTGTGTTTTCCTTGGTTAAAATTGTCTACCAATCTTTCTAAGGCATATTCTAGCCTTACTACATCATAATTTGATGTTTACTTAGCATACTTAGGTTTGGGGTATTTCAATCTACCCCCCTTAAAAGAACTTTGTCCCCAAAGTTCCCATGCATCTTTTCTTATTAGAATGCATGTCTTACCTCATTCCTTAGATCATATAGATCATACTTATGTGTACTTAATCTCATTGGATCATTGGATCCCCCATATTCTCATACTTAAATATCACACAACATGCTTAAGCATGTGTAGCACTCAAAATTCCTTTTGTTCCTTTTGATGATTAAAACATTCACATAACTTCCAACATATTCTCCCATGTCACCGGTCCGTAGACAATGGCTCATTCGTCCTTGTCACCATGGGCCAGAATACAAAACACGCTGCTCTCCCCATGTCACCGGTCCGAAGACAAAGGCTCGTGCGTCCTCGACTCCATGGGCGAGACTCAGTAAAAAGGTAATCCTTTTTACGAGGTCATGTGAGGAATAATTCCTCTAATTAAAAATACAAGCAACTCCAATTTCATTTTATCCTAAGGTCTCTATCCTTAGTGTGATTTAATTGTGACCACTGGTAGGGAGTTTCAGGAATCATCCAACCCTGATGTGATCAGCATCAGTGTAGAACTACCCTTCCACCCCAATTTGTGTTCGATTTCCCCTGATCCCTAGAAAATCAAGTTCCACCTCCCACGTCATTTTCAAACATCCAAATAATTCACTCATGTCCAATTTTCTATCTTTTTAGTTCTTCTAATCATAATCAATACATCTCCAAAGTGTGAACTCATTCCATCAAGCATTCCCAATTCATCTCTTAGTAATTACCTCAAGACTTAAATTCCTACTAAATTCTATATCAGTCTCATACCAACTTCCACTGTCTCATACCACATAGCATTACTATATCCTAACTCATGCTCATATCAAATAATATCTCATAGTGTTATCTTATTCTTATCTCACACATAGTCTCATATCGACTCATACCTCATATATTCTTATTTCTTAAGTCTCCTTAATCCTCTTCCTTAATTCTCTTAACTTGTACTCACACCGGAGTTAACAAGATAGGTACTTAATATGTATGGTATTCACATCTTCCGTGTGCAATAACCATGATTTACCTCAAAATGTTTATGTAAAATATTCTCAAATTATTTTGTGCTATGCACACCGTAGTTTATGTACTCAGTACACAAACATACGCTAAGCGGTTTTCGCTCTACCCCCCTTAAAATGGATTACGCCCACGTAATCGGCGTCACATCATCATTGAACATAAGTTCAAGATGTCTAATTCTCACCAAGCATTCTAGCTTCCACGTCATCTATCTTACTTATAATTCGATCAGAAATGACTTAGTCTCTGTATCGAGGATTCTTAACGGTACTTATACCGTTTCCTTAACTTGGTTTGGTCTAATCTGAAACGTAGTGGTCTGCTAGCTTCCGCTGCGCGACTCTGATAATCTTAGGCTTAACTGCTTTTCTAATCATTCATAGTGTGGTATATCCTTCTGCCTCCTTACAGTTTAGGAATATTGGTCTCTTAAAGGACACGTGTTATCTTTATATATACACGGCCTTAATGAGTTGTAACTCGTCTATCTATTCTCCTTGGAGATTTTATGCTCATACTCTTAGTATTTTCTCGAATGTCTAAATTGTTCTCCCCAAATGACCTTTGGTCTGAGGATGATTCTTAGTCTGAAACTACTGTTTAGTGCATATCGCGCTTTACAGTCTTAACCTCTTACATCTTAAGACATGTCCAATGTCTGTACTTAACAATCCGTGCTTCTCGCACTTCATAGTCCTTAATTATTTGTTCTCTGATTCCCTTGCGTTACTGGTTCAACTAAATTCTTCTCTTCGACTGTTTGTGGTAGTAGCTGCTCTTGTCTGATCTTGCGTCGTTGTCGGTGGTACGGAGTCGACTACTTCCCGTGTTCCTTACACCACTCGTTCACATGCATGGGGTACCTTACTGGTACATTACTACTTACCCAACTAACTCATAAATGAGCGTGTCAGGCCTGCAAGCCCCTGTGGGGTGCAGTCGTCCCACGTCTCGTTTTAGTAAACTCATAGTGTCCGTCACACGTTTAGCTATTGCTAATTATGAAGTATTCTGTTGTCGATCTCCTCTTTCATTGTTCCAAAATAACATTTATTGTTCTTCTTGAAGTCAATCAAGGGAAGTCCATTTACTGTGTTCTTGGGTATGGTATGCTCTAGCTCCTTCCTGTATTCCGTATTGATTCGGTCACTTAGTAGCTTAGGTCTCTTTCCATAGAGCCTCTTATCTTCTTTCTCATTTTCATTCTATTAGGAAAGCACTTCCAGTTCCTTAAGGAATGGGTAGTGTGCTTCCTGCGAAATCTTACCTAACCAGGTCCAGACTGCTGGCATCAACGCTCAGTTCGTCTACCATCTTATTTTCTTACTTATGCTAATCTTAACTCATAAATCTAATTGCCTCAGTGTCAATATTTGACGGCTCATACATAATGGTCGCCTTACCGCGCACCATGACTTAATCCACTTATCTAACTATTGTACTCACGATCACTACTACCGTGGTAGTTGGCCTTTACCATGTTGCCCATTAATGGTGCAACCTCTTACTCACTTATTCTAATGTCTTAACTTATACCCAATCCCTTCTTGGTGTAAACACACTGGGAGTTCTTTCATTCCGGTATTGGCGGTTGTCGTACTGTGTTGTAAAATAGTTGACTCTTGATATGAAGATGTTATGCTCCAATCTCAGATTCGTAAGTAAGCTAATTTCTTTCACTTTCTCTCATCCTTAGTGATGTTATCTACCATGTGATTTAATTGGTTACTGAAGAAATTATCCACTGAATCACAGGCTCTTCTGAGCATCGATCAATTAACGTGCCACAATGTGCAGTCACAATGTTTATCTCTGACCATTACTAATTCTTACATCCTGGGTGTTGGATATGGGGTATATCTGTGCAACCTTCCTTATACTCAAGTGTATCTGGTACGTTCTAAGGTAATCTCAAGGTTCATAGTTTCCATTTTCTAAATAAAGTGTATTTTATCTCTAATAGGTGAAAGCCCTTTTGAGGGGTTCATTCCATCTCGTGGCCTCACAACAAGGAGTGGTATCCCCACCCTAAAAGGCATGGTTCGTTCTCCGCTCCTATCCTTAGCATTATCTCAATTTTCTCATTGGTACCCTTTCTTGGTAATGTTCCTCCCCAATCTAAGTTATAGGTTTAGTAACCGTTCATATCTACAAATTATAGTCACTTCGTGGCTTAAACAAGCTCTCTTATAACTTACTGCGCCTCGGGCTCTGATGTGGTTAACATCCTTGGCTCGTAGGCTCTTAATGCTTAATGTCTCAGTTCATCATTTGTACTCTTACTCATCTGCAGGTCATCCCTACAAGATTCTGGTTCTTTGAGCACTATCCACCGTTAATTTACATACTAAATGTAGTATCGGGTTACATGATAAGTTGCTGCATCCTGCTTCCTGCTAGGGAAGTTGTTCAGGTGATCTGAGGTTACTTAATGTCTTTGACAATGCTGTCATTCTACTAGACTTCTGTCTTTTAATAGTCAAGGTTAGGCCCGTATTAGGCGTTTGTCTTACGTGTCCAAGTTGGATATCATCCTGTCGTCTTATACTTCCATCTCAACGCTTCGTTCAACCTCTGTTGATTACGCCACCCTTTGATGATCAATCATACTTGGGTGTTAATGAGTTAGACGAACAGTACTAGCTGTCATTCATCAGTTTGTTCGGCTCGACTATGCCCACTCTGTGGGGGTAGTCCTCTGAGCTTTCCTTTTCCAGGGTTGTACGACTTTAATTCTTAGTAGGTTATAGCTTATGTTTATTTCTTTTATCCTTGATTTCCGGGTTTTCCAACATCTTCATTGAAGAATGTTGTCATTGGTGTCCTTAATGGTCACTCTGAGAGTCTTATCCCGTTTTCGTTGTAAGTCGATGCTTCAATAGTCTCAATAGTATCTTATAATACATCCCTTGTATATCATTGTTTATATAGTGTTTTTGCTCGCGATACCGAGCAATCTCTTAGGTTTTCCCCCTTGAAGTTTGAGATTGGTGTTCTTACCATACTGTCGGTTGTTGTTGTAGTGGGTTATACCGTTGCTAGTATTTATATGGTTTAGTATTTCATCTAAGCTCAGCTCCCTGCTGGCTGATGTGTCGGTTCATCTTATCATGGTCAGGCCGTCAGGCCCTTCCAAGGTCCTATTTTCCTATTCTCGTGGATTTACAATCCGGTATAAAAATGTGTTTCAACTGTAGCGTTCTCCTATCTTGCCATGATGGCTTCCCGTGTGGCTTAACCGTGGTAGCACTTGCCATAGCAAGTGCGCCATGCAGGATGGGTCATTGGTTCAAGGTGCATCTGTAGTGATACTCCCTCTTCTAATTTCCATGTAATTGGTAGTCCTCGGGTCTCCTTCGATAATCTCTTATTTTGGATAACCGACCATCGGGCAGTTTCCTTGTTGTTTGACAGTACTGTCATTTATCGGGGCGTTCCTCTTTCTGAGAGAACCCCTTAATATTTTCTTATGTCTTAATGCTCGCTCCTGTCTCCACACATTTTGTTGTGGTTACTCAGTAATGATTCTCCTTTAGGCACTACACCGTAGTCCTATTTTGGTACACAATTTATATGTGTTTCCACCGTTATCCGTGTTATGTCTAGCAGGTTTGCAACCCTTTTCATTGTACGGGGTTTGGAGTTCCCGGTTCTTAACTGGACTTTCCAGTAATCTCAATCCTCACGCTCTGTATTATCTCACTGTTATGCTCACTCGGACCGCTGTCCGGTACTCATGTCTCTTATCATTTCCTCATCCATTGCACGCGTAGTGCTTTCCTTACCATTGGTATCGCGGGTTATTTCGACTGCGTAGCATGTCGACCCATGTTGCCGGTAATTTCCGTTCCCTTACTAATAGTATTCCATAGGTAGCGCCTGTTTCTCTGTTGATGCGCTCCATTTAAAATCTCCCAGTTCTCCATAACTGTTGTACAACAAGTTGTTTCTCGTATTGCTTACTGTTAGCTAACTGCCAGATCGGGTTTCCCCGTGTAAGAGAAGGCTTTCTTCTCTCTGGCGTTTGTTCCACACATTTAGGGTTAGGGATGTGGAGGGCGGGCCTAGGCACTATGGATATCCGGTAAACACCGGGGAGTCCTGGCTAACGCACCTCACACTCTATCTCTCAACCCTTAACCCATAACTCAATCTCAACCTCATCATTCTCCTAAGTTCGGTATTTCTTGTCTTCAGAGCGTAACTACGCTCTGATACCACTTTTTGTAACACCCCAACTCATTCCAAATGTGGTCTCGCAACTTAACAGTATATATATACATGTCACAGCGGAATTCTTTACAATCCAGGACCTTGCCACGGTCTGACTACAGAATATACCGAACATTAGTACAAAAATCTTAACCATATACATATCCTTCTTACAATCCCCTCACATCCTATACATCTTACTAACTCAAATTGCCATACGAGTGTACATGCACAACTCGTAGGCCACACTAAACCCTTAACAGCTGTATCCTCTTCTTACTCTCGCGTCGGCCGCTTCCTGATGTACCTGTGTAGTAAAAACAGCCCCCAAAGGGGGTCAGCACGAATGCTGGTACGATCCCCTCATGGCCCCCAAGCTAACGTGGCTACGACGACTAATTGTCGATAGCATGGAGGTTGATTATATGCACAACATAATAATGAATGCTGTAAACAACTATCCAAATATGAACAATCAAAGTTCACACCCAATGAACGACTTAAATGCGTTCCCTTAATCAGAGAGTTAGTCATTTACTCCTTAAGTAATGTTCCCTCTTAATCTTAGTCCATCCTTATCTCACCTCAATCTTAGTCTTATCTTAATCTTAGAAACAACCATCCTTTAATAAGGAGTGGATGTAACCTACCTTAATCTGAATAATACAAACCATCCTTTTAAAAGGAATGGTTGCAACTTATCTTAACCTCACCTTAATCTTAATCTTATCTTAATCTTAACAATACAAATCATCCTTTAGAAAGGAATGATTGTAACTTAACTTAATCTTAACTTAATCTTAATCTTAATAATACAAATCATCCTTTAGAAAGGAATGATTGTAACTTAGCTTAATCTTAACTTATTCTCAGAATACAAACCGTTCCTGGAGGGGAATGGTTGTAGCCTAAGTCCAAACCTGGGATTTAGGTGATCCCACCGCACCATCTTAATGCCACCTACCCTGGACGGGAATCCAGCGTAGCTGAGCCGGCAACCGGCCCTAGGCTACAAGTCCGAAGACAAGTCCTTAAGCGGAGGGCGGATCTGATTCAGATACCGTCCCCCTTTTTCCTTAGCATGCATGACCGGAGATCGGTCCCGGGTTTCCTCACTCAAGTTCCAGTTAGCAATAGTCTCAAGACCATGTTTGTTGGTTAACCTCTTTCGGTTCATATCGTCCCTCATTAGGGGCGTTCCTTAATCTCACTTAATTCCTTACTAAACATTGGTTAGTAAGTTCTCACGGTATGTTGTGTTAGTTTTCAAACATCACACAACAATACAATATATATATAATATGTTCCGGTTGCATGCTTTATCTTGTTTAGTGAGCACACAAAACAAATAGCACACAAGCCGAGGGACACCTCGTTAGCAAGCAGGTCACAAGAGAACTGTACCGTTCACCGTTGGTCGTTCGGCGGCTTACTCTCTTCAGGAGTCCCAACTCCCAAGTCCTAAAACATTCATTCAGTTTTAGGTTGTTAATCACTTAACTTAATATGACTTACTTAACTTGTTTAACTTACTTAATTCCTTAATGATCCCCACCTAACATCTCTTAAGTCTTACAACTTAATCTTACAAACTTAATCTTAAACTTTCAAGTTTATACTTAACTTATCTTAATTCCTTAAGTTCTTAGGGTCCCAATCATTACTACCCTACCAAAGGCATACCGTATTACCCATTGCCATTTTTAGAATTCAAAATCTCTTTTTTTTTTGTTTTTAGGCTCGACCGGACTTACCGACCGGACTTGCCAAGTCCGGTCCGTCCCAGTAACCTTTACCGTTTGAAAATTCACTCCGACCGGACTTACAAGTCCGGTCCTATGTCCGGTCGATTCCAGAGACTTATTACCGTACAAAATTTAAGCCCGACCGGACTTGACAAGTCCGGTCCCATGTCCGGTCCATTCCAGAAACATTTTCCGGTATTGTAACAGAGCCCGACCGACCTTGCAAGTCCGGTCCTAAGGTCGGTCGGCTCTAGAAACTTGTTTCTAAATTCTCTTTCAACTCCAAACTTCTCCTCATATATTCTAATATGTTATAACCTCATTTGGGCACCTCAAATACACCTTAAGCCCTCCTTTAAATACCTTAAATCATCCACCAAGATCCACCTTAGTCATTATGCATTGTCCTTGTAATAATGCTAACACTTGTAACGTTTTCCTCTAGGTTCTAGGTGGTGGTTCATACTTAATGTAACCACTATGCCAAATGTTTTCCTCACCACTATAACATCATCTCCCAAGCATCTTTCACCATCGAAAATCCTTTTATGCATTTACTTAAGTTCCTTCCTAAGCTTAAGCTTCCATCCACCAACACCTTATTTCCTTCCTAGTTGTTTACCAACATTTGCCTAAGTCATTATAACTCATTACCACACTTTATATCACCCCTTTTTCATTAAGACAACCTCTAAAACTTCCTAGTACTTCCTTAGTCATTAATTCCCCTTAGAACATATTCAAATCACCTTAATCATTACACCTTCTCCTTAAACTTATGTTCAAATCTTATATTCCTCATCTCATGATTTTGGTGTGCTCAAAACACTCACCATTCCTCTAACTCCTCCTAGACATCACTAAGTCATCCTAAACCTCAAGGACTCCTTAATTAACTAATCTCCACTCAAATACCTCGTAATGATTCCTAGTAAATCCTAGGTCATATTAATTCACCACCATCGCCTAAACACTTATTTTCTACTCAAATTTTGCCATAGCACCTCTAGCATCATAGCATGCCCAAACACATTATTTTCCTCATTTAACCATTTCACACACCTCAAGTTCTTTCTCATCATATCTCATCACCCAAACCAACTCATTCACGACAAACTCAATATATTGCAATAATCTTAAATTGCATAGCACTAAGGCTCTTAAATGACATGGCTCTTAGGCCCTTAAATGACTTAAACTTAAACACTGAATTTCCCACATATATAAGCTTTCAACCTGCAAATACACTCATCAATCTCATAGTAGTTATAATGCTCTTAAAATCCACCTTAAACTTATATGACTAACTCATTCTCATTAGCTCCTTAATCACAAGTTCATAAGCTTGTTTAAGTTCTTTTTCCTTAGGTTATATATCCCAATACACAATGTAAGCTCTAAGCCACATTGGTATTTATCTAAAACTCATTCCTTAATCTTAAACCACCATTAGGTAAGCATTTTACCTTGTTTTCTCAAGCTTATCTTAATCTCCTCCTTAGGCCTTCTCCTTGCATAGATCTCGGCCACCACTTAAATTCCTTTTGCCAATGTTCTAATCAATATTTAAGGACTCATATGAGTACTAAACAATGCACTAACCTCAAGGAATAAAAACCTAGGTTAGAAATGTGTTCTAAGGCATAAAAGTGGATGATTACCTTTGAAGTCTCAAGGTAGACTTTGGCATTGAATGAAATAGGACCTCCACTAGTCCTTGGTGAATAAATCAAGCTAGAACAAGGCATAAAAACATAGCCCCATGAGAAGGAATTTTCGGCCATGTACAAGAAATGATGGAAACATGGTTTTTCTTACATTTTCTTTACCTTAAGAGAATGGAGAAGCTAATGAGCTCTTCAAACTTGATTTTCCCCCATCAATGGAGTTTTCTCATGGCACCAAAATGGAGCTTTGAAAGATTTGAAAAGATAGAAAGATAGGTCTTGACCTAACTAAGACAAATATGCAATTTGTTTTGGATTTGGAGCTTGGAGTTGTATTTGGCAAGTGATTGAAGATGGAGAACCATGGGGAAGCAACACTCTCGGTTTTGGAACAGAGAGAAGAAGAAGAAACCGTGGGTGAAGGAGAGAAATGGAGAATAAAGGAGAGAAGTGAGCTAATATAAGATATTTGCTTTAATAAAGCAAATAGTAACTTCTTTACTTATCTCTTCTTTTTCTTTCTCATTTGATGACTCATGTGGTGACTTCCCACATAAAAACCGGCCCCCTCTAAGTATTTAACATACATAAGGCCTTGTTTGGCCATTTAGCTAATTAAGGTTGACTTAAGTCAAAACTAGCACTAAATAGTTACTATTCACTAAACAAGGCACATAATCGGGAAATTTTTGATTTCCCATTGATTTAGACCTCCTAATGTGATACTAATTAGTACACATGTTGATTAAAGAGTAATGATGGACATTTAGCCACTCAAAACTCAATTCTAAGACAATTTCTCAAAAATGTGCTTTAAGACTTCTTAAAGCACATTTTGTGTTTTAACTTGTTTTCAAGCTTTGTTTTCTTTGCTAATTGATTTAAAATGACCATTAGGATATTACTAAGGTCTTTTCATGATATTTGGGTACTCACCCAAGTCTCTCCAAGCTTAGAGCACATTTTTGCCCTGATTGCCCTTGAGGCACTTTCTTGTGTTTTCCTTGGTTAAAATTGTCTACCAATCTTTCTAAGGCATATTCTAGGCTTACTACATCATAATTTGATGTTTACTTAGCATACTTAGGTTTGGGGTATTTCAATCTACCCCCCTTAAAAGAACTTTGTCCCCAAAGTTCCCATGCATCTTTTCTTATTAGAATGCATGTCTTACCTCATTCCTTAGATCATATAGATCATACTTATGTGTACTTAATCTCATTGGATCATTGGATCCCCCATATTCTCATACTTAAATATCACACAACATGCTTAAGCATGTGTAGCACTCAAAATTCCTTTTGTTCCTTTTGATGATTAAAACATTCACATAACTTCCAACGTATTCTCCCATGTCACCGGTCCGTAGACAATGGCTCATTCGTCCTTGTCACCATGGGCCAGAATACAAAACACGCTGCTCTCCCCATGTCACCGGTCCGAAGACAAAGGCTCGTGCGTCCTCGACTCCATAGGCGAGACTCAGTAAAAAGGTAATCCTTTTTACGAGGTCATGTGAGGAATAATTCCTCTAATTAAAAATACAAGCAACTCCAATTTCATTTTATCCTAAGGTCTCTATCCTTAGTGTGATTTAATTGTGACCACTGGTAGGGAGTTTCAGGAATCATCCAACCCTGATGTGATCAGCATCAGTGTAGAACTACCCTTCCACCCCAATTTGTGTTCGATTTCCCCTGATCCCTAGAAAATCAAGTTCCACCTCCCACGTCATTTTCAAACATCCAAATAATTCACTCATGTCCAATTTTCTATCTTTTTAGTTCTTCTAATCATAATCAATACATCTCCAAAGTGTGAACTCATTCCATCAAGCATTCCCAATTCATCTCTTAGTAATTACCTCAAGACTTAAATTCCTACTAAATTCTATATCAGTCTCATACCAACTTCCACTGTCTCATACCACATAGCATTACTATATCCTAACTCATGCTCATATCAAATAATATCTCATAGTGTTATCTTATTCTTATCTCCCACATAGTCTCATATCGACTCATACCTCATATATTCTTATTTCTTAAGTCTCCTTAATCCTCTTCCTTAATTCTCTTAACTTGTACTCACACCGGAGTTAACAAGATAGGTACTTAATATGTATGGTATTCACATCTTCCGTGTGCAATAACCATGATTTACCTCAAAATGTTTATGTAAAACATATTCTCAAATTATTTTGTGCTATGCACACCGTAGTTTATGTACTCAGTACACAAACATACGCTAAGCGGTTTTCGCTCTACCCCCCTTAAAATGGATTACGCCCACGTAATCGGCGTCACATCATCATTGAACATAAGTTCAAGATGTCTAATTCTCACCAAGCATTCTAGCTTCCACGTCATCTATCTTACTTATAATTCGATCAGAAATGACTTAGTCTCTGTATCGAGGATTCTTAACGGTACTTATACCGTTTCCTTAACTTGGTTTGGTCTAATCTGAAACGTAGTGGTCTGCTAGCTAGCTTCCGCTGCGACTCTGATAATCTTAGGCTTAACTGCTTTTCTAATCGTTCATAGTGTGGTATATCCTTCTGCCTCCTTACAGTTTAGGAATATTGGTTTCTTAAAGGACACGTGTTATCTTTATATATACACGGCCTTAATGAGTTGTAACTCGTCTATCTATTCTCCTTGGAGATTTTATGCTCATACTCTTAGTATTTTCTCGAATGTCTAAATTGTTCTCCCCAAATGACCTTTGGTCTGAGGATGATTCTTAGTCTGAAACTACTGTTTAGTGCATATCGCGCTTTACAGTCTTAACCTCTTACATCTTAAGACATGTCCAATGTCTGTACTTAACAATCCGTGCTTCTCGCACTTCATAGTCCTTAATTATTTGTTCTCTGATTCCCTTGCGTTACTGGTTCAACTAAATTCTTCTCTTCGACTGTTTGTGGTAGTAGCTGCTCTTGTCTGATCTTGCGTCGTTGTCGGTGGTACGGAGTCGACTACTTCCCGTGTTCCTTACACCACTCGTTCACATGCATGGGGTACCTTCTGGTACATTACTACTTACCCAACTAACTCATAAATGAGCGTGTCAGGCCTGCAAGCCCCTGTGGGGTGCAGTCGTCCCACGTCTCGTTTAGTAAACTCATAGTGTCCGTCACACGTTTAGCTATTGCTAATTATGAAGTATTCTGTTGTCGATCTCCTCTTTCATTGTTCCAAAATAACATTTATTGTTCTTCTTGAAGTCAATCAAGGGAAGTCCATTTACTGTGTTCTTGGGTATGGTATGCTCTAGCTCCTTCCTGTATTCCGTATTGATTCGGTCACTTAGTAGCTTAGGTCTCTTTCCATAGAGCCTCTTATCTTCTTTCTCATTTTCATTCTATTAGGAAAGCACTTCCAGTTCCTTAAGGAATGGGTAGTGTGCTTCCTGCGAAATCTTACCTAACCAGGTCCAGACTGCTGGCATCAACGCTCAGTTCGTCTACCATCTTATTTTCTTACTTATGCTAATCTTAACTCATAAATCTAATTGCCTCAGTGTCAATATTTGACGGCTCATACATAATGGTCGCCTTAACCGCGCACCATGACTTAATCCACTTATCTAACTATTGTACTCACGATCACTACTACCGTGGTAGTTGGCCTTTACCATGTTGCCCATTAATGGTGCAACCTCTTACTCACTTATTCTAATGTCTTAACTTATACCCAATCCCTTCTTGGTGTAAACACACTGGGAGTTCTTTCATTCCGGTATTGGCGGTTGTCGTACTGTGTTGTAAAATAGTTGACTCTTGATATGAAGATGTTATGCTCCAATCTCAGATTCGTAAGTAAGCTAATTTCTTTCACTTTCTCTCATCCTTAGTGATGTTATCTACCATGTGATTTAATTGGTTACTGAAGAAATTATCCACTGAATCACAGGCTCTTCTGAGCATCGATCAATTAACGTGCCACAATGTGCAGTCACAATGTTTATCTCTGACCATTACTAATTCTTACATCCTGGGTGTTGGATATGGGGTATATCTGTGCAACCTTCCTTATACTCAAGTGTATCTGGTACGTTCTAAGGTAATCTCAAGGTTCATAGTTTCCATTTTCTAAATAAAGTGTATTTTATCTCTAATAGGTGAAAGCCCTTTTGAGGGGTTCATTCCCTCTCGTGGCCTCACAACAAGGAGTGGTATCCCCACCCTAAAAGGCATGGTTCGCTCTCCGCTCCTATCCTTAGCATTATCTCAATTTTCTCATTGGTACCCTTTCTTGGTAATGTTCCTCCCCAATCTAAGTTATAGTTAGTAACCGTTCATATCTACAAATTGTAGTCACTTCGTGGCTTAAACAAGCTCTCTTATAACTTACTGCGCCTCGGCTCTGATGTGGTTAACATCCTGGGCTCTAGGCTCTTAATGCTTAATGTCCTCAGTTCATCATTTGTACTCTTACTCATCTGCAGGTCATCCGTACAAGATTCTGGTTCTTTGAGCACTATCCACCGTTAATTTACATACTAAATGTAGTATCGGGTTACATGATAAGTTGCTGCATCCTGCTTCCTGCTAGGGAAGTTGTTCAGGTGATCTGAGGTTACTTAATGTCTTTGACAATGCTGTCATTCTACTAGACTTCTGTCTTTTAATAGTCAAGGTTAGGCCCGTATTAGGCGTTTGTCTTACGTGTCCAAGTTGGATATCATCCTGTCGTCTTATACTTCCATCTCAACGCTTCGTTCAACCTCTGTTGATTACGCCACCCTTTGATGATCAATCATACTTGGGTGTTAATGAGTTAGACGAACAGTACTAGCTGTCATTCATCAGTTTGTTCGGCTCGACTATGCCCACTCTGTGGGGGTAGTCCTCTGAGCTTTCCTTTTCCAGGGTTGTACGACTTTAATTCTTAGTAGGTTATAGCTTATGTTTATTTCTTTTATCCTTGATTTCCGGGTTTTCCAACATCTTCATTGAAGAATGTTGTCATTGGTGTCCTTAATGGTCACTCTGAGAGTCTTATCCCGTTTTCGTTGTAAGTCGATGCTTCAATAGTCTCAATAGTATCTTATAATACATCCCTTGTATATCATTGTTTATACAGTGTTTTTGCTCGCGATACCGAGCAATCTCTTAGGTTTTCCCCCTTGAAGTTTGAGATTGGTGTTCTTACCATACTGTCGGTTGTTGTTGTAGTGGGTTATACCGTTGCTAGTATTTATATGGTTTAGTATTTCATCTAAGCACAGCTCCCTGTTGGCTGATGTGTCGGTTCATCTTATCATGGTCAGGCCGTCAGGCCCTTCCAAGGTCCTATTTTCCTATTCTCGTGGATTTACAATCCGGTATAAAGATGCGTTTCAACTGTAGCGTTCTCCTATCTTGCCATGATGGCTTCCCGTGTGGCTTAACCGTGGTAGCACTTGCCATAGCAAGTGCGCCATGCAGGATGGGTCATTGGTTCAAGGTGCATCTGTAGTGATACTCCCTTCTAATTTCCATGTAATTGGTAGTCCTCGGGTCTCCTTCGATAATCTCTTATTTTGGATAACCGACCATCGGGCAGTTTCCTTGTTGTTTGACAGTACTGTCATTTATCGGGGCGTTCCTCTTTCTGAGAGAACCCCTTAATATTTTCTTATGTCTTAATGCTCGCTCCTGTCTCCACACATTTTGTTGTGGTTACTCAGTAATGATTCTCCTTTAGGCACTACACCGTAGTCCTATTTTGGTACACAATTTATATGTGTTTCCACCGTTATCCGTGTTATGTCTAGCAGGTTTGCAACCCTTTTCATTGTACGGGGTTTGGAGTTCCCGGTTCTTAACTGGACTTTCCAGTAATCTCAATCCTCACGCTCTGTATTATCTCACTGTTATGCTCACTCGGACCGCTGTCCGGTACTCATGTCTCTTATCATTTCCTCATCCATTGCACGCGTAGTGCTTTCCTTACCATTGGTATCGCGGGTTATTTCGACTGCGTAGCATGTCGACCCATGTTGCCGGTAATTTCCGTTCCCTTACTGATAGTATTCCATAGGTAGCGCCTGTTTCTCTGTTGATGCGCTCCATTAAAATCTCCCAGTTCTCCATAACTGTTGTACAACAAGTTGTTTCTCGTATTGCTTACTGTTAGCTAACTGCCAGATCGGGTTTCCCCGAGTAAGAGAAGGCTTTCTTCTCTCTGGCGTTTGTTCCACACATTTAGGGTTAGGGATGTGGAGGGCGGGCCTAGGCACTATGGATATCCGGTAAACACCGGGGAGTCCTGGCTAACGCACCTCACACTCTATCTCTCAACCCTTAACCCATAACTCAATCTCAACCTCATCATTCTCCTAAGTTCGGTATTTCTTGTCTTCAGAGCGTAACTACGCTCTGATACCACTTTTTGTAACACCCCAACTCATCCAAATGTGGTCTCGCAACTTAACAGTATATATATACATGTCACAGCGGAATTCTTTACAATCCAGGACCTTGCCACGGTCTGACTACAGAATATACCGAACATTAGTACAAAATCTTAACCATATACATATCCTTCTTACAATCCCCTCACATCCTATACATCTTACTAACTCAAATTGCCATACGAGTGTACATGCACAACTCGTAGGCCACACTAAACCCTTAACAGCTGTATCCTCTTCTTACTCTCGCGTCGGCCGCTTCCTGATGTACCTGTGTAGTAAAAACAGCCCCCAAAGGGGGTCAGCACGAATGCTGGTACGATCCCCTCATGGCCCCCAAGCTAACGTGGCTACGACGACTAATTGTCGATAGCATGGAGGTTGATTATATGCACAACATAAAATGAATGTTGTAAACAACTATCCAATATGAACAATCAAAGTTCACCCAATGAACGACTTAAATGCGTTCCCTTAATCAGAGAGTTAGTCATTTACTCCTTAAGTAATGTTCCCTCTTAATCTTAGTCCATCCTTATCTCACCTCAATCTTAGTCTTATCTTAATCTTAGAAACAACCATCCTTTAATAAGGAGTGGATGTAACCTACCTTAATCTGAATAATACAAACCATCCTTTTAAAAGGAATGGTTGCAACTTATCTTAACCTCACCTTAATCTTAATCTTATCTTAATCTTAACAATACAAATCATCCTTTAGAAAGGAATGATTGTAACTTAACTTAATCTTAACTTAATCTTAATCTTAAATACAAATCATCCTTTAGAAAGGAATGATTGTAACTTAGCTTAATCTTAACTTATTCTCAGAATACAAACCGTTCCTGGAGGGGAATGGTTGTAGCCTAAGTCCAAACCTGGGATTTAGGTGATCCCACCGCACCATCTTAATGCCACCTACCCTGGACGGGAATCCAGCGTAGCTGAGCCGGCAACCGGCCCTAGGCTACAAGTCCGAAGACAAGTCCTTAAGCGGAGGGCGGATCTGATTCAGATACCGTCCCCCTTTTTCCTTAGCATGCATGACCGGAGATCGGTCCCGGGTTTCCTCACTCAAGTTCCAGTTAGCAATAGTCTCAAGACCAGTTTGTTGGTTAACCTCTTTCGGTTCATATCGTCCCTCATTAGGGGCGTTCCTTAATCTCATTAATTCCTTACTAAACATTGGTTAGTAAGTTCTCACGGTATTGTGTTAGTTTTCAAACATCACACAACAATACAATATATATATAATATGTTCCGGTTGCATGCTTTATCTTGTTTAGTGAGCACACAAAACAAATAGCACACAAGCCGAGGGACACCTCGTTAGCAAGCAGGTCACAAGAGAACTGTACCGTTCACCGTTGGTCGTTCGGCGGCTTACTCTCTTCAGGAGTCCCAACTCCCAAGTCCTAAAACATTCATTCAGTTTTAGGTTGTTAATCACTTAACTTAATATGACTTACTTAATTGTTTAACTTACTTAATTCCTTAATGATCCCCACCTAACATCTCTTAAGTCTTACAACTTAATCTTACAAACTTAATCTTAAACTTTCAAGTTTATACTTAACTTATCTTAATTCCTTAAGTTCTTAGGGTCCCAATCATTACTACCCTACCAAAGGCATACCGTATTACCCATTGCCATTTTTAGAATCAAAATCTCTTTTTTTTTGTTTTTAGGCTCGACCGGACTTACCGACCGGACTTGCCAAGTCCGGTCCGCCCAGTAACCTTACCGTTTGAAAATTCACTCCAACCGGACTTACAAGTCCGGTCCTATGTCCGGTCGATTCCAGAGACTATACGTACAAAATTTAAGCCGACGGACTTGACAAGTCCGGTCCCATGTCCGGTCCATTCCAGAAACATTTTCCGGTATTGTAACAGAGCCCGACCGACCTTGCAAGTCCGGTCCTAAGGTCGGTCGGCTCTAGAAACTTGTTTCTAAATTCTCTTTCAACTCCAAACTTCTCCTATATATTCTAATATGTTATAACCTCATTTGGGCACCTCAAATACACCTTTAAGCCCTCCTTTAAATACCTTAAATCATCCACCAAGATCACCTTAGTCATTATGCATTGCCTTGTAATAATGCTAACACTTGTAACGTTTCCTCTAGTTCTAGGTGGTGGTTCATACTTAATGTAACCACTATGCCAAATGTTTTTCCTCACCACTATAACATCATCTCCCAAGCATCTTTCACCATCGAAAATCCTTTATGCATTACTTAAGTTCCTTCCTAAGCTTAAGCTTCCATCCACCAACACCTTATTTCTTCCTAGTTGTTTACCAACATTGCCTAAGTCATTAAACTCATTACCACACTTTATATCACCCCTTTTCATTAAGACAACCTCAAAACTTCCTAGTACTTCCTTAGTATTAATTCCCCTTAGGTTGAACATATTCAAATCACCTTAATCATTACACCTTCCTAAACTTATGTTCAAATCTTATATTCCTCATCTCATGATTTTGGTGTGCTCAAAACACTCACCATTCCTCTAACTCCTCCTAGACATCACTAAGTCATCCTAAACCTCAAGGACTCCTTAATTAACTAATCTCCACTCAAATACCTCGTAATGATTCCTAGTAAATCCTAGGTCATATTAATTCACCACCATCGCCTAAACACTTATTTTCTACTCAAATTTTGCCATAGCACCTCTAGCATCATAGCATGCCCAAACACATTATTTTCCTCATTTAACCATTTCACACACCTCAAGTTCTTTCTCATCATATCTCATCACCCAAACCAACTCATTCACGACAAACTCAATATATTGCAATAATCTTAAATTGCATAGCACTAAGGCTCTTAAATGACATGGCTCTTAGGCCCTTAATGACTTAAACTTAAACACTGAATTTCCCACATATATAAGCTTTCAACCTGCAAATACACTCATCAATCTCATAGTAGTTATAATGCTCTTAAAATCCACCTTAAACTTATATTACTAACTCATTCTCATTAGCTCCTTAATCACAAGTTCATAAGCTTGTTTAAGTTCTTTTTCCTTAGGTTATATATCCCAATACACAATGTAAGCTCTAAGCCACATTGGTATTTATCTAAAACTCATTCCTTAATCTTAAACCACCATTAGGTAAGCATTTTACCTTGTTTTCTCAAGCTTATCTTAATCTCCTCCTTAGGCCTTCTCCTTGCATAGATCTCGGCCACCACTTAAATTCCTTTTGCCAATGTTCTAATCAATATTTAAGGACTCATATGAGTACTAAACAATGCACTAACCTCAAGGAATAAAAACCTAGGTTAGAAATGTGTTCTAAGGCATAAAAGTGGATGATTACCTTTGAAGTCTCAAGGTAGACTTTGGCATTGAATGAAATAGGACCTCCACTAGTCCTTGGTGAATAAATCAAGCTAGAACAAGGCATAAAAACATAGCCCCATGAGAAGGAATTTTCGGCCATGTACAAGAAATGATGGAAACATGGTTTTTCTTACATTTTCTTTACCTTAAGAGAATGGAGAAGCTAATGAGCTCTTCAAACTTGATTTTCCCCCATCAATGGAGTTTTCTCATGGCACCAAAATGGAGCTTTGAAAGATTTGAAAAGATAGAAAGATAGGTCTTGACCTAACTAAGACAAATATGCAATTTGTTTTGGATTTGGAGCTTGGAGTTGTATTTGGCAAGTGATTGAAGATGGAGAACCATGGGGAAGCAACACTCTCGGTTTTGGAACAGAGAGAGAAGAAGAAACCGTGGGTGAAGGAGAGAAATGGAGAATAAAGGAGAGAAGTGAGCTAATATAAGATATTTGCTTTAATAAAGCAAATAGTAACTTCTTTACTTATCTCTTCTTTTCCTTTCTCATTTGATGACTCATGTGGTGACTCCCCACATAAAAACCGGCCCCCTCTAAGTATTTAACATACATAAGGCCTTGTTTGGCCATTTAGCTAATTAAGGTTGACTTAAGTCAAAACTAGCACTAAATAGTTACTATTCACTAAACAAGGCACATAATCGGGAAATTTTTGATTTCCCATTGATTTAGACCTCCTAATGTGATACTAATTAGTACACATGTTGATTAAAGAGTAATGATGGACATTTAGCCACTCAAAACTCAATTCTAAGACAATTTCTCAAAAATGTGCTTTAAGACTTCTTAAAGCACATTTTGTGTTTTAACTTGTTTTCAAGCTTGGTTTTCTTTGCTAATTGATTTAAAATGACCATTAGGATATTACTAAGGTCTTTTCATGATATTTGGGTACTCACCCAAGTCTCTCCAAGCTTAGAGCACATTTTTGCCCTGATTGCCCTTGAGGCACTTTCTTGTGTTTTCCTTGGTTAAAATTGTCTACCAATCTTTCTAAGGCATATTCTAGCCTTACTACATCATAATTTGATGTTTACTTAGCATACTTAGGTTTGGGGTATTTCATTAAACATGAGGAAAACCAAGCTGGGAGCAAAGTAGACAAGGAGACGAACACATAGGCGCAAACGGCTCGAGAAACGAAGTCCAAACGAAGTCCAAACGAAGAATCTAGAGCCGGTCAAAGTTTGAAGAACAAAATAAGGTCACGACCTCGTACCTCACCTGTGTCCGCCTCTGTACATCATGATAACAGGCGGACAAGGAACACATGCTGCTTCCGCTTGTTATCAAGCGGACACCACAGGAAGAGGCCAGACTAGAGAGTACCGCCTACTCTCGGGCGGACAAGACACAAAGCAGAACCGCCATGTTAGAGGCGGACTTGCAGGCGGACGGTGGGCATGCAACCGCTCCATTATACGCGGACATGGAGGCGGACAGCAGCAGTAAGACAGTCGCGCCAGTTTTCTTCTTCGCGTCGACTTCGTCCGTCGACTTGTCTTCGCCGACTTCTGCAACTCGTCCACTCGTCCACTGTCTGCAATTATCCATCTACTCTGCACACGTTCTGTCCCCTGCAATAAATGATCAATCAGTCTTCCACCGCCTCAATCAATCACGCGTCTGTTATCTTCATTTTCCTCTGCTGCCTCTTCCTTTCTCTATATAAACCCACGAGCCTTATCCATCAATCCATCCACCACCCATACAATTCATCCACGACCACTTCACCACACCTCACGCCATCTCATTTCTCTTCTCCGGCCTTCTCCATTTTATTTATTTCCACATTCCACAAATCCACCTCTAGCCCTACGTATACAAAATAGCAGAGTGAGCCGGAGTGATTACGGATGATTTCTATTACTCTTGTCTCTGTCTATCTATTTAATATGTTAGGCTAGTTTACGTACGCTCTGGGAACAGTTATTATGTGTTTGTATTAATTATGCAATATTTCTACTGGTTTATTTATATACAGTTTGTTACGCTTAAAGGTTATCTCGCACCTTTTTAATAAATGTCATGAGTTTATTAAACTGCTTTACTAAATCTATTTTGATCAAACCGGTGATAAATAGATAGGTTAATTAAGACGTAAAACTGAAGGAAACTTGTTATGATTTAATAAAGTTAGTATTCAGTTGCAAATGTAATTCCTCAATACTCCTCTGCCGTTCGCAGGCTTTTGCTTGAACCTTGATTAGAACCTTGCATTACAGGTGAACGAGTTCTTATGAGGCTATGACTTAGTCCTTAAGATAATTACAGGAACCTTGCCAAATTATTAAATCAGTAGAGATAGCTTAATTATGCAGATTATATTAACCTGACCCAGAGTTCCATTTTAATTTATCTATTAACTTAGTTTATTTTATCTTTCTTTTTATTCTTTTTACAAGTCAATTAATCCCCCCTCCCGTGACACGCTTAGGTACTATTATATGTACATTAGTCCCACGGTTCGACATCCGGTCGCTTACAATTCGCTATACTACTACGACCGGGATTTGTTTGCAGCCCGACGTTTATTTTAAGTTTTAATTTCTTTTCTTTTAATTTTACACCAGTTTAACCACTCATGATATAACGTCTGCACTTGAGTTTTCATCGGACCTTGCATTACAGGTAAACGAGTTCTTTTGAGTCTATGACTTAGACCTTAAGAAAATATCAGGAACCTTGTCAAATTATTAAACCAGTAGAGATAGCTTAATTATGCAGATTATAATAACCTGACCCAGAGTTCCATTTAATTTATCTGTTAACTTAGTTTATTTTATCTTTTCTTTTTATTTATATTACAAGTCAATTAATCCCCCCTTTTTGTGACACGCTTAGGTACTATTATATGTATATTAGTCCCACGGTTCGACATCCGATCGCTTACAATTTCACTATACTACTGCGACCGGGATTTGTTTGCAGCCCGACGTTTATTTTTGAGTTTTTAATTTCTTTTCTTTTAATTTTACACCAGTTTAACCACTCACGATATAACGTCTGCAAGCTCCCCGAAACAGTCAAGTTCGAACATTTTCCAGAAAACCAAAATCGAATCCCTTCGATTTGTGCAATCCCGGTGAGTTTTCTTTCAATTCCTCCAATTATGTTAATCGGTTTTGCATTACCGACCTAACCCAACTGCCAATTTGATCGATTATGCCTTGTATTGAGAGAATTTTTGCAAAAACTAAATCGGGTGTAACATAAACCCTAAACCGAGTTACCAGTATCGAAATTTCAGTGCGCTGCACGATAGCTCGTAAATTCGGTATCATTAGAACCGCAAGAGAATTTCGAATCCATAGAAACAAAAATCATCAAATTTGGTTCTGTGAGTTGAGTGAAATCAACAGATTAGTACTCGGGTATCGTTTTCGATTCGCTGATGAACTTGACACTCAGGGGTCGTCCGATCGGGATTTAGGGAAACGGACGGCCGAGATTGAATCTAGGGAGTTTAAGTTGGTTATGAATTATAATATTTCCAGAATTAAACCCTAACTTGTTGAATTAATTTAAATACCTTCCCGATGTATTTTGACTTGAAATTTTAACCATAGATTCCTTATAAAATCTAGTTTATTTTGATGTAAATTAATATGGTTTTGGAGTTTTTAAATGTAAGTTATGATTTTTGCAAGTTACGGGAATTATGGAATTATTTGGATAAATTAAAAAGATATTTTTATGAAATAAAAATTTTATAATATGTCTAAAATGTTATAGCTACTATATATTTAATTTGGGAATTTTTGGACAATGGTAAATGGGTTTAAAAATTGTGTTCATGAATTTTTCTTAAGAATAACTTATAATATATGGTTTTTAATGTAACAAAAATTAAAGTATATAAACTTTTTAGGTTGGGAAATAATGAAAAGATTAAACTAACATTTAGTAACAATATGTTTATAAATATTTTGGGAATTAACTTTAAAGTAAAGTAAAATTATTTACATATATATGATTATATATATATATATACTTATATGAGAGAAATAAAAATAGAAACTGATGTTAAATTAAGGAATTAACCTAATCTGTGTTTTAGTTATTATATAATTTGGAAGTTAACATTCTTAATTAAAACTAAGGAAAAGTATATATATTTACTCATATATAAAAAGGGAATAAAATAGTAACTTAGGGTAAAACAGGGAGCTAAATAAATCAACACTTATATTAACTTAATACTATAGAAGCTAATATCCTAAGATGTAGTAAAAGAAATACTTTATAAGACATACATGGAATATGGATAAATGCTGAAGTAATAAAGATAATTTAAATACAATAAGCTACATAGGGGATGTCTTAAATAAATTCTAATACAGGTACATACGTATATATATTAAATAAATAAAGGAAAACACTTTATTTTATAAACCATATATCGGTTGTGGACATGCCTAAAAGTTATTAAACATAATTAAATACAATAAAATTTCTTAAATTGTTATGGATAAATCTTAATACATAAAGATATATATATATCTATATATATATATAATATAGTATATAAATTTCATTAAAATAGATGAAGGAAATAACATCCTGTGGGATATATACGAAGAAGAATATGGATATTTAACCTTAGGATTTATCATTGTGGATATAAATAGTCACGATAACTTAAGGGTTTAATTTAAACAACGCAAACTAACACGGTCTTGGGCTAACTACTGAGCCAAGTTTACGAACTCCAAAATACCCACTTAAACAATTCAAGAGAGTTTTGGGCCACTCTCAGGGCAACATCCTAATCATTCCAAATTAAACGAAATGGCCTAGCAAGGATTTAATTAACAAATCAAGCCCAACCTTTGTGAGAGAATAACTAAACCTGGAACTATAAAATTAGTAAGAAGGAAGGTTTGTTTAGTGTAAAGTCCCTTAACTAATCGATATTTGGAACACAGTAATTATAGGTTACTATTGGGGGAACACTCATTCAAAGTTAATCACTGTTCTTCACATACCAGGTACGATTTCTCGTACTCTTATGCCTTGCTAGCAAGACTTAAGGGATGTTTGTGACAAACGCTAACTGTGCTAAAGTGGATTTCTAAAAGGAAATGGTTGTGTGACTAACTCAGCTTGTGTGACTAACTGAGCCTTGAGTGTGAAACTTACATGGGTATTGGTTCCTTCTATTTGGTTGTTCCATTAGACGTTAACTGCTTAGGGTTTACGCTTCTGCACTCTGTAGGACTGAGTGTTTTGGTATTGCTCTGGGTAGTTAGTGATCTAGTGGGAATATGGAGAAGGACAATCTTGGTAATTCTTCTTTTGACTCTGGATATCGTTTCATCCATGAGCTGGGTCTTGTTGTTTTGACGTGAGTGCGTCTTCAATGGTAACAGTGAGGGGCTGTATATCCCCTGTCCCAAAAAGGGACGTAGTGAACAGTGAGGGGCTGTATATCCCCTGTCCTAAAAGGACGTACTTGGCGGTGGGGGCCATCTCTCCCAGTTGATTTGATTCCACTCTTGAGTTATGGGTTCTTGGATCTCTTCTTTCATTCCTAGTCCTTGTGACTACTTGGGTCTTCCTATTCCTAACTAGAACTGAATCTAACATAAACAATGGATGTACACTAACTTATGGTGTGATTGTTCTGAGTGACTAACTTTAACTTTCTATTATGTATTAATTTCGCAACTTGTTATCTTGACTTGGTAATTTTTGAAGTGCCTTGTTCCTATGTGTGGTTTTAAGTGGTTGTATTCAAGCTGTTATTTATTTAAGAGTTGTATTATAAGTTTGTTTTGGAGGATCATACCAATTCCATTCCAAGGAACTGACCCGCCCCTCTCGAGGTGGGCTGCTTGGCTTTATCTTGCAGGTACGAGTTATTATACAGGTGGCCACGAAGAGAACGAGTGATTGGAATGAGATTAGGTTTTGTGGAGAGTTTATGTGTTTTATTACTGTTTTATTTCTATTAAGTTTACTCGAGGTTCAGGCCGTGACTGTTGTAATCTTTTAAGTTGTAAATTGGTGAGGTTTGGTGTCGGGTGTTTGGAACCCGATGGTCTATACACCTTTAGTATTTTATTTCCGCTATAAATATGTTAAATAGGGGCGTTTCACACTCGTAATCACGTAATAATCACTCACGTAGCATTTAATTAATAACGTCTCACAACGGAAGTCTCACATTACTAAAACTCACTTGGGTGTCACATGCCATTACTCGCCCATACGAGTAAAGAAGTAGAAATAAATAAACTAAGAAATAACACTGGTATTACAAATACAACCACAGTGATAACGACATACTAACCTATACATCATTCTAAACCAAGAGTAACTTTAACGACAAGTGAGCATCTAGGTAAATCCCATATGTATACAACGTTATAAACACATTAAACTAATATCCACCCTATACATTACAAAGTCTCGCACTGTAATTAAAATTCTAACTACCCAGGTCCCGCTCTTCGGCTTCGACGGTAGTCATCACTTGCACGTAGTGCCATAAAGGCTCAGCGATAAACGCTGAGTACGCTAGGCCTGGACCCTATTGGTCACTTAATAGTCATGGTCGCCATTATTAAGTTTGTTACATGCTTTACCGGTGTACAGGTATTTAAAGCAGTAAACACATGGATGACGGTAATTTAAAAAAGTAATACGGTCACTACATTTCACGCAATCACACACAACAACACACAACACAATAATAATAACATTAACACGTGCAGCCGTTAGTAACGGTCAGGTTATTTAGTTAGTCACACGACCCCTGAGTCCTCATTACATCACATCACAAACGTTAGTGGGTGTCAAGTTAGGACAACCTGAAATAATCTCACTTATACAGTAGTCCCACGTACACACAAGGTGCTCACTACCCTAATGATCCGAAGACTCCGTGACTTATTCACTTTGCCTTTGTAAAGACGTCCATTTAGGTGGCCAAGGGCCTAGTGCCAACGGTAGCACACTCCGCCTGACGATCTATCTAGGCTCGATCAGGATTAACTAGGGTAAACCCGATACGGGATAACCCAAGAGATCTCTACGCGCGACCAACAACCAGTGACTGTCTGGATTAAAGTACATCATCACATTCATTCACACTCCACTGTTAACTTCGTTAGTTAGATAGTCAGTTACAATTTTAATTATGGAGAACATCACTTATTTTGTTGGCTGCCCTGTGGGTCTTACGCTTGCCTAGAATTATTCTAGGTAGTATTCACGTTCGAGTCAAAGCTCTAGAGACCGACGATGTCGTGTCTCGTTCCTAAGCATTTCACATAGGATATAACTACATACTTATAATGTTTAGCGTATTATGTCAGAGAACGGTAACCACAATCACATAACTCGCATATGTAGTTTTATATAAGTTTATCTATAGTCGACGTAGTATTAATCCCGGAGGACATTCGCGCACAATTAAATGATGCGGGAAATTAAACAATCAAACATCACATATCACAATCACATCCACTCACATACATACATGCATCACACACGTTATACATCACACATATATGAGCCCGAGTAAGTCCTCAGGACATCTCAGATCAGACCCCTTTACGTACCGTTCACCAATGACCTAGGTTGCGCAGTAGACCACTAGCTCGTCGAGTGCCTTCGTCAGTGATATGGTCTAAATATCAAACATAACAAGTCAATCCACATGACTTATTTAAGCTCGGTAAATCCGAACAACACAAATAATCCCGACCTTTCAACCCCGGATTTCAACTGTTATTGTTAAGTTACAGTTATACGAGACTCATTACTCATTATACGTTCTAATTATCAACATCCGGGTTTATTTAAATGTGTTGGTTAAAAGACGCTTTAGTAATAGCGTATTCAAATATCAGGATTTATTCCTTATACTTATGAGTATACGAATATATACATATTCACGTTTTATACTTATGTATTGTTTCAACCGTTCTGGTTAGGTATACGAACATACATTCGTATTATATAGTTGCATGTGTGCATGCAACGTTATATCACACAACATTTAATGCTCATGCACTAACGTTATATGATAGTATTATTTAACCATTTGGTATTGTACCATATATTACATATCATAATTCATTTTAATAAACTATACTTTAATTTACACTGTATGACTTATAGTATATACATTTATACTAACACCATAACAATTATCATTTATCATTTCATGACATTAAAACCATATTGTATATACTTATATATACACATATTCTCGGTTTTGCATATATATCTATATATGCTATTTTTATTTGATTTACTCATATAATATATAATTGCATGTATGCATGCACTATATTATATAGTTCAACTATACCATATAATCCAATATGTATATATTTTTAACATATGCTTACGGAATACATACATATACACTTATATATTTATATTTCATGAATTATACTCTTATTCATTATACCATATAATATGATGTTCTATATTGCATAAACATTATAACCTATGGTTTTAATAAAACCACATTACATTGTTGTAAGGCATATGCATTTTATATTTTTATTTTCACCAACTCCCAATATTTTTCCAATGTTACAATATTGTCACATACATAATATGATGTTAACATACACTTTATATTATATCACTCTAACCTTATAATTAATATAACCTACGGTTATATGCTTGTTAAAATTTCCGAACAGCACTCATAGTTGTTCTTATTTATTTTCCGCACATTGTAACTTCTTATAATTACAATCTTGCCACATACATTATGTAATGTTATACATACTATATATTATATCATTTTATTCAATTAATCCACTATAACATATGGTTTATATATATAATTACCGAACAGCCCTTCTGTTTTGGGTTTATTTCTTCCCAGCACCATATATTTCCTATATTTGCACCATTAACCCACATTTTAGATAATGTTACATATAGGTTTTATTATATAGTTTTAACATTTATAATTTGAATAACCTATAGTCTATATTACATTATTTTCCCAACCAGACCCATACCGTTTTTATTTCCTTTTCCACCCCACACATTTCTTATTTACACATTTGCCACACTTTTTATCCTATACTTTCCATATGTCACAAAACTATATATTATACACTTCTCTTCATAAAATCATTTATATAATTCCGAAAATTCCCAAACTTTATGATTATGATATAAACTATTATATTAACAATCTTAACCCCTTATTCTCAGTAATTACACCTTATACCCCAATATTTTTATAAATTCCATATTTAACTTGTAACATTATTATAAGTTCATAATTTAATTAGTTATGTAATTAATTTTGGTCAAAGCTTCTAACATGGTCTATATTGACCCATTGACCACCAGTTTGACCATAACTTTAATAAATTATAGTTTTGACCCAATATTTTCAGAAATTGCATTTTGACCCCTAATGTAATATAACTTCATAAAATTCATTTTAATAGTCTTAAGAACATAGTTTTCGGTCATACTCATAGTTTAGCTTCTAAATTTATTTTAATTACAAATCTAACCCCAAATACATCTGGTATTATTATTAAATTTTAAAACTTGATTTAAATTTAATAAAACATATAATTAAATAGGCTAAGATATATTGCCTTATTACAAACCTTAGATTATAATATAATTTACTTATAAATGTCATAAAAGGCATTATCCACCCACGGTTGGGTACATCTATATTTATAACAATGTTTATAAATTATCCTTTGACTAATTAATTAAATTCCATGACATGGTATGTCACATATATATTAAGTTAACTACCCAAAATGTTATAAACCATTTTAATATGTGGTTTAATCATTCCTAAGCCTTATGGCTTATGGTTTTCATATACATTCATAATAGTTTTTTATCATTGGTGTTTTAAACATTTAATTAATTCCATGACATTATATGTCACATAAACCTTTGGTTAATGTACCAAACATGTTATATATTATTTTAATACATAGTTTGGTCATAATAATTCTTATAAACCCACGGTTTGCTCCATACATACTCAATAAATTTTATAAACTATATGTTAAACCCCTTAAATCATTCCCATGGCATTATAAGCCAACTTAATATATAGTAAGCTAACCAATAGTGTTAATTAATATTTAAACACCTAAATAAGTCATTTAGACTTTGTACACCCACGGTTCATTATTTTGGCAGTATAATGATATGAAAAACATTATAATATAAAAGTGTAGTACACTTACTTGATTATTAGCTTTTAAAGCAGCCAAACATCACTTCAACACTCACGGCTTGCCAAGGTTTATGCTTGGACTAAATTCCCATAATTTTTTTTACAGAATCTTCCCCAATTTTCCAAAGCCATGCACCACCATTTTATGCAGGAAAAAGGGGGGCATTAATCTTTGTAACATTAATGGCTAATTAAGCCATAATATAATCCTAATGATATCATGAATTTACCTTGGTTGTAGGGCTGTTACCGCCTACAAATTTTGGAGTAAACTAAGGTGTTAAAACACCTTTTAAACCAGTACAATAAACAGGTAATAATCAGTTGAAGGAATGTTAAAGTTTCACCTTGTTATTAAAGCTTAAACAGGGAGTTCCCAAACTTTTCTAATTCACGTTTTTACCTACAATTTTCAAATATTTATAATTTTTCCTCAAATTTCACAGGAACCCAAATTTCAATTCGAAAGCCCCAACTTCTGATTTCACAACCCATCAATAATAATTCGGATATTTAATCCCCATAATCAAACCTAACTAACCGACTTTATTAAAAACTCCAAAACAAGGTCTTAATTTTCGGAAATCAATAACAGCCACAAACTTCTACCATTTCGAGACCCTAGTTCAATTTTATGGGCTCAATTTCGCAGTCATATAATTTTAGTTAGCCAGAAACTAAATTTGGTTTCAATCTCTAAATACAACATATAGCTCACGGTTTCTAGTTCCACAATTTCAGAAAGTAGTAAACACTCAACAAACTCCTAAAATTTGATCTATCACAACACTCACATTCACACTAGATTCGTACCAGATTTTTGCAAGGAAAGTCGGCTTCACAAGCATTCATAATCGCACATATTTTTGTCAGAATTGCACAAGTTTGCAAAGCTCAAAATCGGCTTCAAACGCCGAGAAACAGAGAGGAACATATCCTAGTTTCACTTCTAATCTAACCAAAATCGGAAGAAAGAAAACAAAAACGAAGGAAAATGACTCCTAATGTACACCATTGATTCTCCAGGAGTGGTGGCTCTAATTTTCGGCTCCAGCACGGCTCAGTCTACTCCTCCTTCTTCCTCATTTCCATGCTCGAATCGCCACCAACTCGCACCCAAGTTCCGACCTCCAAGAGATTCTTTCTTCGCCAGTTAGCATTCGAAACAAATGTGAGTTGAAAGAATTAAGGCGGACGCAGAAGAGAAGAGGATGAAGATTCACTAATTAGGGTTGCGAATTTCAGTGGGAGAAGAAGGATGGAGAGGGCGTTGGGGTTGTATGTTGTTCGTCAGTTCGGATTTTCCAGATTGAGAAGAAATGAGAGATTGAGAGAGAAGAATGAAGAGAGGATGAAGTTCTATGTTCCAATCACTAGGGGTTAGGGTTGCAAATTTTCCAGTAGAGAATGTGGATCGGCGGAGCACATTGACAAATTAGGGTTGCAAGATTACTAAGAGTGATGAAGATTAAAGAGTGGGCTGTGTTGGTATATTACCGTGAGTTTAAAAGAATAGAAAGCTGGGCTTTGAGGCTGGGCTGGCGCTATCGATGGGTCAATGGAGACTGGGCCGGCCCAGTCTTTTGGCTGGTCGGCCCATATATATATATATATTTACAATGTTACGTTAAATGTATCGTTTCTAACTCGTTTTTCATGCTGTTTATGACATCATGTCCCGTTTAACGAGAAGAAACATTTGATGATTCCAAATTTGTACTTTCAACCAATAATTATTATTGGTATTTACTATTTATAGTAATTAGTATTTAATTTCTAATTGGTTTGTGTTTCGCCATTTTAGGCGAAAACACGACGTCTGTTATTCCGACTGCTTAACCAATTTTTCAATGTCAATAAAATTATCCAAATAACTTTAAAAGGTGTCTAAGACCTCTTTTTTTCACTTTAAAATATTTGTGACACGTTTTTTGATGTAAAATGATTAATTTATATTTTCATTTATATTCCTTTTTCTAATCCTCCTCAATGTCGTTTTAGGTTATGTTAATGTTTCCTAACGACTTTTTAGGGTATAATTGAATAATATATTATTTCCCTTTTACTTATTTAAGGAAAGTTAATTAATTAATCTCTTGTTAATTACTTTTATATAATTAATTCATGATTAATTAAAGTAATTAATATTAGGGATATTTCAATCTACCCCCCTTAAAAGAACTTCGTCCCAAAGTCGTCTTTCTCAAATAGATTATAATAACTACCCAAGTAACCCATAATGTACATCTATGTGATGTAACATTCACACATAACGTATTGTGCTTATACAGCACATAGCCCTCAATTGTGGCGTTAATTCAAATATATGGATATAGGTGATCCATCAGCACCATCATTTCTTATTGGTTCTACCAACCCTGACAACCTCTCCGAGGTGTCCATCACATTCAACATTCTACTGTTCCATACCTATGATCCAATCAGTATCTAAACGATACTATATGTAAAAGATTCATAGAACATAAATGTATATATTACATGTATCTTTGATAGATACTGTATTCACATCATCCTACAAGTATCTCGTAGGATACGTAAAACATACATTCACTAGTGTGCAAAGCACATACAATCAAACACAATATGCCCCGTATAATAAACAAGCAACCAACAACAGACAACAAACAACAAGTTATTGTATGCCTCACATACGACTCATTAAAACTTAGTGCACACACTGTGCACAGCCAAAAGGCTCTACCCCCCTTAAAAAGGGTTACGCCCCTGTACCCCACAAGTATACATCAAGCCGCTATTCCAAGAGCGCTAGATACTTGGCTCTCATGGAATTCTCCCTCGTTCCTGTATTTGAAACTTCAGAGTGGAGTCTTCTCATATTGAGAGACGGGTTTATCTTAGGCATTCGATTCTAAAAGAAATTATGTGAAAGGTGAGGCGCGTACATTTCTAGCCAAAGGTGTGGAGTACTTGGTGCGCTCTATTGGGCCCACTCGCTCCGTATTGAGGTGCAGACCCACGGATATAGGGCTAATACGCCCTTCGCTTCTATTGTTATCTTCGATGATTTATTGGCAGCAGTTTATTGCTGGCCTCGTCCCACTATGACAGTGTCGTTCATGGTCTTTGTTAATTGGAAACAGAGGTATCTCAGTTGGTGCGGTAACGTTAGTTGTATGTGCACATGACTGGATCTAAATTGTGTATCGATGTTCTAGATTAATAGCACAGGATATAATTTGCGATGTTACTATCTTCACTTGTTGATATAACGTTGAGATGAAGTATGATATTAATTAATGTTTGCACTTAGTGCCTTCTTGCACTAGTCGTAACCATTCTTTTAAGACATATGTTTATAACTACACGAGGATAATTTTTTTGTAATCCCGTGTCTCTCGGCTGTTTTGTTCCGGAGTAAGGTATTTATTTGTAATATTTGTTATGTACTTCTTATTGATATATATATATATATTGTGGTTCCCGTGTGCCGGTTTTACCACATTCTTTGTATGGTTCATCCCATTTATTAGGGGAACCCATTGTCATAGTCACGTTTGTGTTCTGCATTGTGTAACATCCCGTGGGGTATGTTTTGGTAGTTAAGGTATTTTCCTCAGTTATGTTTTATATCTTTGTATTCACATGTTTTTCACAAGGAATATCATTATATGTTTGTGTGTTCATATTTGAGTTATGGTTTGAACTCGGTAGTTATTTTGGAGCATGTCTTTTAACTGTCCAGGATGTTGTATAGCCTTTCTTGCATTTTATGTCTCATCATTGTTTTCTGTGCGAGCTTTGCTCGTCTGTGTTTGGGAAAGTATTAAGTCACATAGCAGTTTGTAATGGTCGCTTCCGCACGCACCATATTTCAGTCAATTAGATGGTTGTATATTTATTGTGGTATTTGCCTTAAAATTTAGGGCATCCGCTAGTGTACTAGCTTTGCCTTTGTTGTACATTAGATAGTAGTGTATTTGTGTTCAACATCTTTTCGGTTAGGAACTTACCACTGTCCTTAGTTTTGACATGCGTGATTATCATACCATTTAGCATTGTTGTAAATATTTTTATATTTGGAGAGTAGCTCTCTCTTTGCCCCGTTTACGGGTAATGATTATAATCATTAAATGGTTGTTTCTGAGTAATGCATGTTGTTGATTTAAACGGCTCTTGAGCCTTCTAGGGTATTATATTTTCATTCGCCCATTTATTGGGTCTTCTAGCTTGTCAATTAATTTACTATCAATTTTTCTCCACTGTCGGGAGGTTTTCCTTTTAGGGTTACTGTATTTATCCACTCCTTTGAGAAGTTATAGTTTGATCATATTATATCCAAGGTTGTTGGTTGCATTCACTTCGCTAATTAAACTGGGGTTTATTCATTAATTTATTCTAAGCGGTTATTTACACTAATCTGGGTTTACATTTCTGACCTTCGTGTGGAGTTGACAACTACCAGTGTTTCTTTCACCACATGTCTACATGTATGGGGTACCGTACTGATACATTGCTACTTGCTCGACTAACCCGGGAATGAGTCTATCGAGCCCACAAGCTCCCATGGAGTGTGGTCGTCCCATAACTCGTTTATAGACTCGCAGTGTCCGTCACACGTTTGTGAAGTATTCTGGTGTCAATCTCCCTTCTTGTTAGTATTGGGGGTCTCCCGTGGGACTGTTCAGTTCTCCGGGTTTCCTGCCCAATTGTATGGGTTCGTGTATGAAATACCCGGGAATTTGAAGTTAGGAGTACGATAATATATAGTCAGAATAATAAGTCCGAGTTAGTAATATAGTGGCCCAGGAAACTAACGATACTCCTATATTAACTTATTTCCTCTTCCTAGAACTTTCCTCTCCACATTTATTCATTTTAAATACATAGAGTTCTAATTCAAATTGACTTTCTCTTTGTACTTAATTAATTTCTAGAATTCAAATCTGAGTTTACTTCCTATTAGTATTATCTCTGATTATAGAGTTCAAATCCCATTTGACTTCTTCAAATTAATTTATATATTTTGTTATTAGTATTCTAGAACTCTCTCTAACGCAATTATAATTCCCTTGCTAGTATTATTACTTTACTTTATTTAATTTATTTCAATCTCCTTCCTACTTCCAAGTAAATGTTTATTAATTATCTTCCTAGATTTTCTATTCCATCCTTATCTTGTTACAACGATCTACTTTCTCAACAATATTCAAACTAGGAAACTATTTCTGAATTTCTAAAAGAATGTTGTTAGAGATTTTATTTTCCTTCCTGATGTTCCTCAACGTTATGTTGTTGTATAGGTTCCTAAAAACAAATTACAATGTTAAGTATTTATTTTGATTTCCTTTTCTGAGTTATTTGTATTTCGTATTTATTTAACTCTTTTGTTTTAAGATAGTAATCATTAACTTGTTTAACAATATCGATTTCCCTTATTCCTATAATTTACTTATTTATATAACGACCTTCCCCACTACGGTCTACCTTCATCACGACGCTTCTACGCTTTGCTCTACCAAAAACTTATTCACGTATCTTCTTCCTTGAGTTCTTATAATTCGCGTTCTCAATTCTACCTTCGGCGTTCTTCACTCTACCCTTGCTGGATCGTTTCCCTTGGTGCCAATTAGGAGCTTTGTTGGGTAATGTATTCTACTTAGTTACTTAGTTATCTATTCATGGCTTGACGAATTCTGATTGTTAATTTTGGTTACCTAGACGTCGATATCGTTGACGAGTGCTATCAATAGTCCGGAGCAGTTGGGTTCTTGAGGGATTTGGTTGTTCCAGGTAAATTCTATGCTCAATGGTTTTGATTGTGGTTTTGCGAAATATTGGAAAAGGGTTCGTTGTGTTTTATCTCGGTTGGTTTGGAGATTTGGGATTATTCCCCACGTTTTGGAATTGAGGAATTGGATTGAGATTGTGGTGTTCAATTGTGGTTTTGGGAGTCTTTCACAGGTTGTATTCTGTTGTTTGGGAGCCCATAGGTGCTCCCCATTATTGATATTATTTGCGCTGCACACATTGTTGCAGTTAAGCTCTATGATCTACTCTATGTTACTGCTGTTTCATAGGGGGTGTGCACACTTAAGGACTTAGGGTGAGGTGGTTGTTTGACGGTCCCATAGGTGACTGTCCTGGAATTGTTGTTTGGGGTCCCACAGGTGACCCCGTGTTCGGAATTGTGGTTATTACTCCCTGTTGAAAGCTCCCTACTGCAGTTCGGTATTGTTATGTTTTTCTGGAAATTCACTAACTATTCAGTAAACCTCTCATCTGATTGTTAAAGGCAATGGTGTTCTAAAATGTATTTTACAGCTTGAGGTGGAATTTACTCAGTTTTTCTGATTTGTGCGATCCTTTCTGTGTTTTGTCTATGTTTTATGATCGCAGGTATGGATGACTAGTGGGATCGGGACCGCGAATCACATAGTTTAGGACCACGTAATAATAAGGCGATGTCTTGAATTTCAATGTTTTAGAGATGTTGTTATGTTCTCAAGGTTTTTATACATTAACGTTATTTTGCTTCCGCGTAATTTGAAAGTTAACTTTGGTTTTAATGTTGTTTAGTTCATCAGCCTGAGCACCCATGGGTATTGGGTGTGGCGGTAATGCCCTGGATATTTTGAGATCCGCTGCTATATTGAAGGTTATGTGCATTTGAGTTTTGGTTAACTAAGTTAATTGCTCTTTGAATCAGTTTTATCAAGTTTGTGGTTGTATTGAGTTTTATTAATGACTTCTTCTGCTCGAGAGATTCTCTTGTTGTTATTATGTTTTGCATAAGTATTTCTAACGGTTTTTGGGTTCTATTTCTGTTTTAAAACTGCACTTAAGGACCTGTCCGAACGTCCGTCCGGACATCAATGTTCGGACAGGCCCCGAATGTTTCAAGTGTTTTCTTCTTTTGGCTGTGTCCGAACATATGTCCGAACTTCTAAGTTCGGACATCATGCGAGGACGGGTTCGGATTGCAAGTCTCGACCTATGTCCGAACTTGCAAGTCCGGACCAATGTTCGGACCACGTAAGGATTTTTCCGGAGTTTTAAAGTTCGACTTGTGTCCGAACTTCGAAGTCCGGACACAAGTTCGGACATTTGGTTTTCCGCAGTCTATTTCCCTTCGGCTTGTGTCCGAACTTGCCATGTCCGGACACAAGTTCGGACCAACCTTGTTTTGCTCTCTAGGACTCGTTTGGAGTCCGTTTTTAATGCCGTTTGCGTTTGCGCCGTTAGATTTGTATTTTCATAAGCTATGTTTTGAGGTAAAATCCAGGGTGTTACAAGGTGGTATCAGAGCTTTGTTTTCGAAATAAGATAAAACTTGAGTAACCGGATTAAAATTTGGGGGACAAGCCGTTTGGGGAAGTTATGATGGATCACGTGTATGTTGTGAGCTGTTGAGTTATATTGGATACCTTGGTGTGATAATTGAAGGTTATACAGGGATTATTGTGTACTAACCAATTGTTGGAATTGTATCATACTTGTTACATGTATTATTGTTATATCTGTATTATCTACCCGTGGGTTAGGGTAGTGAGATTGTAGTATATTTGGGAAGGGATTGTTATAGGGGATTTAAAAGCCTTGAAATTCTTGACTCATAATCAGGAGTCCACCTTGAGTAGGGTAGACTGGCAGACCGATTGAATTTCCCCTACAACACCAGAAGTAGAAGCGGGAGGACTACCATGGCAGCCAACGACCCAATGAGACAGCTTCAGGAGCTCGCTTTGAACCTGGGCCAGATTGTGCAACGCCAAGCCCAGCGAGACAATGTGCCAGAAGACTACACGAAGAGAATCGCCCACTTGAAGCCAACTGCATTCAAGGGGGAGGAGGACCCAGTACTGCTGGAGGATTGGCTGCGTGAGTTTGACAAGATCTTCGAGGCGGTCAACTGCCCTGCTAATAGAAGTCAACGCCGCTGTGTACTACTTCAAGAGCGAGGCGGACATCTGGTGGTCTGCCAACAAGGATGCTCTTTTGGCGGGACCTGACTTTGGATGGGAGGCACTGAAGGAGGCCATGCGAAGGCGATTCTACCCTGAGCATGTCCGGATGCAGAAATACCTGGAGTTCTCGGAGCTCAAACAGCAGGCCCGGAGTGTGAAGGAGTACCACTCCAAGTTCCTAGAGCTGGCAAGGTTCGCGCCGACGATGGTCCCTGATGAGGCGTCGAAGGTGCAGAGATTTGTGGGAGGACTCAACTGGAGTCTCCAGGAGGCTTTGAGCGTGCTGACGATACCCACCCTCCAGGACGCATATGGAAAGGCTGCTAACCTGTATAGGGTGCAGCAGAAGAGGAGGGAGGTACAGGCGGGTCAGAAAAGGAAGATGGAGGACGGGGAAGAGACTCGGAGTCGAGACGACCGACATCAGAGGCCACACCAGGACAAGAGGTGGAGGCCTAACTCAGGTGATGGGAGGAGGTTCGATGTGAACCAGAGGAATGACCAGAGGCGGAATGATAGGCCCCAGGGGCAGGCCCAGAGAGCAGAGAACGGGCATAGCAGGCACTTCCACTGCAGGAGATGCCACAAGGATCACCCGGGGAAGGACTGTGAAGGGAACCTGGTGGCGTGCTACCGGTGTGGCAGGAAGGGCCACAGAGCTTTTGAGTGCTTCCAGGATCCTCAGGGAGGCATTCAGCAGAGAGGGAATGGCGGAGACCGGACCTACAGACCAGCAGACCCCCAGTCTCGAGGTAGAGACCAGCATCAGGCCCAGAATCAGCGAGGGGATGCTCCCCAGCGTGGCAATGGCGGGGGTGGAAACGGAGGTAACCGAGGTCCAGGGGAGAACCGAGACAACAGCAGAGCTCCGGGGAGGATTAATGTTATGAGTCGGGCCGAGGCAGAGGCTGAAGCAGAAGTGTTAGCAGGTACCTTTTCTGTTCATGGTACTTCAGCTCGTGTTTTGTTCGATACTGGAGCTTCATATTCTTTCATTTCTGAGAAATTTGCTAAGAAATTGGGGCTAGAAACTTGTAAGACTTCTACCATAGCAGTATCTATACCCTCGGGGCAGGTTATTTCTTGTAATCATGTATTGAGGGATGTGGGGGTAGACATAAAAGGGGAAACTTTTGTAACTGACCTGATCCAGTTCGTCCTCCCCGACTTCGACATTATTTTGGGGATGGACTGGCTAAGCAAGTATAAAGGGAAGATCGACTGTGGAGAGCAGAAGATCATTCTGAGAGGACCAGCGGGCCGAAGAGTCTCCTACAGTAGCGTGGAGAAGAAACCGGGAGTAAAGATAGTCTCAGCCATGTCAATTCTCTCCCAAGTGAAGAAGGGACAGCAGGCATACCTCTGCCATGTCCAGGATTTGAACCGAGCGCCGAGCCCATTAGAAGAGATTCGGGTGGTGAATGAGTTCCCTGACGTCTTTCCAGATGAGATTCCTGGTATGCCGCCAGACAGGGAGGTGGAGTTCAGCGTCGACCTTGTGCCAGGAGCAGCGCCCATCTCCAAGGCCCCATACCGTATGGCGCCATCAGAGTTGAAGGAACTGAAAGTCCAATTGGAGGAGTTACTAGAGAAGGGATACATCCGCCCGAGTGTATCGCCATGGGGAGCTCCTGTCTTGTTTGTAAAGAAGAAGGACGGGAGCATGAGGCTGTGCATAGACTACCGGGAGCTGAACCAGATCACTGTGAAGAACCGGTATCCCTTGCCCAGAATCGACGACCTCTTCGACCAGCTTCAGGGTGCAGGAGTCTTCTCCAAGATAGACCTGAGGTCGGGATATCACCAGTTACGGGTTGCAGAGAAGGATATCCCGAAGACGGCCTTCAGGACCAGATATGGGCATTTTGAGTTTCTGGTGATGCCCTTTGGTTTGACGAACGCGCCGGCAGTCTTTATGGACCTCATGAACCGGATCTTCAATCCCTATCTAGACCGGTTTGTGGTGGTATTTATAGACGATATCCTCATCTACTCCAGGGATGAGGAAGAGCACGAGGAGCACCTGAGATCAGTCTTACAGATTTTGAGAGAGCAGCAGCTTTACGCCAAGCTAACTAAGTGTGACTTTTGGTTGGACCGAGTGGCATTCCTAGGCCACATCGTCACCAAGGACGGAATCTCAGTGGATCCGGCCAAGATCCAAGCGTGAAAGAGTGGCCAAAACCGAGCAATCTGACGGAGGTTCGCAGTTTCTTGGGTCTAGCGGGGTACTACAGACGTTTTGTGAAGGATTTCTCAAAGATAGCTAGACCCCTCACAAACCTCATGAAGAAAGTAACCAAGTTTCAGTGGGATGATGACTGTGAGAAGGCGTTTCAGACGTTGAAGGAAAGGTTGACCACAGCCCCAGTGTTGACTTTGCCTTCGGGGACAGACGGATTCGAGGTTTTCAGCGATGCTTCCAAGTATGGCTTGGGGTGTGTCTTGATGCAGCATGGGAAAGTCATAGCCTACGCATCGAGACAGCTGAAGGAGTACGAGACCAGATACCCGACGCACGACCTAGAGCTTGCAGCAGTAGTCTTCGCCCTGAAGATTTGGAGGCACTACTTGTATGGAGTTTCCTGCAAGATCTACACCGACCACAAAAGCCTCAAGTACATCTTCACTCAGAAGGAACTAAATATGAGGCAGAGGAGATGGTTGGAACTGATCAAGGACTATGATTTGGAGATCTTATATCATGAGGGGAAGTCTAACCTAGTGGCCGATGCTCTGAGTAGGAAGAAAAGTCATTCTGTGAATTCGATGTGGGTTCTTCCAGACGAGCTAGTTCGTGACTTTGAGAAGCTGAACTTGGAAGTGATGGAGGCGGGAGGAGTAGAGCGTGAGGTGAGGTTGTACCATATGAGTGTCTCTTCCGACATTTATGGGGAGATACTCAAGGGACAGCCTGGTGATGCGAAGTTGGAGCGCATCAAGGAGAAGATGAAGGGTTTGAGACCCACAGTGACAGCAGTCTGAGGTTTAGAGGCCGATGGTGTGTACCTCAGGGGTGCGTGGAGGTAAAGGAGAGACTGATGAGGGAGGCTCATAATACTCCCTATTCAGTTCATCCTGGTGGTGATAAGTTGTATAAGGACCTAAAGAAGATGTTTTGGTGGCCTAAGATGAAGAGGGAAGTTGCAGAGTTTGTGTCGAGATGCCTTACCTGCCAGAAGGTCAAATTCGAGCACAAGAGGACGGGAGGTTTATTGCAGCCGTTGGAGGTCCCAAAGTGGAAGTGGGACTCCATTTCCATGGACTTTGTGATGGGTTTACCACCGGCGAAGGGAGGAGTTAATCAGATTTGGGTGATAGTGGACCGACTCACTAAATCTGCACGGTTTATACCCATGAAGAAGACGTGGTCCATGAGCCAGTTGGTGGATGCTTACATCAGAAATGTGGTGAGATATCACGGGGTACCTGAGACCATCATTTCAGACAGAGATTCGAGGTTCTTAGCTCATTTCTGGCAGCAGTTTCAGAAGGCGATGGGCACCAAGTTGAAGTTGAGCACTGCGTTTCACCCAGCCACTGATGGTCAGACAGAGAGAACCATCCAGACCTTGGAGGACATGCTTCGAGCATGTGTGATGGATTTCCAGGGTTCGTGGGCAGATATGCTACATCTGATAGAGTTCTCTTATAACAACAGTTACCACACCAGCATCAAGATGGCTCCTTATGAGGCTTTGTATGGGAGGAAGTGTAGGACACCGCTATGTTGGAGCGACATTAGTGAGACTGTTGTTTTGGGACCTCAGTTGATAGAAGAGACTATGGAGCAAGTCCGGATGATCCAGAGACGAATGAAGGCAGCCCAAGACAGGCAGAAGTCCTATGCCGATCTCAAGCGCAGACCAGTTGAGTTCGAGGTTGGAGATAGAGTTTTTCTGAAAGTATCGCCCATGAGAGGAGTAACCAGGTTCGGGAAGAAAGGGAAGCTCAGTCCCAAGTTCGTTGGACCCTATGAGATCTTGGAGAGGGTTGGAGAAGTGGCATACCGGCTAGCGCTTCCTTGTGAACTGGAGAAAGTTCACAACGTCTTCCATGTATCCCAGTTGAAGCGGTATGTTCCCGACCCTTTGCATGTGTTGCAGCCAGAGGTCTTGGAGCTGGAGCAGAATCTATCCTATGAGGAGTACCCATCAAATATGGACACTAAGACCAGGGAGACACGATCGAAGTCCATCCGTATGGTCAAAGTCTTATGGTCTAATCATGGAACCGAAGAGGCTACATGGGAGGTAGAGGAGGAAATGAGGAAGAAATACCCACAGCTTTTCGATCAGGTAACCACTCGAGTCAGTATCTAGTTTAGCAACTTCTCGCCTTATGGATGAGTTTTAGCTTCGAGGGCGAAGCTTTCTTTTAAGGGGGATGAGATGAAATACCCGGGAATTTGAGTTAGGAGTACGATAATATATAGTCAGAATAATAAGTCCGAATTAGTAATATAGTGGCCCAGGGAAACTAACTACCTATATTAACTTATTTCCTCTTCCTAGAACTTTCCTCTCCACATTTATTTTAAATATAGAGTTCTAATTCAAATTGACTTTCTCTTTGTACTTAATTAATTTCTAGAATTCAAATCTGAGTTTACTTCCTATTAGTAATTATCTCTGATTATAGAGTTCAAATCCCATTTGACTTCTTCAAATTAATTTATATATATTTTTTATTAGTATTCTAGAACTCTCTCTAACGCAATTATAATTCCCTTGCTAGTATTATTACTTTACTTTATTTAATTTATTTCAATCTCCTTCCTACTTCCAAGTAAATGTTTATTAATTATCTTCCTAGATTTTCTATTCCATCCTTATCTTGTTACAACGATCTACTTTCTCAACAATATTCAAACTAGGAAACTATTTCTGAATTTCTAAAAGAATGTTGTTAGAGATTTTATTTTCCTTCCTGATGTTCCTCAACGTATGTTGTTGTATAGGTTTCCTAAAAACAAATTACAATGTTAAGTATTTATTTTGATTTCCTTTTCTGAGTTATTTGTATTTCGTATTTATTTAACTCTTTTGTTTTAAGATAGTAATCATTAACTTGTTTAACAATATCGATTTCCCTTATTCCTATAATTACTTATTTATATAACGACCTTCCCCACTACGGTCTACCTTCATCACGACGCTTCTACGCTTTGCTCTACCAAAAACTTATTCACGTATCTTCTTCCTTGAGTTCTTATAATTCGCGTTCTCAATTCTACCTTCGGCGTTCTTCACTCTACCCTTGCTGGATCGTTTCCCTTGGTGCCAATTAGGAGCTTTGTTGGGTAATGTATTCTACTTAGTTACTTAGTTATCTATTCATGGCTTGACGAATTCTGATTGTTAATTTTGGTTACCTAGACGTCGATATCGTTGACGAGTGCTATCAATAGTCCGGAGCAGTTGGGTTCTTGAGGGATTTGGTTGTTCCAGGTAAATTCTATGCTCAATGGTTTTGATTGTGGTTTTGCGAAATATTGGAAAAGGGTTCGTTGTGTTTTATCTCGGTTATGGTTTGGAGATTTGGGATTATTCCCCACGTTTTGGAATTGGATTGAGATTGTGGTGTTCAATTGTGGTTTTGGGAGTCTTTCACAGGTTGTATTCTGTTGTTTGGGAGCCCATAGGTGCTCCCCATTATTTATTATTTGCGCTGACACATTGTTGCTTAAGCTCTATGATCTACTTATGTTACCTGCTATTTCATAGGGGTTGTGCACACTTAAGGACTTAGGGTGAGGTGGTGGTTTGACGGTCCCATAGGTGACTGTCCTGAATTGTTGTTTGGGTCCCATATGACCCGTGTTCGGAATTGTGGTTATTACTTCCTGTTGAAAGCTCCCTACTGCAGTTTGGTATTGTTATGTTTTTTCTGGAAATTCACTAACTATTCAGTAAACCTTCTCATCTGATTGTTAAAGGCAATGTGTTCTAAAATGTATTTTAACAGCTTGAGGTGGAATTTACTTAGTTTTTTCTGATTTGTACGATCCTTTCTGTGTTTTTGTCTATGTTTATGATCGTAGGTATTGATGACTGATTATGGGATCGGGACAGCGAATCACTTAGTTTAGGGATCACGTATTAATAAGGCGATGTCTTGAACTCAGTATTTAGAGATGTTGTTATGTTCTCAGGTTTTTATACATAACGTTATTTTGATTCCGAAAATTGATAAACGTTTATTTCTTCGCGAATTTTGAATTTAACTTTTTTTTTAATTTTTTAGTTCATCAGCCTGAGCACCCATGTGTATTGGGTGTGGCGGTAATGCCCTGGATGTTTTGAGATCCGCTGCTATTTAAAGGTTATGTGCATTTGAGTTTTTGGGTAATTAAGTTAATTGCTCTTTGAATCAGTTTTATCAAGTTTGTGGTTGTATTGAGTTTATTAATGACTTCTTCTGCTCGAGAGATTCTCTTGTTGTTATTATGTTTTTGCATAAGTGTTTCTAATGGTTTTTGGGTTCTATTTCTGCATTTAAAACTGCACTTAAGGACCTGTCCGAACGTCCGTCCGGACATCAATGTTCGGACAGCCCCGAATGTTTCAAGTGATTTCTTCGTTTGGCTGTGTCCGAACATATGTCCGAACTTCTAAGTTCGGACATCATGCGAGGACGGGTTCGGATTGCAAGTCTCGACCTATGTCCGAACTTGCAAGTCCGGACCAATGTTCGGACCATGTAAGGATTTTTCGGAGTTTTAAAGTTCGACTTGTGTCCGAACTTCGAAGTCCGGACACAAGTTCGGACATTTGGTTTTCCGCAGTCTATTTCTCTTCGGCTTGTGTCCGAACTTGCCATGTCCGGACACAAGTTCGGACCAACCTTGTTTTTGCTCTTCTAGGACTCGTTTGGAGTCCGTTTTTAATGCCGTTTGCGCCGTTAGATTTGTATTTTCATAAGCTATGTTTTGAGGTAAAAATCCAGGGTGTTACAGTGTATTTATTGGATGATGTTTGTTATATTATCCTAAGGGTAAGGCTCGCACCGTAATAATAGGAGATGGTTTTTCTTGTTTCTTTGTTGTTGAGTATATTATCGATAACGGTTTGTTATATTCTTTAATAGAATCTTCGAATTCTCGTATTGTAAGTTTGTTATTGTTTATTTCTTTATTGGGGTTACTCATATACTGGGTCATCTGTTGTTATATTTAAATTTCATGTGCGCAGTTCGGCGCTTGTTAGATAATTCACATGTTATTCACATAGCTTACGGTATGTACCGTAGCTCTCTTGACATTATTATATTTCCTGGGTCATGTTGTTTAACGTAGTACTGGACTCTGTGGCGAGGATGTGTGCATCCTTCCTTTATGGAAGTCCTTATGGTAGTTTTGCTTCTTGTTATCTGTCATATTAATTTAGACATCGTTTTCCTTGGTAACATAAACTTAAAGGTGGTTGGAGGCGGTGTCCCCGTTCTCCTGGGCTTACGCTCGTTTACTAGTACATTAAGTACTTACTTAAACTTACGCCATTTAGCGTTTAGTTTAGGTATTTCATATCATTGGTTACACTTGGATATTTGTATTATTGTTTAGGCGATTTGCCGTTGTCTATTTCACATATTCATCATTACTGACAGTCGAACTAGTAGTAGACGACATGTCTTTATATAAACACATAATTATTGTTTTTACATGGTGGAACGCCAATGACGGTAGCCACTCTTTTACTTAGAACTTGTTCCATGATCAGTATGATCGTGATAATACACATAAGATTTAATCTCGACGTTATTCATTCATATTTGTACATAAGCGTACATGGCACTCCTGGTAAAGGTGGTGCCCAGGGGTGGTAGTTATTCATGCGGTCAATATAGATTCGCGTTTATTGTTGCAACTGATACTGGTAGTAACTGTATTACGGTATAATTGTTCTTTTCAATTTTGGTACAACTGTGGACTGATATGTTTCACAACTTTTTGGTGTTCATCACAAGCTGGCGTCAGCCGTTGCGGCTAATATTGGTATTGTTCGTTAAGTGTTCGTATTTTCGTCACAATTTTCTATACATATCATACGGGAGTGAGTTGTTACTCACCGGTAATTTCATTTAATATTGTATGGTTGAATTATTGCTAGCTGTTTTTAGCTTGAATATTGCAATTTTTGTTTAATTTTACTGTATGATTCATTATATACAAGTGTGAGCAGTTGGTCACAAGCATTCTTATTTAATGCCTTATATTAAATTGTCGCTAGTTGTTTGTAACTAGTACTGTAGTTTGGTTTATCCTGACTGTAATTAATTGTGGCAAATAGTGAAGAGTCTCAGGAGTCATCCGACCCTGGTGTGATCAGCACCAGTGTTGAACTATCCTTCCACCCCAATTTGCGTTTAGCTTCCCTTGACCTGTACCGGATCAAGTTCCACCTCCCACGTCCATATCACGCCATTAAATAATTTACAATTTTGTCATAGTACTTGGTTCGTAAGCCGTTATTATTGATTCATCAGTGTTAAATGAAGGTAGTTTGTTATGGGCTGATGTATGCCCCTTTTGTTATGATTAGTCGGATTCATCGGTCCTTCCGAGGTTATAAGCCTCGTATCTTAGCGGTTTATTATTCGTATGGCGACAGTTGTAGTCCTGTAGTTTATATTAGAATTGTACAATTGTTTGGTGGCCATTGGTAGCCATGGCGTGGTACCACTGGTCTACACAGTTTACAAAATTTGCTTGTAACATTAATGGTAATTACACTATGGTCGTAGTTGACTGTAGCACTTGCGGTAGCAAGTGCACGGGATAGACGGAATTATCAGTACATTGTTTAACTTAGCGCTTGCAATGGCAAGCGCGCCATGCAAGTTGAATCGTTGGTTTCAGATTCATTTATCTTGCTACCGCATTGGTTGCTCAAGTACCGCTAGAATGGTTGTTCCTAAGAAGACGGTATTTGGATTGGAAATTTTTCCCGACCACATTGTTATTGGAATATTCAAGTTCTACCTCACATTAGATTTATAGTAGCATAAACGCTCGGAATTTTTGTTTCTTCATAGGTGTCATCACGACAATGTTTTATTGTTACAGCATTGTGTGAACACAAGATTAGAACTGGAATTTGAATATGATAGGACAAGTGAACTTACTAAATTCCTCCATGTTCACAATTAGTCTTAGTTTACCGTTTGGTATTACGATACAATGGTATGGTGGTTAAAGGACCTCATTACGGGCGACGGTCTCGCGGAGCTCAAGGTGCTCCCGGTCTGCTTGCCCTGATGTCTTGGGTGATCCTTTCTACAACGTTACAGTAGTAGTGGCACTCGCCTCTGGCGGTGCCTATTGTTACAAACACTTGGTCGTTAAGGGAGGTATGGTATTGAGTTCTTATTAATGTTACAGGAGTAGGGATTTATTCATTCAGTGCAAAAGCGTTTAGACGGTTTGTTGGGCTTGGTAGCCCTCTCCTTATATTCGGGGATTGTATTCCTCAGTTGTATTATACTCATAGGGTTGTGGCGGGAGGGGTACTGTCGGCGGTAGTCCATACAGGACTTCCACATGAAAGCGGACTGTCACCAATGTACTCACGACGTTCGTATGTCTCCTCCTGACTGAGCTCCCAGCTTGTCCATAACGGGGGTAATATTCCCGGGCCCTTCTGCCCTTGGCCAGGTTCTTGGCCCACACCACCACTAGACGTCGGTATTACCGTTCGTCTTCTCATTACTTGATAACTCACCACATTACAACCTACTCGTTTGTGCGCCTCAAGGGCTAACACTTGCAAGCCAAAGGCTTTGCTAACACTCAAATTCATCCAAGCAAAGGCGTTTCATACCTCACAAATGTTTCCCGTATTCCCAAATCCTAGGCTCATTGTCTTAAATCATATTATCTCGTCATCAGAGCGGAGTACCGCTCTGATACCACTTTTGTAACACCCCACTCGTAATCACGTAATAATCACTCACGTAGCATTTAATTAATAACGTCTCACATTACTAAAACTCACTTGGGTCACATGCCATTACTCGCCCATACGAGTAAAGAAGCATAAATAAATAAACTAAGAAATAACACTGGTATTACAAATACAACCACAGTGATAACGAGATACTAACCTATACATCATTCTAAACCAAGAGTAACTTTAACGACAAGTGAGCGTCTATTTAAATCCCATATGTATACAACGTTATAAACACATTAAACTAATATCCACCCTATACATTACAAAGTCTCGCACTGTAATTAAAATTCTAACTACCCGGGTCCCGCTCTTCGGCTTCGACGGTAGTCATCACCTGCACGTAATGCCATAAAGGCTCAGCGATAAATGCTGAGTATGCCAGGCCTGAACCTTATTGGTCACTTAATAGTCATGGTCGCCATTATTAAGTTCGTTAATTACATGCTTTACCGGTGTACAGGTATTTAAAGCAGTAAACACATGGATGACGGTAATTTAAACAAGTAATACAGTCACTACATTTCACGCAATCACACACAACAACACACAACACATAATAATAACATAACACGTGCAGCCGTTAGTAACGGTCAGGTTATTTAGTTAGTCACACGACCCCCCGGGTCCTCATTACATCACATCACAAACGTTAGTGGGTGTGAAGTTAGGACAACCCGAAATAATCTCACTTGGGCAGTAGTCCGACGTACACACAAGGTGCTCACTGCCCTGATGATTCGGAGACTCCGGGACTTATTCACTTGCCTTTATAAAGGCATCCATTTAGGTGGCCAAGGGCCTGATGCCAACGGTAGCACACTCCGCCTGACGATCTATCTAGGCTCGATCAGGATTAACTAGGGTAAACCCGATACGGGATAACCCAAGAGATCTCTACGCGCGACCAGCAGCCAGTGACTGTCTGGATTAAAGTACATCATCACATTCATTCACACTCCACTGTTAACTTCGTTAGTTAGATAGCCAGTTACAGTTTTAATTATGGAGAACATCACTTATTTTGTTGGCTGCCCTGTGGGTCTTACGCATGCCTAGAATTATTCTAGGTAGTATTCACGTTCGAGTCAAAGCTCTAGAGACCGACGATGTCGTGTCTCGTTCCTAAGCATTTCAGTTAGGATATAACTACATACTTATAATATTTAGCGTATTATGTCAAAGAATGGTAACCAAAATCACATAACTCGCATATGTAGTTTTATATGTCGATCTATAGTCGACGTAGTATTAGTCCCGGAGGACATTCGCGCACAATTAATGATGCGGGAAATTAAACAATCAAACATCACATATCACAATCACATCCACTCACATACATACATGCATCATACACGTTATACATCACCATATCTGAGCCCAGGAAGTCCTCAGAGACATCTCAGATCAGCCCCTTTACGTACCGTTCACCAATGACCTAGGTTGCGCAGTAGACCACTAGCTCGTCGAGCGCCTTCATCAGTGAACGGTTGTTGTATACCCAAAATTTCAACCCCCCCGGAAGAGAGTCTCTACTAATAGGCTAGTTTGGTCAAGTAGCGAGGGTTCCCAGTTCGATCGGAACATTTCAGAGTACCAGGGGCAGCTTAGTCATCTCCAGGGGCACTTTCGTAATTTTTCAAGGCTCCTAAGCCCCCTATAGGCTTTCTCTCTCCTCCAAATAAGGGTCAAATCAGTTCAAAATTCTTTGAAATTTTAACCCATGATAGAGGATGACATTTTGGGCATAATGGCGTTGGAATTTCGATTTTTCGAGTTTCCAATAATTTTCTAGCAATTTCTGACTGAAACTGACGAGAAATTGAATTTAAAAATATTCCAATATCCAAAAAATTCGATTCCACTTTAGAAAATTCAGAAATATCATCCTTTACCCATGTGTAAAATTTCATAATCAATTCCTTTTGGAAGCCCTTAAGCTAAAACGTCGGTAAATCTCGGTTTTTACCGGATTTTTCTATCTTTAAGGAAGCCTATATAAGGAGCCTTATCCCATGATCAAAGAATAACCTCAAGAACCCTAGACTCTCAAAGAAGGCAGCCGTCTCTCTTTCTCCACGTTTTTGAACTCCAGAGCCACAATCAAACACCGAAATCTCACCAAAATCAACACCAAAACATATTTTTCAACTCCCAACATCATCTATCATCAAAACCCCACAAAACACCACCAAAACGTGAAGAACAGCAAGAACAACCAACAACCAGAAGCTTGGTTCGAAATCCTCTCGGGTCTGCCATCAACGGAGCACTCGACGAATCCCGGTGTGAAGAATCACCGTGAATCCGAAGGTAAAACAGGTAGAAACCCACTTTCCTAACTCTCCACGGTATTATTTGTCTTGCCTCAAAATTTGGGCTCAAACTAACCCCTCTACGCTTCTGTATTGCTGTTTGTTTAAGCTTCTGTCCAATAACTTGTTTGCTAAGTTTCGTGCTTAATTCGAATTCAAATTGAGAACTTTCAATCACTAACATCTTGTACATCCTTCAGGCTACACACCCATAAAATTTGAGCCAAAACACCTTCGGGAACAGCCTCAACACCGCCGTCCGAGGGTTGTCCGCACCCACGGACGTCATGTCCGGGGTCCCGGACTCCCTGTCCGTAAGCTCGGACGCCCACGGACGGCGGCGGGATTTTTAAATTTTAAAAATTTAGGTTTTCTAATAATGTCCGGGCCCACGGACAGCCTGTCCGTGGCCCCGGACTTTACAATTTTCTGTTTTGTTTAATTCGACTTTTATTTTGATATAGGTTAACTGGGGTCCGTGGCCTCGGACATTAGGTCCGTGGCTACGGACGGAAACAAAATTTGACCTAATTCTGCCTCCGAAACCCTAGTTTAGGTAATTTTAATTTCCACTTTAATTTTCTGTCAAAAAACGTTAAAAATAAAAAAAACAGAAGCGCGCACCTAGGTTAAAACAACTTTGTAGAAAGCCGTAATTGAACCAAGTAGAGGAAAAACGACCTAGGAAGGGTAATGAAAGTAATTGAACCCTAATTAAGTCGAATATCAAGCCCCCAACCCGAACTCTCCTTTCCTAATTTGATCTAGGTTAAAATTAGGTGGCGACTTGTAATAGGTTCCAGTGAGCTAGCTTAGGTTTTAATAATTATTGTTATATGACATAGTTATTAATCTTAGGCTATAAGTGGACCTAAAATCCGATTAGATCCCAATCAAGTTAATCCACATAGGATAGGGTTTAAAATCGAGGCTCACAGACTGGCGACTCTGCTGGGGACGAATTCTTAACTTTAACCTGTTTAATTTTAAGAAAGAGGGCTTAACTCGAAAAATTGTTTATTTATGGCTTTATTACTTTGTTTGTTTACTTTCGTGCGCACTTTAAATTTTTGCACCCCTGCATCATATGAGAGCGAGGGCCCACACAACCAGTTTCACCCCGGGACCCATCTAGGGTCCCCTGTCAGGGACTCACACCTTTTAGGTGATGTGAATAAGCGGGGAAAAAGAGGAGGATGTCGTCTAACCACATCCCCTTAATACCTGGGCCTTAGCCCCAAGCGTTTTCCTGGCAGTGTCCTTACCAAGCCCATTGTTTGGTCAGTCAAAGACCCGGCCGTAGACGCACACCTTCAGGTGATGTGAAAAAAGTGGGGAAGCCCAAAGAGAATAGCGTGCAAGCCCTATTCCTTTGTGGTGACCTGGGCCCAAGCCCCAAGCACCTCTCCGGATCGATCCATACCCGGTTGAATTTAAACATCTAGTGAGGACATGTTGAATTTGTGTGAGCCCTGTTTGCTTGTATGATCGGTCCATTACCTAGCCTAGAGGTTGATAGGAACTTCTCCTACATTAACCTAGCCCAACCCGAATTGGCGGCTCTACTTGTTTGCGGCCCAGAGGTCCTGTTTGGTTTAATATGTGAGTCGTTCGGGCTTCAGCCCAAAAGCTTAGACTTAGGTGATTTCTCTTCTGGCCCAATTTGAATTATCCAATTAGTTCTAGGCCCAAAAAAGAAAATCCACATGAACTTGAAATAACTCACAAGGCCTGAAAAAAAAATCTTTTTCGGTTTAGCAACCATCTTCTCTGGCCCAAAGAAAGTTAGGCTCATTTGTGATTTAGGGACCACTCCAGCCCATGTGCTTTGCTCTAGGCCCAAACACATTCCGGCCCAAGGGCTCATTCTAATCTAGGCAGACTTCTTATTCGGGCCCTGGCCCAAAACCCTAGATCTAGGTGTCACCTCTCAGGCCCAATCAAAGCCATCTGTTTACATTTCAGTCCAAATTCCAGTTCATAGCCTGAGAGATACTTCAGCCCAAGCACCTCATTTTCTTGGTATCTTGGCCCACTTGCTTTCAGCCTAAGCCTGTTTCGATCTACCTTGTGAAGTGTCATTATCACCTTAGTGTCTTTCAACCCACTTCCTCTTGTTAGCTAATAATGGACTTCTTGGAAACAGGCAAGCCCGAATCCAGATATGGCAGAAGGAGGAAATCCGATCAACACCGAGGCCCAGTTGGCCGCTGTGCTGCAAGGGTACAAGGTCTTGGAGTCCATTGTCGAGGAACTGAGGAGTAAGGCTAATCTCCAGGAGACAAATCAGCACACTCTGGAAAAGCTTGTGGATGAAAATCTTAATCGTAGTTACATCGAGATTGACTCTGTTAGGGCCCAAGATCCTCAAACACGTATGGGGAAGGATGTTCCTGACAACCAGCTAGCTGCAGAGGTCAAAAGGGTTTTGAAAAGGATTGAGCGCATAGAGAAAACCAACAAACCAGCTGGCTTCGATTATTTCTCCACGGCGTCGTATCCCGAAGTTGATCTTCCCCTAAAGCTGAAGCTGCCTGCACTCGCTTTGTACAAGGGTTCCTCGGATCCACAGATTCACTTGGCTATGTTCGACCGAGAAATGTCCATCTTGGGGCTCAACGATATGCAAAAAGCCAAAGTTTTCGCACGCTATCTAGACGAGACTCCTCAGCGTTGGTATCTCACTCAGAAGATGAATACCAAAACCTACGAGGAGGTTTGCGAGGCTTTCCTAAATCATTTCGAGTATGCTAAGAACCTCGAGGTCACCAGAATCGATCTGGCAGGAACTCGACAGAAAGACGGTGAGTCCATGTCTGACTTCATCAAGCGTTGGAGGAGAAAGGCTGCAGCCATGCCTACCAGAATGGACGAGCAGGAGCAAATCCGCATGATAATTGAGAACATGCGAAAACAACACAACCATGAGCTAAAATTTATGTACTTTCCGAGTTTGGACATGTTGATGGGACAAGTCGGTATTCTAGAGGAAATGATTCATAAGGAAGGTTTGGAGCTCGAGTGCTCAAGAAACTCCGGCAGTGGCTCCAAATTATCTAAGCCAGGACCAGAAAAGGCTTATCTTCAGACAGTAGCTTGCGCTCAAAGCAGTTTCCCAGAAGTGAATATGGTTCAACGACCTAGATCTCCGCATCAAAACCTTAGGACAGTACCCTTACCACGCCGAGACTCATCGCAAAGGGAATTCACCAACATTGGCCGAGCACCAAGTCAGGCGTTTGAAGAGCTTCAGAAGAGAAACCTGCTACAGCCCCTGGCCCCTCGGCCAGGAACCACTCATTTGGGGAGGCATCTTAATCAATTCTGCCACTACCATCAGTTGCCTGGCCATTATGCTGACAATTGCCGAGCATTGAAGCACAAGATTCAAGACCTCCTCGAGCAAGGAGTCCAATTTTTCTAAGTGTGCAGATCGTTTTCTTGCATCTTCAAATTTTCCTAGTAGCTTATTAGTTAGTTTTCAGTCACCTCTGATTGTAATCTTTACGTTTCTTTCATGATTCATAAATAAAATCAGTTCCATTTTCACAACTCCTGTACAAACCATTTTTCATTCATCGAAAAAAGAAGGAAAACAAAATAGTTTTTTAAGGAAAAGGATCACGAAGCAATCATTTTCTGACTATGCAATGGAACGGCTTGTCTCTTGTTTCTAAAAATTTGAACATGCCTAACCAAACACCACAACTCACCCTATAATATCCAAACAACCCACAAAGAGGTTCAAAGTCCACATCTATCGAATTGTTGTCACAAACCCCAAATCAATACTGGGGGCAATCTAAGTTTAAGTTCGTCGTCTTTTATCTTTTGTTTAAATGTGCGAACGAGTTTCCAAGTGAAAATCTCACGAGAGTGTCTTGAGTGGGAAAACCATGAGTGAACGAGCGTGTCATTTTTACACGACTCTGGTAAGACCACATTCAAAGGTGAGATAAATGGCATAACTCTGACCGAAGGAGATAATTTGTAAATTTACTCTTAGATCTGCGAAAAGTAACAAAGAGCGGATACACAACTATCAGGAATGACGAAGCACCTAGGTACAGCACCACATAGCCAAAAAACTTGTGAACCCTGACATTAAACCCTAGGCACCCCCGCTGAGCCTTTCATATATCCCTTTTCGATAATATGAACACCACAAAATAACCCAGCCAATGATGAATGCCCGACCCGGTGACCAAAGGAAGCAAGGAGCCCGACTCTCGGATAACATTATCATCAGTCCGAAGAAGCAATGCCGCTATCAGCATGACGAAGTGATCCGTAAATGGTCCCAGAGTGACACAGGATCAAAAGAGCTCACATCAAAACAGCTCTCGAAGCCCAAAACCGGGAAACACAAGAACCCCAAAGGCAAAGTCAAGAAAGGATAAAACAAAAAGGCGAACCCGAAGTGCCTCGAAGAAGTCCAAATGACAAAAAAAAGAGAAATGGTGTAAAGGACAACTCCAAAAGTCCAGGTCCAGAAGCTCAAAAACAACGTCAACATGAAGCAGTTAGACGACTTCAAGACAAGGAAGATGAATCTGAGAGAAGACGCAAGTTGCAGCTTTGGTCACCCATTTAAGCTCCACATACCTCAAATATCCCTCCATGATCCCGTCGTCTTTCATCACACCCTATGGCCACGTTATAAGCTTTAAAGACTTCCGACTTGATAGTTGTGTGTCCAATCACGTGAAAGTAACAGATCAAATGCGTAAATCCATCAAATATCGAATTCAATGGTTTAGAAGTTATGACCATGAGCGAGAAATGAGTGCAAACACCGACCACATCGAGTGTAGGTTAGGGAGCACCACATCAAAGCATAAGCCTCGACCCTGTGAGGGTGAGACTTGTTCGCATGTTTAATCAAAGAAAATACTGGGGGCAATCGATCGTCCCGATCGATTGCCATGAACTCTAGCTCAGATTGTCCTAAGGAAAAAATACTGGGGGCAATTGTTGGTTCCAACAATTGCCATGTCAGCACCAATTAAAACCCAAAGCTCGAGCACCACCATCCCACCACAGGCACACATAAGCCCTTACCACCACACACACACTCTCAAACCCGTCATTGGCCTTACCTCCACAAAAACATCAGGCCCGTCATAACCCTGACCTCCATCCAAAATCACAACCCAATCCCAGGTCTGTCACAAATCCTGAACACCGGCAAAAGCCTTCAGCACCACAACAAACACCACACACTTCCACCAATGGCATGTTCATTTTTCAAGAAGCAAATTGCAGATTTGAAATTTTTAGTCAGGAAATGATCATTTCACTTTCCTTTTTCAGCAGGGTTTTTCTCAAGCATTGCCAAGTTCGGCACCTTTTCCAACAGTTTCCTGTTTTGAACGAGTATCTTTCATATATCTTGATTGCATACATCTTATCATCATTGCCATGTTTGGCACTCCAGTAATCAGTTCTCATCATTTGCACGAGACCATTATCTTCCTAACTCATTTTTAGTTCGAGACCCAAAACAGTGCGAGGCCCTGCAGTTTCCTCATTCAGTACGAGACCTAGCATCTTCATTCAGTGCGAGACCCATCTTTTCCTTCAGTGCGAGACCTACCATCTTCATCAGTGCGAGACCTATCATTTTCAAGACTTTAGTACAAGACATCTTCATTCAGTGCGCGACCCAGAATCAGTGCGGAATCCAGCTTTTTCTTCATCCATTTAGTACGAGACTTCAGTGCGAGACCAAGCATCTTCATCAGTGCGAGACCATCAATTTCGTCAGTGCGAGACCCATCATCTTCATCAGTGCGAGACCCATCATCTTCATCAGTGCGAGACCTATTATCTTCATCAGTGCGAGACCTATCGTCATCATCCAGTGCGAGACCAGTACGAGACCTAGTATCATCTTCAGTGCGAGACAAGTACGAGACAGAGCGTGATCTAAGTTGGCGGGGCAGAGGCAATAAGTCCCCATCTTCATGTCAACTTCTTGGGAGAAACAACTAGTGGGCAGTGGCAATAAGTCCCCTTGGTAATCTAGAAGTTATCCCAGCACCCCAGTTGGTGGGCAGAGGCAATAAGTCCCCATAGTATACCAACCAGGAGCATTGGAACGGGTTTCGGTCCCCAGAAGCATCCGAGCATCATCAGCATCATCAGTCAGCATCATCAGCATCACTAGCATTTCAGCATTCTCGCATTTGCATACCACCCAATTTTCACTCGTTAGGTTGTCAACGCCTTAGAATCGCTTGACATTATCTTATTTTCACATTTTAGGTAGTCAACGCCTTGGAATGGCTTGACATCATTTCAGTCATTATAGGTAGTCAACGCCTTAGAATAGCTTGACATCGTATCATCCTCATAGGTAGTCAACGCCTTAGAATCGCTTGACATCCCTTCCACTTTACTCATAGGTAGTCAGCGCCTTAGAACAGCTCGACACAACTTGTCGGACTTCAATTGCATGTGGGGTCTTTTAAGATCCAAAATTTTGGGGGTATCACTCAAGCATCAACTAGCCTTCTCATTTCCATTACAAAGTCTAGTTGACGGGGGGCAATCTGTTATACCCAAAATTTCAACCCCCCGGGAGAGTCTCTACTAATAGGCTAGTTGGTCAAGTAGCGAGGGTTCCCAGTTCGATCGGAACATTTCAGAGTACCAGGGGCAGCTTAGTCATCTCCAGGGGCACTTTCGTAATTTTTCAAGGCTCCTAAGCCCCCTATAGGCTTTCTCTCTCCTCCAAATAAGGGTCAAATCAGTTCAAAATTCTTTGAAATTTTAACCCATGATAGAGGATGACATTTTGGGCATAATGGCGTTGGAATTTCGATTTTTCGAGTTTCCAATAATTTTCTAGCAATTTCTGACTGAAACTGACGAGAAATTGAATTTAAAAATATTCCAATATCCAAAAAATTCGATTCCACTTTAGAAAATTCAGAAATATCATCCTTTACCCACGTGTAAAATTTCATAATCAAATTCCTTTTGGAAGCCCTTGAGCTAAAACGTCGGTAAATCTCGGTTTTTACCGGATTTTTCTATCTTTAAGGAAGCCTATATAAGGAGCCTTATCCCATGATCAAAGAATAACCTCAAGAACCCTAGACTCTCAAAGAAGGCAGCCGTCTCTCTTTCTCCACGTTTTTGAACTCCAGAGCCACAATCAAACACCGAAATCTCACCAAAATCAACACCAAAACATATTTTTCAACTCCCACAACATCATCAATCATCAAAACCCCACAAAAACACCACCAAAACGTGAAGAACAGCAAGAACAACCAACAACCAGAAGCTTGGTTCGAAATCCTCTCGGGTCTGCCATCAACGGAGCACTCGACGAATCCCGGTGTGAAGAATCACCGTGAATCCGAAGGTAAAACAGGTAGAAATCCCACTTTCCTAACTCTCCACGGTATTATCTGTCTTGCCTCAAAATTTGGGCTCAAACTAACCCCTCTACGCTTCTGTATTGCTGTTTGTTTAAGCTTCTGTCCAATAACTTGTTTGCTAAGTTTCGTGCTTAATTCGAATTCAAATTGAAACTTTCAATCACTAACGTCTTGTACATCCTTCAGGCTACACACCCATAAAATTTGAGCCAAAAACACCTTCGGGAACAGCCTCAACCGCCGTCCGAGGGCGGTCCGCACCCACGGACGTCATGTCCGGGGTCCCGGACTCCCTGTCCGTAAGCTCGGACGCCCACGGACGGCGGCGGGATTTTTAAATTTTAAAAATTTAGGTTTTCTAATAATGTCCGGGCCCACGGACAGCCTGTCCGTGGCCCCGGACTTTACAATTTTCTGTTTTATGTTTAATTCGACTTTTATTTTCATATAGGTTAACTGGGGTCCGTGGCCTCGGACATTAGGTCCGTGGCTACGGACGGAAACAAAATTTGACCTAATTCTGCCTCCGAAACCCTAGTTTAGGTAATTTTAATTTCCACTTTAATTTTCTGTCAAAAAACGTTAAAAAATAAAAAAAAACAGAAGCGCGCACCTAGGTTAAAAACAACTTTGTAGAAAGCCGTAATTGAACCAAGTAGAGGAAAAACGACCTAGGAAGGGTAATGAAAGTAATTGAACCCTAATTAAGTCGAATATCAAGCCCCCGAACCCGAACTCTCCTTTCCTAATTTGATCTAGGTAAAAATTATGTGGCGACTCGTAATAGGTTCCAGTGAGCTAGCTTAGGTTTTAATAATTATTGTTATATGACATAGTTATTAATCTTAGGCTATAAGTGGACCTAAAACCCGATTAGATCCCAATCAAGTTAATCCACATAGGATAGGGTTTAAAATCGAGGCTCACAACGGTCTAAATATCACACATAACAAGTCAATCCACATGACTTATTTAAGTTCGGTAAATCCGAACAACACAAATAATCCCGACCTTTCAACCCCGGATTTCAACTGTTATTGTTAAGTTACAGTTATACGAGACTCATTACTCATTGTACGTTCTAATTATCAACGTCTGGGTTTATTTAAATGAGTCGGTTTAAAGACGCTTTTGTAATAGCGTATTCAAATATCAGGATTTATTCCTTATACTTATGAGTATACGAATATATACATATTCACGTTTTATACTTATGTATTGTTTTAACCGTTCTGGTTAGGTATATGAACATACATTCATATTATATAGTTGCATGTGTGCATGCAACGTTATTTCGCACAACATTTAATGCTCATGCACTAACGTTATATGATAGTATTATTGAACCATTTGGTATGGTACCATATATTACATATCACATTACTCATTTTAATAAAATATACTTTAATTTACACTGTATGACTTATAGTATATACATTTATACTAACACCATAACAATTGCCATTTATCATTTCATGACATTAAAACCATATTGTATATACTTATTTATATACACATATTCTTGGTTTTGCATATATATATATATATATATATATATATATATATATATATCTATATATGCTATTTTTTATTTGATTTACTCATATAATATATAATTGCATGTATGCATGCACTATATTATATAGTTCAACTATACCATATAATCCAATATGTATATATTTTTAACATATGCTTACGGAATACATACATATACACTTATATATTTATATTTCATGAATTATACTCTTATTCATTATACCATATAATATGATGTTCTATATTGCATAAACATTATAACCTATGGTTTTAATAAAACCACATTACATTGCTGTAAGGCATAAGCATTTTATATTTTTATTTTCACCAACTCCCAATATTTTTCCAATGTTACAATATTGTCACATACTTAATATGATGTTAACATACACTTTATATTATATCACTCTAACCTTATAATTAATATAACCTATGGTTATATGCTTGTTAAAATTTCCGAACAGCACTCATAGTTATTCTTATTTATTTTCAGCACATTGTAACTTCTTATAATTACAATCTTGCCACATATATTATGTAATGTTATACATACTATATATTATATCATTTTATTCCATTAATCCACCATAACATATGGTTTATATATATATATATATATATATATATATATATATATATATATATATAATTACCGAACAACCCTTCTGTTTTGGGTTTATTTCTTCCCAGCACCATATATTTCCTATATTTGCACCTTTAACCCACATTTTATATAATGTTACATATAGGTTATATTATATAGTTTTAACATTTATAATTTGAATAACCTATAGTCAATATTACATTATTTTCCCAACCAGACCCATAACCGGTTTTTATTTCCTTTTCCACCCCACACACATTTCTTATTTACACATTTGCCACACTTTTTATCCTATACTTTCCATATGTCACAAAACTATATATTATACACTTCTCTTCATAAAATCATTTATATAATTCCAAAAATTCCCAAACTTTATGATTATGATGTAAACTATTACATTAACAATCTTAACCCCTTATTCTTGGTAATTACACCTTATACCCCAATATTTTTATAAATTCCATATTTAACTTATAACATTATTATAAGTTCATAATTTAATTAGTTATGTAATTAATTTTGGTCAAAGCTTCTAACATGGTCTATATTGACCCATTGACCACCAGTTTGACCATAGCTTTAATAAATTATAGTTTTGACCCAATATTTTCAGAAATTGCATTTTTACCCCTAATTTAATATAACTTCATAAAATTCATTTTAATAGTCTTAAGAACATAGTTTTCGGTCATACTCATAGTTTAGCTTCTAAATTTATTTTAATTACAAATCTAACCCCAAATACTTCCGGTAATTATTATCAAATTTTAAAACTTGATTTAAATTTAATAAAACATATAATTAAATTGGCTAAGATATATTGCCTTATTATAAACCTTAGATTATAATATAATTTACTTATAAATGTCATAAAAGGCATTATCTACCCACGGTTGGGTACATCTTTATTTATAACAATGTTTATAAATTATCCTTTGACTAATTAATTAAATTCCATGACATGGTATGTCACAAATATATTAAGTTAACTACCCAAAATGTTATAAACCATTTTAATATGTGGTTTAATCATTCCTAAGCTTTATGGCTTACGGTTTTCATATACATTCATAATAATATTTTATCATTGGTGTTTTAAACATTTAATTAATTCCATGACATTATATGTCACATAAATCTTAGGTTAATGTACCAAACATGTTATATATTATTTTAATACATAGTTTGGTCATAATAATTCTTATAAACCCACAGTTTGCTCCATACATACTCAATAAATTTTATAAACTATATGTTAAACCCCTTAAATCATTCCCATGGCATTATAAGCCAACTTAATATATAGTAAGCTAACCAAGAGTGTTAATTAATATTTAAACACCTAAATAAGTCATTTAGACTTTGTACACCCACGGTTTCATTATTTTGGCAGTATAATGATATGAAAAACATTATAATATAAAAGTGTAGTACACTTACATGATTATTAGCTTTTAAAGCAGCCAAACATCACTTCAACACTCACGGCTTGCCAAGGTTTATGCTTGGACTAAATTCCCACAATTTTTTTTACAGAATCTTCCCCAATTTTCCAAAGCCATGCGCCACCATTTTATGCAGGAAAAAGGGGGGCATTAATCTTTGTAACATTAATCGCTAATTAAGCCATAATATAAGCCTAATGATATCATGAATTTACCTTGGTTGTAGGGCTGTTACCGCCTGCAAATTTTGGAGTAAACTAAGGTGTTAACCAGTACAATAAACCGGTAATAATAAGTTGAAGGAATGTTAAAGTTTCACCTTGTTATTAAAGCTTAAACAGAGAGTTCCCAAACTTTTCTCATTCATGTTTTTACCTACAATTTTCAAATATTTATAATTTTTCCTCAAATTTCACAGGAACCCAAATTTCAATTCGAAAGCCCTAACTTCCGATTTCACAACCCATCAATAATAATTCGGAACTTTAATCCCCACAATCAAACCTAACCAACCGACTTTATTAAAAACTCCAAAACAAGGTCTTAATTTTCAGAAATCAATAACAGCCACAAACTTCTACCATTTCGACACCCTAGTTCAATTTTATGGGCTCAATTTCACAGTCATATACTTTCAGTTAGCCAAAAACTAAATTTGGTTTCAATGTCTAAATACAACATATAGCTCACGGTTTCTAGTTCCACAATTTCAGAAAGCAGTAAACACTCAACAAACTCCTAAAATTTGAACTATCACAACACTCACATTCACACTAGATTTGTACCAGATATTTCCAAGGAAAGTCGGCTTCACAAGCATTCATAATCGCACATATTTTTGTCAGAATTGTACGAGTTTGCAAAGCTCAAAATCGGCTTAAAACGCCGAGAAACAAAGAGGAGCATATCCTAGTTTCACTTCTAATCTAACCAAAATCGGAAGAAAGAAAACAAAAACGAAGGAAAATGACTCCTAATGTACACCATTGATTCTCCAGGAGTGGTGGCTCTAATTTTCGGCTCCACCACGGCTCAGTCTACTCCTCCTTCTTCCTTGGTTCGTCGTCCTTGAATCGCCACCAAATCACACCCAAGTTCCGACCTCCAAGAGATTCTTGCTTCGCCAGTTAGCATTCGAAACTAATGAGTTGAAAGAATTAAGGAAGGCAGACGCAGAAGAGAAGAGGATGAAGATTCGCTAATTAGGGTTGCGAATTTCAGTGGGAGAAAAGGATAGAGAGGGCGTGGGGGTTGTATGTTGTTTGTCAGTTAGGAATTTCCAGATTGAGAAGAAATGAGAGAACGAGAGAGAAGAATGAAGAGAGGGTGAAGTTCTATGTTCCAATCACCAGGGGTTAGGGTTGCGAATTTTCCAGTAGAGAATGAGGATCGGCGGAGCACATTGCCAGATTAGGGTTGCAAGATTACTGAGAGTGATGAAGATTAAAGAGTGGGCTGTGTTGGTATATTACCGTGAGTTTAAAAGAATAGAAAGCTGGGCTTTGAGGCTGGGCTGGCGCTATCGATGGGTCAATGGAGATTGGGCTGGCCCAGTCTTTTGGCTGGCCGGCCCATATATATATATATATATTTTACAATGTTACGTTAAATGTGTCGTTTCTAACTCGTTTTTCATGCCGTTTATGACATCATGTCCCGTTTAACGAGATGAAACATTTTATGATTCCAAATTTGTACTTTCAACCATTAATTATTATTGGTATTTACTAATTATAGTAATTAGTATTTAATTTCTAATTGGTTTGTGTTTCACCATTTTAGGCGAAAACGCGACGTCTGTTATTCCGACTGCTTAACCAATTTTTCAATGTCAATAAAATTATCCAAATAACTTTAAAAGGTGTCTAAGACCTCTTTTTTTTCACTTCTAAACTATTCGTGACATGTTTTTCGATGTAAAATGATTAATTTATATTTTCATTTATATTCCTTTTTCTAATCCTTCTCAATGTCGTTTTAGGTTTTGTTAATGTTTCCTAACGACTTTTTAGGGTATAATTGAATAATATATTATTTCCCTTTTACTTATTTAAGGAAATTTAATTAATTAATCTCTTGTTAATTACTTTTATATAATTAATTCATGATTAATTAAAGTAATTAATATTAGGGATATTTCAAATGATGAGATCAAAAAGACTCGCATTGAGTTGCTACTCACTCACTGGGAGCTATTCAAGAAGGAATAAAAGGAGAGCATCTCTGAAATGCATACAAGGTTCACTAAGCTAATCAACAAAATGTTGGTGCTTGGAAGAACTATCTCTAACGAGGATCAAATTCGGAAGTTCCTTAGATCTCTTCCTGCCTCCTTCGATAGCAAAGTCAATGCCATGCAAGAAGTGCATGATCTCTCTAAGATGTCTCTGGCAGACATGCTAGGATCTCTAATGGCTTTCGAGTTAAAACTACAACACAGAAACTCAGAAAGCTCATCAAGAGATAGAGGGAAAGGCATAGCCCTTCAAGTAGCTGAAAATGAAAGGTCCGAGTCAGGAGATGATGATGACGACATGTTCCTCTATGCTAAGAGGTACGTTCGAAAGTTCATAAGAAACAAAATGAGGAAAGGCAAGGAGTCTAAGGAGTCGGATAATCAAAGGAAAAGCAGTGACAAGTGTTTTGGGTGTTCAAAAAGCGGACATCATATCAAAGACTGCCCTCAACGATCATGAGAGGAAAACGACAGGGTCAAGAAGCCTGTCCGACAATCATTCAACAAAGGACCAAAGAAGGAAGCCTTCGTTGCCGCATGGGGAGATTCTGAACAGAGTGATGAAAATCAAACCTTAGACAACGACACCTCAGAAGAGGAGAAGGCTCACCTATGCCTTGAAGATGTGTGCTTGATGGCACAAGACAATGATGCCTCAGAATCAGAAGGAGAAGAAGAACAACATAAGGTAAACTATTCTAAACTTAGAAGGAGAATTCAAAAGGTTGAACTTCTAGGACTTAGAAAGTTTTCTCTTATATTAGTTGATCACCTAGAGGCATTAGAAACTGAAAACGGTGAACTTTTGGAAGAAAATGAGAAATTAAGAAAAACCTCGGATAAGTGCAAGGTAGATAATCTCAGGGTACTCATGAAATTTCAAAGAGACTATAGTGAAATTCTCACCGTTCATGAGAAGTTGAAATATGAAAAACAACCTGAAATCGATGAATTAAATGTTGCTCTTAACACTAAGGAAAAGAAACTAGCTACTATCAAAGAAAAATATTCTAAGATAGATGTTGTTTCTAAGACACCCATGAGGAAAGGCAAACGACAGGTCAGACGCCGGTCAGAGACCAGTCATAGAGATGTTTGCAGCTTATGCAGATAACCCGGTCATCATGAATCCAATTGCCATAAAACGAGTTTTATGAGGCATTGGCAACTCAAGAAACTATGACTAAAATGGGTAGTCAAAAATGATTTTAGAGTGTTAAATGGTGGAAATGGGTCCAACCTTTCTGTGGACCCTAACCCCACACTACTAACGTGTTAAGTGCAGAATCAAGTGAGAATGGACCCCTGCTGGTACATCGACAGTGGGTGCTCTAAACACATGACATGAGACAAGAAGAAGTTCTTCTCACTCGAACCAGGAAGCCAAGGAACCGTTTCCTTTGGCGACAACAAGAAAGGAAAAATCATCGGTGTAGGTAAGGTTGGTATTACTTCTGACTATGTCATAGATAATGTAAATCTAGTTCATGGTTTAAAATTCAACTTGCTTAGTGTTTCTCAAATTTGTGACAAAGGGAATTTAGTTCACTTCTATCCTACACATTGTAGCATAGTAAGTCAGAACAATGGCAAAGAGTTGTTAAAGGGAAAAAGGTGAAAAAATATTTATGTAACAAGCTTAGAGGATATTGACAGTCCAAATCTTCCATGCTTGACTGCTTCAATAGATGACTCTACTTTATGGCACAAAAGACTAGGGCATGTTAGCACTTCTTTACTAAGAAAACTTGTCAAGAAACAGTTGGTAAGAGGTCTTCCTGAGATTAATAAATCTGAGACCAATCTTTGTGATGCTTGTGTTAGAAGCAAACAGACCAAGATTTCTTTTGGATCAAAGAACTCAGTTAGTACATCCAAACCACTTGAATTACTTCACATGGACTTATGTGGACCTATGAGAGTCAAAAGTTTTAGAGGAAAATGATATGTGTTTGTAATTGTTGATGATTACTCACGATTTGTTTGGACACTCTTTATTGCTTCCAAAGACGAAGTCTTTGAGAAATTTCAAGCCTTTATAGGAAAAGTCCAAGTACAACTCAATCTCAAGATCAAGACTCTTCGGTCTGATCATGGGTCAGAATTTGAGAATCAACAATTCATGGATATGTGTAAACAACATGGGATCAGTCACACATATTCAGCACCAAGAACACCCCAACAGAATGGGGTAGTTGAGCGGAAGAACAAAACACTACAAGAGGTAGCCAGGGCCATGCTATTAGGGAGCAATCTTCCTCAAGTCTTCTGGGCAGAAGCGGTGGCGACTGCATGCTACATCACAAACAGAACGCTCATACGACCGATCCTCAACAAAACTCCCTATGAGTTAATCAAGGGAAGAAAACCAAACATAAGTCACTTCAGGACATTTGGTTGCAAATGTTATGTCCACAACAATGAAAAGAGTCTTCTTGGGAAGTTTGATGCCAAAAGTGACGTGGCCATCTTCCTTGGATACTCTGAAAGAAGCCGGGCATACAAAGTATACAACAAAAGGACACTGAAGGTGGAGGAAAGTGTGCACGTAGTCTTTGGTAAGGCTGACATACACAAATTCAAGGAATCTGATGAAGATAAAGAATACGGATTCAATCTAGCTGATCAGGATCACATAGAAAATCCCGAAGATGAATCACCGACTGAAGAAAACTTGCCCGACAGGTCTACGACAGGTCAACATGTCGACGAAGGAAAAAATGATGTCGAGGATCCTCTATCTCCATCAACCATTCATCAATCTTGTACTTTGTACAAAACTCATCCATTGGAGAATATCATATCAGATATATCCAAAGGAACTCAGACAAGAGCACAAACTCGAGATCTTCTAGCCTTCTCAACGACAGTCTCACCCATCGAGCCCAAGAACTTCAAAGAAGCTCTTAGAGACTCAAACTGGATCAATGCAATGCAAGAAGAACAGAACCAACTTGAAAGATGCAAAGTTTGGCATCTTGTGCCTCGCCCTACTCATCAAGGAGTACTTGGCACAAAATGGGTCTTCAGAAACAAGCTAAATGAAATGGGAGAAGTTGTTAGGAACAAAGGTCGTCTGGTAGCTCAAGGATATCGTCAACAAGAAGGAATAGACTAGCAAGAAACCATCGCTCCAGTAGCAAGGATGGAATCTATCAGATTACTAATTGCATTTGTTGCACATGAAGGAATCAAACTCTTCCAACTTGACATCAAGAGTGCCTTCCTAAATGGGTATGTCAAAGAGGAAGTGTATGTTGAGCAACCTCCAGGTTTTGAGACACAAGATGGGAAAGACATGCTACTTAAACTCGACAAAGCTCTTTACGGGCTCAAACAAGCTCTAAGATCATCGTATGATCGCCTGTCCTCCTATCTATTGGAAAACCACTTTAAAAGAGATAAAGTAGACAAAACTCTATTTGTTTACAACAACAAAAGAGATTTCCTAATTGTGCAAGTATGTGTTGATGATATAATCTTTGGAGCCTCTGATGAGAAATACTACAAAAAGTTTGAAGCATTGATGAAAAAGGAATTTTAGATGAGTGATCTGGGAGAATTGAAGTTCTTCCTAGGACTTCAAGTCAAGCAGAATGCTGAAGGGACCATCATATCCCAAGAGAAGTACGTAAAAGACTTGCTGAAGAGATTTGGAATGGAGGAATGTAAGACGTTTGACACACCAATGGCAGTTGGCACTAAGATGGGTGTCATGACTGGTGACCGACCGGTCGACCAGCGATCTTACAGAGAGATGATAGGTTCTCTACTATATTTAACTGCTAGTAGACCTGACATCATGTATAGCGATTGCTTATGTGCCAGGTTTCAAGCAGATCCAAGAGAAAGTCATCTCTCAGCTGTAAAAAGAATCCTACGTTACTTAAAAGGAACCATGAATCTTGGTCTCTTTTATCCTAAGTTCAATAACTGTAACGTTGTAGGGTTTTCAGATGCAGACTATGGAGGATCTATCACCGACAGAAAAAGCACCTCAGGGACAACATTCTTTGTTGGGTCATGTCTGATTGCATGGGGATCAAAGAAACAACAAAGTGTTACAATCTCAACAGCTGAATCTGAATACATTCCTGCGGCAAGCTACTGTGCTCAACTCCTATGGCTTAAATAGCAAATTGGTATTATGGTGTCAAAACAGGTACTTTACCAATTATGTGTGATAATACAAGTGCCATCTCTATTTCCAAAAACCCTGTGCATCATTCTCGTACCAAACATATTGACATTAGACATCATTTTCTTAGAGATTGTTGTGAAAAAGAATTAGTTGGTTTAAAGTATATTTCTACTGAGAATCAACTAGTTGACATCTTTACAAAGCCATTAAGTAGAGAAAGGGTTATTAAGATTGTTCATGATCTTGGTATGATATTCATTAATCACAGTTAAACTGCTTTTATTTCCCACGATCAGTCAACGACATGTGAGCAACACCTGTTATATTGTCGTTCAGTAGTCAATGCTCAGTTTAATGCATAGAAAACATGTCAAACGACCACTTGAAGCAGATATGTCATTTTCTACAAAAGTGCGATTAGGTTAGAGACAGTCCAACGGATAGAAACGGAAAAACTTGTCAACGGATCGTTGAAAACCGTCACGACTGCTTCCCGTTATGAATAGTACCGTTAGGACATGTCAGCGAGCGGACGAGGAGCGGTCGCCGACCCTTACTCGATATCTATAAAAGGGTGATGGGAGTTTTACTTTACTCTTGTCACACTACTGCCCTCACTTTCTCTAATCTCTCTAAACGTTCAAAGCATTTTCTCTTCTCTCTTACAAACAACTTTGTGAGATCAGTGCAAAGAACCTCGCCTCCCAGCATCTCTAAAGATTTCTCTAGTGAAAGGTTTTAAACTCCAGAAATCCTTCAATCAATCATGGCACCAAAATTGGATCTCCTCTCCAAGAAGAAAGCTGTCTCCAATGAATCATCCTCACAACAAGTAGCCGACATGAGGCCGACAGAGGCTGCAACTGAATCACCCCCCTCGCCTATCTAAAGAATTAGAAAATCAGCTTGTGCACAGGGTAACCGATGAAGGAGAGGTGTACCAAGATGAACTTCTCTATATAATCCACCACCTCCCTAAAATTCGTCATTGCATCCAAGCCGAGATTCTAAAACCCAAGATTCTTCCAACTCCTACCTCCACAAAAAACAAACCATGTCCTCTCCTGTTCCATCACCTGCTATCGGCACCAAATACTCAAAAGTAAAAAATCCAAAAAGAACCAAGATCTCTCCACTGCTACTACAAGTCGTGTAGCTCGCGAGACTCGTGCCTCCAAACGAGCCAAAACATAGAAAGAAACTCCACAAAGAGCTCATTCAACACCTGAAGGAGCAACTCACAAGTTGCACTTCACCGACGATGAGGAAGGAACCCCTCAAGCAGTCACCCAAGGTATAGTTCAACAGGAAGAAGCGGAGGAAGTACAAAGTGACGAAAGGTCACAAAAAGAAGCCTTAGTGAAAGAAAAGGGTCAAGAAGAGGACACAAGGGAGCCTGACCCTAAAACCGAAGAAATGCTCATCGAAGTATTTGAGGAACCAGTCGCTGACAGGTCCCCAACGCCTCGTGAAACCAGTCACGACGCCAACAGCAATACACAGTCCTCCCCTATCATACCAACGGTCGAACAATGACAGAAGGCAGAGAAGGAGAAAGGAAAGCAAAAGATGGTGTTGTCCCCGCATGGACAAAAGCTCGAGGAGCTCTTTTAAGCCTAAAAGGACATTGCAAAACCTCGGCCTCCACAAACACTACCACATCTTAAGAAGCTTAAGGACCTAGATCCGACACTAATAAAGGTAGAAAATGTCAACGACAAATCCTGTCCCCTCTTACCCAAGACGTTGGACCTGGATTGGATGGAGAAAATGGGACTTGGAAAAATCCAGGAGCTATTAGAATTCCAAGGATGGGTAGACTTCTTCTAGGAGCCTATCCCTATCTACACCGAGCTGCTCAAGGAGCATATGAGACACCTTGGACCACTCTGAAGTGATGATGATGACGACTACATCATCTCGCAAGTCCAAGGAGTTCACATCAACATCTCTAAGTCCTAGATATGCAAAACCTTTGGTTTGGAACCATGAGGTTTGATTGCTCTAAAGGACACCACTTGGAACGACCTAGGACATCAAGGAGGAAAGATGGTCCAACTGCTCAACCCAGGGGCAACCATGAAGAACTTCCACGCAGTAGAAATGTCAATTCTTGACAGGGTTCTTTTCAACATTCTCACTCACAACATCACCCCGTGAAACCAACGCACTCACATGGTCACTGCAAGAGATGTGAGGTTGCTCTATGCTTTGAAGACAAAGGAGAAAATTGATCTCCCAGCCATGATTCTGCTCACCATAGATGAGAGTATATGTAAACCAAGGGTTGGTACATGGAGGAGTAGTGACAAAGGCGCTACAACAAAATGGAGTGGATACCGACAGGTTCCAGGAATGCGCGCGCACCGCTCAGGACAACATTTGTTAGAGATGTTGTCCAAAAGGGGGATAAAAACAAAGGGGGATAAGCTTGTAGTCGCTCAGAAGCCTACTAGAAGTGAGGATTCAAGGTCTGAGCCACGGCCAGCTGCAAGAGCATCGGCATTCAAGAGGAAGAGGATTCCTTCACCGGTCCACGATAGGTCGGGGACCAGTCTGGATACCTCAACTAGAGATATCCTAAAGAGGGTGAGAATAACTCTCACAGCTGTGCAGGCCGTCTCCTCTGAACCAAGTGTTCATAACATGGTTCAAGGAGCAATAGATTTTATAGACTCCCACATAGCTTGAGCGTTCTTTGTCTACTAGAGACTTAAGTGAAACCGTGAGAGTTAGAGTTAGGATTAGATTTTTCTTTTCCATCAAATGCTTTACTTGCCTTTGACTATCTGTTTTAAAGTAACTCTTTTGATATCAATGACAAGTGCAACTAGTTTTTGTTACTTGAATGCTTAAGATGAGTACGAAATAATTTATTGTCTTGCCTGCTTCTTCCATGATTAAAAATTTCAAAATGATATGACATATTTAGTCCCATCCATTCCACTAATCCAATGTCGGACCTTGACACCTAAAAAGCCTACACACATAGCCCACACGACGTAGTACCTCATTAAATGCCACTCACCGACCAGTCGTTTAGCATATCCAAAGTGTCTATAAAACTTGCTTACTCCTTTTACCACTCACAATCATCTCACACAATGGCTCAAAACCCACAAAGCTCATCCAACTCGAATGAGCAAACCATTCACTCCACCATTCACAAGTTTATGAGCACCAAACACCCAAAGAAATACGTCGCCCAAAGCTTGTTCAACCAGACTCTGACTCCCTTACAACTTGGTCTATCACCTCAAGTATCACTCTCTCACAATCCCGTTCTCCATACTGCATGGAGTACTCCATAGATTTTGATGAGTCTTGACCTTTCCACCACAGCTGAATCGCCTTTGATCAAACCCACCAAAGTCAAACCTTCCTAGATCAAAGTCGGTTTTTTGGAGGATGAGCCTACTTGCTCAGAGGATTAAGAATGGGATACCAAACTACGTCACTCTATCTAGATTATCTTGATCATATTTTATAGTTTGTAATCAATGGAATGTCATGGCCTTGACAACATCTTACGTCGTGTAGTTGCTCCCTATTTTGCTGTATGGCAAAGGGGGAAAAAAGTATATGTACTTGTGAGACTATGTCTGTCGTCCTTGTATTATGTATCATCTGAATGAAGCTTTATCTATGATATAACATGAAAGCTGTCACTTATGCTATCATTCGTTAAGATTTTTTCATTTTAAAAACCCTTAATAAACTCAAGGGGAATCCTTCATAGGGGGAATCTCTCAATTCTCGATTGCCAAGTGCATAATAAGTGTATAGGTTGCCATCATCAAAAAGGGGGAAATTTTTAAGACAAGATCCTTTAGTTTTGATGATAGCAAACCTTGTGTTGTCTCTCTAATGCGCTTGTCAAGATTCATGATTTTAGATATACAGGTGAATAAGTGGCTTAGCACGCAAGGTTTCAAGCGCACTTAAGTCATGAGTGGCTTAGCACGCAAGGTTTCAAGCGCGCTCAACCCACGACATGTGCTCTACCAGTCGGGCACCTGTCGGCGAGAGCTCCGGAGGACTTCTAGCAAGTCACAAGTAGTCAAGAACCACACCATAACATATCTCTTACATCAGACATCAAACAAGGACCAAATGGAGTTAGCAATGTCGACAAAATCACTCAGATTATTCACAACCACACAAGCAACTTGCTCATGACAAACACACAACGAAAGGTGTATCTCAATAATGTGCAAGATAACAAGATAAACAAAGGCTATTTATGTTCATCATTATATAGCCGTAATACTTCAGAAGAGAGCATTTATGAGCATTAATGAGCCAGCCAAGTTCAGACAAGTTGAAGTGTGCAAGTGGTAACCGACCACTTGGGGAGACGCGCCGCCAACTTGCCCATTCACAAGGCAACGCGTGTGCTGGTGGCTCCAGATCAAGTTGGACGAAAATCTATAGTAGGGTGCGGATATTATATTTATAGAAGAATGAGTATTCTACTCTAAGAGTCTGCAACTCCTAGGTTGTTAGTTGGTATTTCAACTAACTTGTATAAATACATGTTGTAATGATCCTTGTAAGATAAGCCCTGTACGAGAGAAAAGATAGAGATAATCTGGGCAAGTGTGGATCAGAGTTAGGAGTGTGTTTAAGTGCTAGAGAGTTGGTGAGCTACTGAGGACTGGGTTAGATTATCAATACGGGGGTATTTGATAGGACGACAGGTCGGGGAACAGTTAGGGAACCATAGGCCGATAGTCGAGAGAGGGTTGATGACTTTAGGGGTAAAGTCGAAACTGTTCCGGGAGTCCGTGTGTGGGGCGAGGGAGGTTGAGTGAATTTTGTGTGTGTAAATTCTCAATCGAAATGTGTTTTCTAGTTTAATAGTTGTCTCTCGTTTATCCAGTTTCATTATAGTCGTCGATACTTCCACGACACGTCGGGGATGCATCACGAGCGCTTGCGAGTTTCACAATATACAACATGGAAGACAATGGGAAAGATGTTCCAAAGGAGAAATCTTCATCAGGCAGCAGCTTTAGCAACATTAATGTCAATGACCCAATATATGTACATGCTGCGGAGAATCCAGGTCTTAATCTCGTTTCAAAATTTAATGGAACAAGTTTCTTAGGCTGGAAATGCGACATGATAACAGCTTTAAAATCAAAAAACAAATATGGCTTTGTTACTGGGAAAGTAAAGAAGCCTAATGAAGAAGATGGCATACAATATGCTATTTGGGAAAGATCTAACTCCTTGGTGGTTTCTTGGCTCAAGACAGCATTGAAAGCAAGCATTGTTGAAAGTGTGCGCTATTGTGATGATCCTTAGGAAATTTGGAGCCCTCTCTGTGAAAGGTACGAACATAGTAATATGGCGATTATACACACATTAAAGAGAATTAGCATATGTTAAACAAGGTGAAGATTCAGTTGTGGTATACTTTAACAAGCTCAAGAAAATTTGGGGAGAATTGGACTTAGCCTGTCCATCTCAGAGGTGTACTTGTTCTAAGTGTACTTGCGGTGTCAATGATTCCATCAAGAAAATGAAAGAAGAAGACAAGCTTATTCACTTTCTCATGGGTATAAACCGCAAGTTCTTATCGATTATGAGACAAATCCTTGCCATGCAAAAACCCTCATGTCTCGAGAAAACGTTTTCGCTTGTGACACAAGAAGAAGAACAAAGAGGTAAGGATGAGTTGAAGGACGATGCCATGTTCTTTTACAGCCGCGGGACAGGATACAGTGACAATTCCAGAAACACTTACGGGGACAATTCCAGAAACCCTTACGGGGACAATTCCAAAAACCCTAGAACTAGTGGGGATGCAGAGAAAACGAAAATTACCTATAGCTTTTGCAAGAAAGCAGGTCATGGTTTTGAAGATTGTTACCAGAGACGGAAGTGCACTCATTGTAAGAAGTCTGGTCACCTAACCTCTTAATGCTATCAACTTCATGGCCGAGACACGATTCTCGCACGAAGGAAGAAGAGTTTCACTAACGCTGCAACAGAACAAGTGCACGTCTGGATTAACTCCGAAACAATTACAGCAAATCGTGGAGCTAATCAGAAATAGTGTTTCGGGAGCAAAATAGTGGGCAACACCTACTTCAATTTCTCAGGTAAACCATTCTTTTGCACTTGCAGTAGATAGTGTTTAATGGGAAAGGATAATTGGAATAATATTGACAGAAAAAGGGTTATTGAGTCAGGTGCGATCGACCATATGTCGGGAACACAGAATCTGTTCAAAAATTGGAAGGATTTGAAGCATAATTGTGTTGTGATATTGCCCAATGGAAGGCCGCGGGTTATAAATCGAGTAGGAGATATACGAATTGGTGGTAGACTCTGGTTGAGAGAAGTATTGTTCATGCCAGATTTTAAATTTAACCTAATTTCAGTAAGGAAGATGATACATTAGTTTGATTGCACTGTATTTTTTGACAAAAGTGGCTATTTTGTTCAGGGCCATACGACAGGGATGATTAATTCAACTGGGCTCGAATGGGATAGCCTCTATGTACTGGACAAAAATCAGGCAGATAAATGGATCGAGGAACAGTCATGGAGGGCGGTATCACTTGCAGACTGTCTGCGGGCCGTAAGAGCTGATTTGGGCTTGCTATAAAAAATTAGCCCGGAAGTAGAGGAAGTTCATATTAGGCTTGGTCATGTACCATTTACTAAAAATTTTCAAATAGGATTAATAAAAGAGCATGCATTTTCTTCCAATTATGCTTGTGATGTATGTTACAAAGCAAGAGCTCAGCGTCTTCCGTTTAATAATTCATCCATCAGAAGTGAGAAAATGTATGAAATGTTGCATGTCGACGTATGGGGACCATTTAGCATGAATACTTACAATGGTTATAAATATTTTGTGCTTTGTGGATGATTTTACACGTACAACTTGGGTTCATCTCATAAAACAAAAGGGAAAGGCTTGGGAAACCATTGTGCATTTCATCAAGATGATAGAAAGACAATTCAACACAAAGGTCAAGGTTGTTAGATATGATAATGCTAAAGAACTAGGGAGTTCTGAAGAGGGCAAACTTTTCTATGCACAAGAAGGGATAGTACACCAAACTACATGTGTGTATACACCGCAACAAAATGCTATCGTTGAAAGAAAGCATAGGTATTTGATTGAAATGCCAAGAGCCATCTTCTTCCAGTCTAATTTTCCACTTGCATATTGGGGAGAATGCATTTTACATGCCACCTACCTTATTAATCGACTGCCTACTAAATCCTTGCATGGTAAAACTCCATTTGAAAGTTTATACAATCGTAAGCCAACATATGCAGAGATTAAACCATTTGGCTGTTTGTGCTACAAGACCATCCTCCATGGAAAAGGAGGAAAGTTTAATCCAAAGGGAGAAGCTTGTGTTTACTTGGGTCAAGATCCAAGGAAGAAAGGTTACAAAGTCATGAGCATCGAGACACGAGTTATTAAGGTCAGTTGAGATATAAAGTTTCTTGCAAATGTTTTTCCTTTCAAAGTTGATATTAATCGGTACACATCTATGCCAAAACGATGCTCATATAAATGATGAACCGATTAATGCTCAACATATTATAGTTGCTGATGATGTTATACACTCAAGAAGACAACGAGAAGACCTGACTCTCGTTGAAGAAAGTAATGCTCAGCCGGAACTCCGTCGATCACAAAGGCAAAGTCACAAGCCCAGTTATCTGGAAGACTATGTTTACAACACAGTTTTCCATGATGTAATGGATGAGAGAGTGTATAGAGACAGAAATACCCAAGCTCATTCCATGTCAAATTATGCAAGCTTGACCGAGATAAAGCCTTTCTTTTATATCACTTTATTATTGGTTGACTCCAAGGGTGTCATGGACAAGTCGGAACCAAACTCTATTCAAGAAGCTGTTGTTCATGATCATTGGCAGAAAGCAATGAAAGAAGAGTTGCAAGCTCTAGAGGAAAATGACACATGAGAAGTAGTTGTTTTACCAAAGGGCAAGAATGTCATAGGATGCAAATGGGTTTACAAAGTGAAACTCAAATCAGATGGCACATTAGAAAGATACAAGGCCCGATTGGTGGCTAAAAGATTTACACAATGACATGGTTTAGAATACAATGAAACATTTTCTCCTGTTGTTAAGTTAACAACAATACGTGCACTTATTGTCGTTGCTCTCAACAAGGGATGGATAATCAACCAATTAGATGTGAACAATGTCTTTTTGCATGGTAATCTTGATGAAGAGGTTTACATGAGAATACCTTACGGAATTGAGGTAGTAGTTCAATACAAAGCATGTCGATTAAAGAAATCTTTATATGGTCTCAAGCAGGCATCTCGACAATGGTTTTCTAAACTTGCAAGTTTTCTTCGCACTGACGATTTCCAACTATCAAAGAATGATTATTCCTTGTTTCATAAGGAGTGTCCAAGTGGGATGGTCTTCATTGCAGTTTATGTGGATGATATGTTGGTGGTTGGAAGCAATCAGAAGGACATTGATGATGTGAAATATGCTTTGGATCTTAATTTCAAGATTAAAGATCTAGGCACTTTACATTATTTATTTAGGGTTAGAATTTATTCACATAGGAAATGGATACATTCTATCTCAACGAAAGTTTTGTAAAGATTTGTTGGAAGAGAATGATTGTCAACATTCTCGCATTGCCCAAGGACCAATGGTTGTCAGAAAAAAACTTTTGGTGACTGATGGATCACCCCTCGATGATCCTATCGTTTATCGCAGATTGGTGGGAAAACTCAATTACTTGTCTAATACTCGACTGGATATCAGTTTCACAGTGCAAGTTTTAAGTCAGTTCATGCAAAATCCTACTGATGTACACATGCAAGCAGCCCTTCTAGTGCTTTGTTACATCAGGGGCACTATGAATTATGGAATTGTATTGAGCAAACAAGATCATTGCAAATTGGATTTGTTGGCATATTGTGATTCAGATTGGGCGGCTTATCCTAACACAAGGAAATCAATTTCAAGTTACTATATTTTCGTAGGAGATAGTCATATCTCATGGAAATCCAAAAAATAAGGTTTGGTTTCTCTTTCTAGTGCCGAAGCGGAGTACCGTTCTCTTTGACGTGTTACCGTTAAACTTACCTGGTTAACACGACTTCTACATGAGATTGATGTTACTAACATCATCCCGATCCTGGTAAAGTGTGATAATCAATCAGCGATACACATAGCTTGAAATCCAGTATTGCATGAAAGAACGAATTATATTGAAATAGATCACCACTTCGTCCAAGAAAAGATCCAACAAGGCCTTGTGAAGATATAGTATACACACTCTACAACACAACTTGCAGATATGATGACAAAAGTTCTTCCAGGGACTAAGTACAAAAAGCAACTACGATCCATGGGCATGAATAATGACAGTTCTTCAAGCCTTGGTAACCTCGATTACCTACGGCTTGAGGGGGTATTAGAATAGTGGGCTAATGGGCTAGCCCATTCAATTACTTAGTCTAATATTCAGCTTAGTAAATATTTAAGCTAGTAATTTCACCTTGTAACTAACCCTTATTTTGCTCAACTTATTTATCTTTCAAGATCTTGTATAGATGTATATTGAAATACCCCAAACCTTGATATGTGGTTTAAATATCAAATTATGGTATGTAAAGGCTAAAAAGTGCCTTAGTAACATCAGTGAACAATTTAAACCATAATAAATGCAATAAAGCATTAAGACACAGTTTGAGCAAAAACATGCTCTAAGCTATGAGTGAACTTGGTTAGGACCCAAAGAGCCTACCAAGACTTGATAACATTTAATTATGATTTAATAAGGCTAAATAAGTCCTTAAGAAACTTTGGTGGACAGTTAAACCAAATAAAACATAAGAAAATACCTTAAAGTCAATATGAGCAAAAATGTGCTCTAAGCTTGGGATGAATGTGTATAAGACCTAATGGTCATACCTATACCTTATTTATATGTTAATGAACATATTAAATCAATTACTAAAAAAACCAAGCTTGAAAACAAGTTAAAACACAAAATGTGCTTTAAGGAGTCTTAAAGCACGTTTTTGAAAAATTGTCTTGTAAATGAGTTTTGAGTGGCTAAATGTCCATCATTACTCTTTAATTAACATGTGTACTATATAGTATCACATTTGGGTGGCCATATTAGTGGGAAATCAAAAATTTCACTTCTATGTACCTTAGTTTGTGAATAGTAACTTTTATAAGCTAGTTTGTAACATATAATGTTATAAGTAATTAAATTGGTCAACAAAGACTAGTATACCCTCCTAGGCATAATGGTGGCCGGTTTTTGTAGTAGTGAGTCACCAAGTTGTAAAAGAAATCAAATAAGTAAAGTAAAACTTTAAGTAAAGTACTATTTGCTTTATAAGTTACAAATATCTTCTTAAAGCAAACTTATCTCATTTCTCTCATTCCTTCCTCCATTTCACACGGCTCCACTCTCTTCTTCCTCTCTTCTTCTTGTTCTCTCTCGGTAATGCTACTACCACCATGGAAGTTCCAACTTTGAACACATGTAAAATCTTGCTCACTTAACCAAATCAAAAACAAACACCACCATTCTCTTAGTTAAGCCAAGCTCTACAATCTTGTCTCTTCAAAACTTCAAAACCTCCATTTCGGTGCCAAGAGAAACCACCATGGGAGGAGCTTGAGCTCACCTTTTCACATATTCATGTTCTCCTTTGCTTCAAGGTAAGGAAACTCAAAGAAAATCCATGTTTCCTCCATGTTTTCATGTTGTCCGAAAATTCACCTCACAATGGTGTATTTATCTTGCTTGTTTAGCTTCATTCGAATCTTCCAAGGGCTAGGAGGAGTCCTCTCTTGATATATATTCAAGCTCTCTTTCCATTCAAAGGTAAAACAATTACCTTGATGTGTTAAAACAATATATGTAACTAGGGTTTACAATGAGATGAAGCTTAAAGCTTATATACTCATTACAATGTTGGTATATTGTTTAGTTGTTGACAAGGAAGGAAATGCCTTACCGGTTTACAAGGAAACAAGAAAGAAATTTGTGAGGAAAAGAGGTAAACAAACTATCTCAATGTGGTTTAATGCCTTAGGAGAAATAAGCTTATAATGCTTGTTAAAACTGCCTAAAGAGCAAATGGTAAATGAGCTAGTAAAATGCTCTCAAGGAGTTTATTAAAGGAATATGTATTGTTGGGTGTATTTGCAGGTCAAAGGCATTATTATGTGGGAAATTCAGTGTTTAAAGTTTATGCAATTTAAGGGCCTAAGAGCCATGCATTTAAGGGCCTAAGTGCCAAGCAATTTAAGTTATGCACTATATTGTGATGTAGTGCTTAATGTGTGAAGTTTGTGTATAAAGTGTGTTGATGGATTTTAGGTGTTCTTGAATGAATTAAGGTAAAAACCTAAGTGTTTGGGTGTGGGTATATACTAGGGAAGCTATGGCCAAATTTGGGAAATGTGTAAGAAGTTCTAAGTGTTGTAAGTGAGTTTTGGTGAACTAGGAAGGATTAAAGGTGAATGAATGTTTACTTGAGAGGGAAACATGTATTAAAGGGATTAAGAGTGATGCAAGGATGTAGGCATTATCTTGGAAGTTTTAGAAATCTATGGGTGTTCTTAAGATGTATTAAAGTCTTAGAGGAGTTGTTTAAGGTTTAGGTAAGGTTGGTGTTCAAGGGACAAGTGATGTTTAGGTATGATGTAAAAAGGAGATTTAGTTAGTAAGAAAATAATGCTTAAGAGATGATGTTAAGATGAGAAGAAAGTGTTTGGGATAGTAGTTATAATAGGTGAGAAACACCATTTAGGAACCTAGTACAAATGTTGAAAGTATTAAGGAATTTTTACAAGGAAATAAGTAAAGGTTTAAGGAGTTAGAAGATGAGTTTAGTGGATGTTGTATGTGGATATAAGGTTACCAAATGTTGTTAGGAAGCATTAAGAGGCCTTAGGAGAAGTTTGGTGAAGTTTGGCAAAGTTTGGGTAAGATTAGAAGGCGACCGACCCAGGGGCCGACCCAGTTTTTGGGTCGGTCGAGCCTCTGTTAGATGTTAGGAATGTGTTCGGTAATGGTCCGACCCAAAAGGGTGGGTCGGACATGGGTCGGTCGGTCAAGTTTCAAAGGTGGAAAATGTTCGCACATGGACCGACCCAGAATGGTGGGTCGGACGTGGGTCGGACGGGCATGTTTGTAAGGAAGTAAAAGGGTTCTGTAATGGACCGACCCAGTTGTGGGTCGGACGGTGGGTCGGTCGGACCAAAAACATGGTTTAAGGTTATGAAATGATATGAGATGATGGGGATTGGTAGGTAATGATGTTATAAGGATGTTAAGGACATGTTAGGGGAGTTTTAATGACACCTAAGTGGGTTAAAAGTTGTATTAAAATGTGAGAGTAAAACAAGTTAAAAATGTTAAGTTATGTAACTAAGTTAACGGGGAAAAATTAAGCATTGACATTAAATAATCAAGTAAACCCCGATGTTAATGAAAACACATGTGATGTTAACAGTTGTTCGAGAATTTGCTCGAGGAACATAAGTGGACGTGGTAAAGTGGACCCCGGTGACAGGTATGGTTTTCTTGCAACCTGCGTCCTACCGGATTACACCGGCTTGTATGCCAATGTTTTTTCTGCATGTTTGCCACGTTGTAAGATTAAACATGTAATGAGTTTACAGTAATTCATTTATGTGGCGTGTACAACTCCGATACCATTTAACCTCGAAAGTGTTAACCTTAGTTAACTGAGTCTAGGATCACATGAGAGTTCGGTATTCGGAGTAAACGACCCGTACCATGGGACGTACTAACCACGGCTATGCGTGTGTTAAATGTGTGACATGTGTATGTGAATGTAGGGATCTCCCTTGTGTGTCTAACACAGTTGTAATACTGTATGATGTGTAGATGTGATAGACTCCATAGTGGGGTTCTAACTAATATCTAAAGTAAGTATGTACTAACAGTAGTGAGGAATCCGGTTTGGCCGGTCGCGCGTTGTTGGGAGAGGGTATCCTTTGTAGCCTTACCCTTCTCTTTGTTATGGTTGTTTCCCTCACGGGTTATGATCTCCCATTAGCTTACTCCAAAGCTTAGCTATTCTGACTTATGATCGGTTTAGGGGGAACATGTTTGTGTGGTGTGTTCGGGCCTCCAAACCCGAACCGCCTTAACTTAAGTTACTCGTCCAACTATTAGGACGGTAATGAGTGTTGTTGTTATTGTATAACGAGCTTATCATGAGACTGGCAACATTCTCTAGGCTCACCAGTGTATAAACTATGTTTGGGTCGGTTCCTAAGAGAACCACACCCATTATGTTATGTGTTCTTGTTGTGATGCAATATCTATTGCGGTATTATGTTGTGTACGTGCAAAGTGTTATTAGGTGTTGTATGTAGTGTATGTTATATGTTGTATAATGTAGATTGTGTGGATCATGGATATGACTCCCAGTTTGTGATAAGAGGCGTTTAAGGAAAACCCGATTTAAGGGTATGTGTCGTCTATTAAGGAAGTAGCTCCATTAGAGGAGGAACACTCTAGGGATATTGAATACCTTGAGTGATTATTTAAGTAAGGATATATTATCCGATTGTTGAGCCCATTGAGGCGAAATGTTAAGTGTTGTGTGTTATTGTTACATGCATGATTTAAATATAATCAACTGCATGTTAAGACGACAATTAGTTGTGCGTGGCCCGGTAGCATGTGGGCTGCGGGATTACCATACCAGCAAAGGTGCTGAGCCCCTTGGGGCCACCCCTTTCTCTTCTTTTCCTATTTCAGGTACGAAGTGCTGGAAGCCGTTCGAGAGTAGGACGGGTAGTCATTGTACATGGGTAAACTTTTAAGTGTATGTATACAGTAGGTGTAGTAAGTCCGAAATTGTTGTCGGCAACAGTTTATAAATACTCGGTATAGTTGTTAAGGTGTATGTTGTTGTTGTTGTTAATGGAAAGGGATACTAATGTATAGTTGCTCGGGAATTTAGCCCATCAGACCGGTACAATGTATATGGATTAGCCTTGTTAGCCACGTGGGTGGCTAACGGCGTGTAACACCAACAAGTTAAGTAATGTGATGAGGTTGTTCTTCCGCTGCAGTTTGTTGTAAGTATGTTAATGTTGGATGGGGTGTTACAAAAAGTGGTATCAGAGCGAAGTATCGCTCTGATGACTGAATTACCGAGCTTAGGAAGTACCGAGTTAGGATTTAAGTACTTTGGGTTAAGGGTTGAGTGATAGCGTGAGAGATACGATAGTAAGGAATTACCAGTGAATACTGGAAACCTACTATATCCAACCCGCCCTCCACAACCCCTGTTTTATAACTTGGGAAAACAACGCCAGAGAGATGAAAGTCCTCTCTTACTCGGGAATACCCGATCTGGCTGTTAGTAAGTACCTTTAAGGGTACGGAGAATCTGTCATACGGTAGATCCCAAAAACTGGGAATCCCGGAGACGGTCTCCATCTGAACAATGTTAACCGCATTTCATAGCAATGAATGAAGGATTTTGTGTATAAGAGAATAGAATTTCCAGCAACCTGGGTCGACATGCCGAGCAGTCGAGGATGACCAGCTTGCAACGCACCAACCGTGCAACAGGCAAAAAGTGGATTAAAGAAACCCGAGACGAGTGTCTACGGGACCACAGTTGATAAATAATGCACCAACGGTATACCAACCGACAAGGGAAACTACAAGGTAGTGCCCAAATACGTGGAACGGACTACAAGGTGAATACAATACTATGAGAACGGGGTCTCCCAGAAAGGGAAACACCCTAGCTACTGATTATAATGTGAAAACAGTGAGAAGTTACCTAGAGGAGTATTTATCAAGGCAGTAAGATCAGTGAGGGCCAACAAGGCCACTGATGACAATATGGGCGAAAACAATACCACAACTGGTATGTGTTAAACCGATAGCCAGTTAGCATGGCGCACTTGCCATAGCAAGTGCTGCTATAACAGGGCTGTTCGGGAAACTTATAACCACTACAAAGTATTTGGTAGAGTACCATAAAGTTAAATGTGATCATTGTAACCGTGGAAGGGCTTAATAGCCTAACCTCTGTGATTGTAAGTACACCAGTCAGCAAGGAGCTAGACTTGGCTAAGGTAAGAAGATGTTGTGAAACCATGGAAATTTTTCTTTCAAACCTAATCTTTCACAAACCCCTTTTCTTTTCAAACCAGATTTTCTTTCAAACCAACACTTCTTTCCAACCTTCTTTAAACCAAACCAGTGAAACCAAGAGCAACTGACAAGGATGCAACAGTGGATAAACCTTCCCTCGATTAAGTTCGGGAAGTAAAGAATGAATATTGTCACGGGACAATATAAGGGAGTTGACAACAGAATACTTCACCTAGGCGTGTGACGGACACTACAAGTGTACCAACTGTGTTGTGGGACGACCGCACTCCGATAGGAGCATGTGGGCCTGACAGACCTACTTATAGGTTAGTTGGGTAAGTAGTAATGTATCAGTATGATACCCCATATATGTATACGAGTAGAGTCCGAAACACGGGAAGTAGTAGACTCCGTCTACGGTCAGCAGTATAAATCAAACAGGAGCTAGAAAATACAAGGAATGCTTGAAGTAAAGGAACTCAGTTAAGTTAACGAGACTAAAGGAATTAGTGAATTCCTTCCAAGGAAATGTTTAAGAGTCAGGAGGTGCGAAGTGCACTAACTGTAATGTAAAGACATAGCATATGTCTTAAGGATCCTCAGGGATAAACATGATAGCTGGAAAGCAGGGAAAGGCAGATGCCTAATGTGGACACATTAATGTGCAACGAACGGGATGAAAATTCCCAGAATGAGTACATACACTATTAGGAAATGTTGATCTTCACAGAAGAAGATAATAACCGGTTAAGCACGCAAACGACGTGGCTAACTGAATATACCAGTAGCAACACCCAGGAGCGATCCTTAAAGGGTGTTCGCATCAATAATTGTTGCACAGAATGACATGACAGAAACACAAGGGTTGAAATTAACGCCCAGTTTAGACATAAATTGTCAGGAGACGGACTGACAAACCTAAGGGGCATCCCATGAAAGGAAACGGAATGCAACGACCTTGTCATAGAGCCCACTACAACCTCTAAACATGTAATGTGATACAGAGGAGTACATGTGCGTGGACAGCCTACAATGAGCCCAGCTCAAGGCAAATAAGGCTTATAAGCCATAATCAAGATATGTTATATGTATTCGGTTGATGGTAGAAGTTTATGTTGTATAAGTGAATAGAGTGGAGAACGAACCACTGCATTAAGAGTGGGGATACCTCTCGAAATTGTGACACCGCAGGAGCGGTAGTTATGCGAACCAAGTTCAAGGAATATATTAAGGATGGATGATGTTATTATTGAGAGAGAACAATTAGCTTAGTGGTGTGTGTATAAAGTGAAACACCGAGCTGAATAATGCCGGCTTGTGACCTGAATGATCGATGCTCAAGGAGCATTCAGTAGTCATCCAAATGAATGATGAACCATAATGTGAATAACACAAGTATATGTATGGAAGTTAATATGACAGAAAATACTGTGTAAGCTGATGTTGTACAAGGAGTAAGGGTACGGTGCGCAATAAGCGACCGTTGTATGAGTATTGTTAGATGATAAAATGGTGAGTGAGCAGAGTTATGAGTTAACTCCAGTAGAGATGCGGCAGTAAGTGATAGCAAATGAACCGAGCAGTAAGCCGGTGGCAAGTGTTAGATGATAAGGATTTCAGTGAAAATTCCTATCGCAATCGCATAAGGGATTTACTGTCAAGAGTTTACGCCTCTGCACTCTGTATGACTGAGTGTTTTGGTATTGCACTTGCGCAGTAATGATCGAGTGGGATAGCTAGGAATTGGGAACATGTTGATGGTGGAAGAATAATGTTATAATGGCCAATGCATAGGAAATGCAAGACCGCACCAATAAAGGGATACTTGTACAAAACCGAATGTGGAGACATGATTAACAGTAAGTGACTACAATAGCACTAACTGCCAAATATCGGTATGGAATATACCCCAAATGTTGTAAATAGCTGAGAGAGCACTACACACTAGGTAGAAGCTCAATCTCAACCGACAGTAAGTCGGTAGAAGTAAGTCAATCATTGTGAGTTATATAGTAGTTTACGCTGTAAGCTATTGGAGAAGTGGATGAAAAGTTTTGAAACTCACCGAATTCGCTCAGGGTAAGAAATACCATGCGCCGGTTGAGAAACCATCCTTCCTAAGATAAGGGTAATACATTGGAGATGTACAATACAGTAACAGTAACGAATGGGGCAAACTAGCTCTATAATTATCAGGGTTGCGCAATAGAGGCCAGTGAGCCCATGCGTCAGGTACCGGATATATATTGTGAATATGAATGGATGGCTAGTCATCAATGCCTAGAAGCCTCACAGGCCAGGACGAAACCGGTTATGAGTTAGAACTCCAATGCGAATTCTTGGTTTAGGGACTAAACCGCCAATATGGTTAAGATCCCCTAATCAGAATCCATTGTCTAATAGACCGCGTGGAAGTCAAAACACTTCACGACGGCAGAACATTTTAAGCCAAGGTTTAGTGATTGATTACGTGGGCGTAATCCCTTTTAAGGGGGGTAGAGCGCAAAACCACTTAGTGTGTTCTACCGTACAAGCGTACGTGAACTAGGTTGTGCATAGCACAAAATGATTTGTTATGATGGTTGGCGCGTGTGTTATATAAACATACGCATTTAGTTGTGGTTAAATTGTGGTAATTGCGCACAGAAGATGCGAATACCATTGTGGGAAGTGTGTTAGTACAAGTGGAAGGGAGTAAAGAAACTCCCGGGGATCTAAAACCCCGATGGTGCATAAATGTAAGCCATGTATTGTATTTTAATAAAAAAATATAAGTATATATATACAGTGTTGTGATTTATGAAGGGTTATAAGACCGACATAGAACCTAGTGAGAATTAAATTTCCTAGGTAACATGAATTAAGCTGGATTTGGATGATGATTGATAGACGGAGTTCTATCCCTTGGAGATGTTATGATTATGACTAGAAGGATTCAAAGATAGAAAATGGGATATGCTTGAATTAATTGTTGGTTGAAAATGAAGTGGGAGGTGAAACTTGGTTATCATGAGATCAAGGGAAGCCGAACACAAATTGGGGTGGAAAGATAGTTCAACACTGGTGCTGATCACATCAGGGTTGGATGATCCTTGAAGCTCCCTATAAGTGATTATAAATAACCATGTTAAGAAAGATACAAGGAGCATAAAATGGACTTGGAGTTGTGTGGTGTTTTCAAAAGGATTTTCAATTGATGTTCTCAAACAATCTATTAATATTTTGAATAAAAGATCTTCTTATACTTAACCTCACAAGGAAATTTTAAATTTAAGTGATTGTTTTAATTTCCCAAAGGCACGGGGACGGAAGGCGTCCATCGCGACCGGGTTCTGCGGGATCATAGTGTATATCAAGGATATTTTTGATTGCTATACATGCTCTGACATGTTGTGTGGTATGTGTAATGAATGTTGTTTTGACTTGGATTTCCTAAAGTGTATACTATCAAGGCCTATGAGTCTAAATGTGTGGTGTTACATAGACCTATGTGTCTAAAGACTGTTATGTTGTGGGGACCTATGTGTCCAAATGTTGTTATGTTACCCAAGACCAGTGAGTCAAAGGGGTTGTTATGTATGTGTAAGTGTTGTTAAGATACCCGGACCATAGAGTCCGAGGTTATCATTTGGATATGTTATGTTACGTGTGGATGTGAATGTGTTGCCCGGACCATCAAGTCCGAGGTTGTGATGTAAAGTGTGTTTGGTTAAGGAAGTTTATTTCCAAGTGATTACTGTGTTCTAATCTAATGATATGTGAAAAGTGTGAACTTAGAGGACGAAGTTCTTTTAAGGGGGGTAGATTGAAATACCCCAAACCTTGATATGTGGTTTAAATATCAAATTATGGTATGTAAAGGCTAAAAAGTGCCTTAGTAACATCAGTGAACAATTTAAACCATAATAAATGCAATAAAGCATTAAGACACAGTTTGAGCAAAAACATGCTCTAAGCTATGAGTGAACTTGGTTAGGACCCAAAGAGCCTACCAAGACTTGATAACATTTAATTATGATTTAATAAGGCTAAATAAGTCCTTAAGAAACTTTGGTGGACAGTTAAACCAAATAAAACATAAGAAAATACCTTAAAGTCAATATGAGCAAAAATGTGCTCTAAGCTTGGGATGAATGTGTATAAGACCTAATGGTCATACCTATACCTTATTTATATGTTAATGAACATATTAAATCAATTACTAAAGAAAACCAAGCTTGAAAACAAGTTAAAACACAAAATGTGCTTTAAGGAGTCTTAAAGCACGTTTTTGAAAAATTGTCTTGTAAATGAGTTTTGAGTGGCTAAATGTCCATCATTACTCTTTAATTAACATGTGTACTATATAGTATCACATTTGGGTGGCCATATTAGTGGGAAATCAAAAATTTCACTTCTATGTGCCTTAGTTTGTGAATAGTAACTTTTATAAGCTAGTTTGTAACATATAATGTTATAAGTAATTAAATTGGTCAACAAAGACTAGTATACCCTCCTAGGCATAATGGTGGCCGGTTTTTGTAGTAGTGAGTCACCAAGTTGTAAAAGAAATCAAATAAGTAAAGTAAAACTTTAAGTAAAGTACTATTTGCTTTATAAGTTACAAATATCCTTAAAGCAAACTTATCTCATTCTCTCATTCCTTCCTCCATTTCACACGGCTCCACTCTCTTCTTCCTCTCTTCTTCTTGTTCTCTCTCGGTAATGCTACTACCACCATGGAAGTTCCAACTTTGAACACATGTAAAATCTTGCTCACTTAACCAAATCAAAAACAAACACCACCATTCTCTTAGTTAAGCCAAGCTCTACAATCTTGTCTCTTCAAAACTTCAAAACCTCCATTTCGGTGCCAAGAGAAACCACCATGGGAGGAGCTTGAGCTCACCTTTTCACATATTCATGTTCTCCTTTGCTTCAAGGTAAGGAAACTCAAAGAAAATCCATGTTTCCTCCATGTTTTCATGTTGTCCGAAAATTCACCTCACAATGGTGTATTTATCTTGCTTGTTTAGCTTCATTCGAATCTTCCAAGGGCTAGGAGGAGTCCTCTCTTGATATATATTCAAGCTCTCTTTCCATTCAAAGGTAAAACAATTACCTTGATGTGTTAAAACAATATATGTAACTAGGGTTTACAATGAGATGAAGCTTAAAGCTTATATACTCATTACAATGTTGGTATATTGTTTAGTTGTTGACAAGGAAGGAAATGCCTTACCGGTTTACAAGGAAACAAGAAAGAAATTTGTGAGGAAAAGAGGTAAACAAACTATCTCAATGTGGTTTAATGCCTTAGGAGAAATAAGCTTATAATGCTTGTTAAAACTGCCTAAAGAGCAAATGGTAAATGAGCTAGTAAAATGCTCTCAAGGAGTTTATTAAAGGAATATGTATTGTTGGGTGTATTTGCAGGTCAAAGGCATTATTATGTGGGAAATTCAATGTTTAAAGTTTATGCAATTTAAGGGCCTAAGAGCCATGCATTTAAGGGCCTAAGTGCCAAGCAATTTAAGTTATGCACTATATTGTGATGTAGTGCTTAATGTGTGAAGTTTGTGTATAAAGTGTGTTGATGGATTTTAGGTGTTCTTGAATGAATTAAGGTAAAAACCTAAGTGTTTGGATGTGGGTATATACTAGAGAAGCTATGGCCAAATTTGGGAAATGTGTAAGAAGTTCTAAGTGTTGTAAGTGAGTTTTGGTGAACTAGGAAGGATTAAAGGTGAATGAATGTTTACTTGAGAGGGAAACATGTATTAAAGGGATTAAGAGTGATGCAAGGAAGTAGGCATTATCTTGGAAGTTTTAGAAATCTATGGGTGTTCTTAAGATGTATTAAAGTCTTAGAGGAGTTGTTTAAGGTTTAGGTAAGGTTGGTGTTCAAGGGACAAGTGATGTTTAGGTATGATGTAAAAAGGAGATTTAGTTAGTAAGAAAATAATGCTTAAGAGATGATGTTAAGATGAGAAGAAAGTGTTTGGGATAGTAGTTATAATAGGTGAGAAACACCATTTAGGAACCTAGTACAAATGTTGAAAGTATTAAGGAATTTTTACAAGGAAATAAGTAAAGGTTTAAGGAGTTAGAAGATGAGTTTAGTGGATGTTGTATGTGGATATAAGGTTACCAAATGTTGTTAGGAAGCATTAAGAGGCCTTAGGAGAAGTTTGGTGAAGTTTGGCAAAGTTTGGGTAAGATTAGAAGGCGACCGACCCAGGGGCCGACCCAGTTTTTGGGTCGGTCGAGCCTCTGTTAGATGTTAGGAATGTGTTCGGTAATGGTCCGACCCAAAAGGGTGGGTCGGACATGGGTCGGTCGGTCAAGTTTCAAAGGTGGAAAATGTTCGCACATGGACCGACCCAGAATGGTGGGTCGGACGTGGGTCGGACGGGCATGTTTGTAAGGAAGTAAAAGGGTTCTGTAATGGACCGACCCAGTTGTGGGTCGGACGGTGGGTCGGTCGGACCAAAAACATGGTTTAAGGTTATGAAATGATATGAGATGATGGGGATTGGTAGGTAATGATGTTATAAGGATGCTAAGGACATGTTAGGGGAGTTTTAATGACACCTAAGTGGGTTAAAAGTTGTATTAAAATGTGAGAGTAAAACAAGTTAAAAATGTTAAGTTATGTAACTAAGTTAACGGGGAAAAATTAAGCATTGACATTAAATAATCAAGTAAACCCCGATGTTAATGAAAACACATGTGATGTTAACAGTTGTTCGAGAATTTGCTCGAGGAACATAAGTGGACGTGGTAAAGTGGACCCTGGTGACAGGTATGGTTTTCTTGCAACCTGCGTCCTACCGGATTACACCGGCTTGTATGCCAATGTGTTTTTCTGCATGTTTGCCACGTTGTAAGATTAAACATGTAATGAGTTTACAGTAATTCATTTATGTGGCGTGTACAACTCCGATACCATTTAACCTCGAAAGTGTTAACCTTAGTTAACTGAGTCTAGGATCACATGAGAGTTCGGTATTCGGAGTAAACGACCCGAACCATGGGACGTACTAACCACGGCTATGCGTGTGTTAAATGTGTGACATGTGTATGTGAATGTAGGGATCTCCCTTGTGTGTCTAACACAGTTGTAATACTGTATGATGTGTAGATGTGATAGACTCCATAGTGGGGTTCTAACTAATATCTAAAGTAAGTATGTACTAACAGTAGTGAGGAATCCGGTTTGGCCGGTCGCGCGTTGTTTGGGAGAGGGTATCCTTTGTAGCCTTACCCTTTCTTTGTAATGGTTGTTTCCCTCACGGGTTATGATCTCCCATTAGCTTACTCCAAAGCTTAGCTATTCTGACTTATGATCGGTTTAGGGGGAACATGTGTTTGTGTGGTGTGTTCGGGCCTCCAAACCCGAACCGCCTTAACTTAAGTTACTCGTCCAACTATTAGGACGGTAATGAGTGTTGTTGTTATTGTATAACGAGCTTATCATGAGACTGGCAACATTCTCTAGGCTCACCAGTGTATAAACTATGTTTGGGTCGGTTCCTAAGAGAACCACTCCCATTATGTTATGTGTTCTTGTTGTGATGCAATATCTATTGCGGTATTATGTTGTGTACGTGCAAAGTGTTATTAGGTGTTGTATGTAGTGTATGTTATATGTTGTATAATGTAGATTGTGTGGATCATGGATATGACTCCCAGTTTGTGATAAGAGGCGTTTAAGGAAAACCCGATTTAAGGGTATGTGTCGTCTATTAAGGAAGTAGCTCCATTAGAGGAGGAACACTCTAGGGATATTGAATACCTTGAGTGATTATTTAAGTAAGGATATATTATCCGATTGTTGAGCCCATTGAGGCGAAATGTTAAGTGTTGTGTGTTTATTGTTACATGCATGATTTAAATATAATCAACTGCATGTTAAGACGACAATTAGTTGTGCGTGGCCCGGTAGCATGGGCTGCGGGATTACCATACCAGCAAAGGTGCTGAGCCCCTTGGGGCCACCCCTTTCTCTTCTTTTCCTATTTCAGGTACGAAGTGCTGGAAGCCGTTCGAGAGTAGGACGGGTAGTCATTGTACATGGGTAAACTTTTAAGTGTATGTATACAGTAGGTGTAGTAAGTCCGAAATTGTTGTCGGCAACAGTTTATAAATACTCGGTATAGTTGTTAAGGTGTATGTTGTTGTTGTTGTTAATGGAAAGGGATACTAATGATAGTTGCTCGGGAATTTAGCCCATCAGACCGGTACAATGTATATGGATTAGCCTTGTTAGCCACGTGGGTGGCTAACGGCGTGTAACACCAACAAGTTAAGTAATGTGATGAGGTTGTTCTTCCGCTGCAGTTTGTTGTAAGTATGTTAATGTTGGATGGGGTGTTACATATATATATATATATATGCACCAATCCATGCATTTAGGGTTGTACAAAAAAAAACAGCAATACAAAAGCAAAGTGCCTCTCAAGGTCACTGTTTTATTCATCGTTTCATTCTTTACAAACACAAGATACGTAGAATTCCATCACTATGGCCAAGAATTTATCAGGGGTTACTGACAAGCATGTTCTAGCTATTAAGGTGAAGAAACTTTGGAGCGAGTTTGAGAAGTATAAGTTGTCCACACCGTAGAAGCCTAAGAACTTTTTTCTTCTTACTTTGGCAGTATTTCTTTTAACACACAATCATGTAGCACTTGACCTGTAGTTGATATATTTTTTATCAGGGGCTACTACTGTAGCTTAGAGTGAATGGAAGACTTATTGGAATAGGCACATATCCCTACCATGCCTCGACCTACAACCAAAGATCATAAAGAAGGGTAGCTTCTTACGACGCAACCAAGATATCTCGTTTTATTTTACTTTTTGTTTTATGGTTTATAGTTTAGTTTATAGTTACATCGAAATATTGTTTTTGGCTAACATTAACCACCATTTCTTGTTGGTTATTTCTAGTGTGATGTTTTCTCAAAATTGTGTTTCAAGGTTGCACTTCAACCATATTATGTTGACTTGAGCTTTCAACTTATGTGTGGGGGAGGTCCTCTGAAGCTCACTATCCAACTCAGTTAAAAGAGTCTTAGTTTTTTTTTTGTCATTGAAGATTGATTGTTTCTCGCTTATTTTTCCCTCTTCGAATGAAATACCCCGAACTTAAACATAAGGAATTAAAAATTAATCTAATACGTATTTAAGGGCCTAAGGATACCTAATTAATATTGGTAAGGAAAAATAAATCCAAAAGAAATAAAGAAACGCTCAAAAAGGCGGAAAACACTATATAAGCGTTAAATAACCGTAAGAGGTATGAGACCTCGGTTAGAGTATTATATGGATCCCAAAGGTTTAATGAGACCTAAATAATATATGGGAACGACTCCCGAAGAAAATGGATCCTTAAAACGGATTAAAGTCACTAACGAACCTTAAAGCGCGTTTTTCGAGGTAACCGGGAAAACGTGACTTTAAGTGGGTCAAATAGACTCGTAACAATTTTGGTCAACTAAATAGTCATTAATAAATATTAGTGAATTTTTAGAACCAATGAAGTCAATAAAACGAGAAATTAGTAAAAACTGTCAAAAACGAGAAGTTGTGGGGTGGGGAAAAACATAAATAACACAAACTTATGTGTCCACTTTTAAAATAAAAAGTAAAATGTAGTGTGTGTTGTGTGTATGTCCGATTTGGACCCCTCACTCACACTCTCTCACACACTCACTCCCTTATTTACAAAAACTACAAACTAATAAAGTAAACACTCACTATTTATTACCCCACACTCTCACACTCTCTCCCTATCTCTATCTCCCTCTCTCACGTAAATCCCCCACCCTCACTCTCTCTTTTCTCTTCTTCTTCCTCCTCCAGCGATTTCCATGGAGAAATGGAAACACCCACACAAAACTCTACTTCTCTCCTCTTGTAACCCCCTTGAATCTCTTCCATAAATTATAAAAACTACACCATTGGAATGCTCTCATCAAGAGCTACATTCCTATCTATTCAAAAATCGAAAACAACAACTTTAATCTCCATGGGTATGGAGCATTTGGAGTTTCAAGACCACCATTAGAACCACCTCTTCCTCCTTGTCATTTTAAGGTAAAAATCTTCTTGAAACTCCTTTGTTTTCCTAGCCTCATGGGCAAAACGAAAATGAAGCTAAAACCTTGTTTGGTTTCTTTGCACTCTAGCCGATTTCGGCTTGTTGAAGGAGTTGGAAATCTTGTTCTTGAACCACTCCAAGCTTCATTTGCACCCTTGCAAGGTAATGAGACTCCTAAACCCTAGAATGTGCATTAGAAACTCAAATGATGTTTAAAGTTAGTATGGTGTATTGAAGTATGAGTGTATGTGTAGGTGTAGTGTTAGAATTGGTTTAGAAACCGTGTGAAGAGAGGAGAGGAAGAGGAAAAGAAAAGCAAGAAGCAAGAAGAAGAAAAGAAATTAGAAGAGAAACAAGGTAAGGATACTCACCTTTGTGTAGCCTTGTATATATATGGATGTAACAGATTTTTAGAAGTTTGAAATGAGTAATGAAAATGGTATTGTGTAGCAATATATTGTGTAGGAGAATCTAAGTGTTTAAAACCATTGAAAGACATGTAAAATGTATTGATACTTAGTTGGGTATTGATTGAGTATGTGCAGGAATTTTATTGTGTTGTAGTGATTTTGAGGTGTGGATAAGATGTATTGTATAAACAGGTTGTGAGAACGGGAAATTGTGAGCTGAAATGGTGTGTGAGCAAGTAAGAATTATAGGGGAGGCTATGTCGAATTTTATCTAGGAATTTGAGGACTTAGATACATTTGGAACAGATTTTGGAAAGTTAAAATGAATGGTTTAGTAGCTTGTAACAGATTTGGATATGAGGTGGTAAATGGGATGGAATTAGGTTGTGAGTAATGTATTTTGGATGCTAGGAGTAGCATTAGTTGAGGAAGTAATGGAGGTTAGAAGTTGAGTGATAAATCTGTAGCATGATAGTGGAAACCAAAATCTGTAGCAAAGAGGTATTAGATTGCATCGTGGAACTAAGAAGAAATAGTGTGCAAGATTTGGTAAAATGAATGTTGGACTTGGGTATAGGTGGTACAATTGCTTGGAAAATGAATTGGCTTGGTAAGAGGAGGTGTTTGGGATTCTAGGAGTGACTGGTAGAGGAAGTATTGGATGTTGGAAGTTGGAACAAAAATATGTAGCATTGAAGGATGCAAAACTGTTGTAAGTGTGGAAGGGAAGTGATGAAATTGTGTAAGTTGATTGATGGATTTAGTAAAGAACTTGGTGGATGAACTAAGGCAATTTGAAGGGCCTAGGTAGTGTTTAAACATGTGGGATTACATGTAAGAAGATGGAGAAACAATGGGTAAAGTATAGAACTGAAAACAGAAATAAAAATGCAAATACTGGGCCGGACCGAACTTGCGACCGGACTTGCAAGTTCGGTCGAGCCCAGATTTACAAAGACGGGAATGCTTCTGGAATGGACCGAACTTGCGACCGGACTTACAAGTTCGGTCGGCCAGAAAAATTCTCCCGTCAGTAACCTTCGGGAATGGGCCGAACTTGCGACCGGACTTGCAAGTTCGGTCGGCCAGAAAAATTTCCGTCTTGTAAGCTACTGGAATGGACCGACCTTGCGACCAAACTTGTAAGGTCGGTCGGGCTAAAATTTTCCGTTAAGTAACTTACTGGAATGGACCGACCTTAGGACCGGACTTGCAAGGTCGGTCGGCCCTGGAATTTTCACCCGATGTAGCCTACTGACTTGGACCGAACTTGCAAGATCGGTCGCAAGTTCGGTTGGGTCAAAACTTACAAAAAAAAAAACTATAAGACTATGGTTAGTATATGTATGTATGTATATGTATACCCACCTACACATACGTGCATATATATGTAAGTATACCATTGTTAAGCAATGAAAAGTAAGTAAATAAAATGTAAGTATAAGAATGTGAAGACTTAGTAAGTATGAGTTAGGAAGCGCAAGGGTTACCGAATTAAATTAATGATAGTTAGATTAATTGTTCGATTGTATGTAAATCATTGGATTTGATTTGTGAACACCGGAGGAACATTGGGATACAAGTACCACGGTGAAAGGTATGATTTCTTCATGCCCTGTATCCTAATCTGGTTACCCCGATTTGTGTGCTTATTTGATCACCTAAATAAGATAAATGCATGAATCGGACTATATTGCACTTACCTGTGCTTGACTTATGTTTTTTCTTGATATTTATTGTCTTGAGCACTAGTTTGTATAATTCATGAATGAAATAGAATGATGATGTAGTGTATTTAAATCTTGCAATGTACTTATGTATTGTATTGTAGTCCGTATGGAAGTGTATTGAGCAAAGTATTTGTATATGTGGTTTGAGTGAATGACTTCTGCTAATTCCTAACTACCTAACTCCTAACTTAAGTGTGAGTAAATTGGAATGAGTAGAAGTCCGATATAGTTTCGGCCACGCGTGAGGATGAGGAGACACAAGAGGTTGGATCCGATTCCTGGTTCGTAAGCTGGTCCACGGCCCAAATCCCTTAAGTGGGTAGCATCCGGGATTAGTGAACCAAGTAAAGCCTGGTGGTGGGACGGTGTAGTCCCTGCCCAGAGGCCATACCAGCTTAACATGAGTAAGAGTAAGCAAGAGAGTATGTATGAGTAAGTATGTATGAGTATGAGTATGAGTATGTATGCGTATGTATGGAGTAACGAGTAAAAGAGTAATCTCCACCCGATTAACCCGGGTGGACCAATGAAGCTAACAAGAACTGTACTTGTGTATGTAATGAGTATGTGTATTCGGAAGAAGGTAAGTATGTATTGGATGGTTATATTGTATCCCCTATATGTAATGAAGTGTATGTATGTATGCTTGCGTAAGTATTCTTGTATTGTGTATAAGAGCATGTATGCATGTATGTTTGTATGAAAATGAACTGCATGTATTCGACCAAGTGGTCGGCGTACCCTCACTAGTACGCGGGGTATGCGGTTATCGTGCGCAGCGAAAGCTGACCCCCTAGGGGGAACGTTTTTAGTGTGCAGGTACCCGAAGCGGATGTGTTCAAGGTAAGAGACCGGCGGCACAACCTTGTATCTAGAAAGTAAGTAGTTGTGAGGAATGGGTAGTAAGTAGTCTCCTAGTCAGTATGTATGAGTTTGGAAGAGGTATTATACTTGTATGAGGATCCTAGTAGACTCGGTATGTGAATTAAATTGTATTGTACATGGAGTATTGTATGGAATGAAGATTGTAGTACTGATTTGGTAAATGGAGTATGTTTTTGTATGGTAGTACTCGGGATTCCGGTCCATCAGACCGATGCTGTATGTAGTAGCAGTAGCCTTGTTAGCACGTGGGTGACTAACGGCATTGTATCACCCACATTTGTAAGTATGTATCCGCTGCGTGTATCTGATGTGTAAGGAGATTGGACGGTAAGCATTGTATTAATGGTAGGGGTGTACATCGAAGCATCATGATCCTAAGTTTTTAACACCTTCTATGTCTTTCTTGTAGTTAAATAAAGAGATTTTAATTGTGGGGCAGACATTTGTTTTTTTGCATAATTATTTGTGTTCGTTCTTTCGTGTGCTAAAGCTTTTTGCATATTCTTGAATATTCCAACAGTTCTTGATGCCATATTCATCGTGGGTGGAAAAAAGTCTAAAATTATAATAGGAATAGATTTCATGTTGTTCTTTTAAGGTCAAGTAGGCGACGGTCTTGAAATTCTTGCTCACAGCTAGTAGTAAACTTTATGCACTTGTGTGCACATATGTAATAGAATTAGGGATGTAGATGACTTGTCTTAGATACCTTAGGGTCTTTTTTCTCAATGTTTCTTTTGGTAATTGGAGTAGTTATTATGTTTCCTCTTTGATTAAAAAAAATGAACAAACGCGCCTCTTGTGATGGAGATGAGGTAAGGTAAGTATTAATGAACCCTATTAAATAATATAATCTTCATCCACCTATGAAAGCTTGTGTGAGAAACGATCCTAACTCGGTTCTTATGTAAACTTACAACTAGAGATGATTATTTGGATGGACGTGTCGAATTTGGGTCAAGCTTATAGAAACTTTTATGGATTTTATGTAACATTTTAGTGTGGGACCCACTTGAGTTCGGCGTTATTTCTATATAAATCATGTGCCTTATGTGAATCACATATATAATTGCGAAATGTTATAATATACCCCTGATGTTTACCCATTTTTCACAAAACATCCATAAACTTCACAATTCACTACAATATACCCTGTGAGTGTAACAAATATTTTTTCATGATGTACCTATATGGACAGTATACCGGCAACATTTTCACGATATACCCTTGTGACAAGTGATGAATTTTTTTTCCACGATATACCCTTTCAAGCATAAAAGGAATGCCACACTACCTCATAACCGACCAATCTGATAGAATTCAATTTTGCTCGGTGTACCCACTAAAATTAACGCACCAATTGCATTTTTCAATTCACATTGTATATTTTTGTTTTTTGGACAAACTTGGTTGATGTACGTGAAAAAAACAGATACAAAATGTTATATAGCATGATGGTAGAGCAACGAGAGTGACAATTATCCCTAAAAAATGCTCTGGACTGAGATAAAGGCTTTCGAGAGCTAGGCAAAGGTTCAAGTGACTCACTTACAAATTATATGAGACTACCATACTTGTCAAACACAACTTTCCCAATACCCGGATATGTAAAGATCTGTTTGTCCTTATCTAAATATTTCCTTAAGAGACTGTCAGATATGTAACCAATGACTGCAAATAGAACCATCAATATAACACTGACCAACCCCCTCTTGCATGGTTGAAGGCATCGAGAGAGGTCATATGCCCAAATATCCATTAACTTATAATAAAAAAGATCATAATAAGGTTAGCAAGTGCAATATGAGCATATATATAAAAACATAGACACCAATTTAAGAGACCCAATTTACACTAAAGATCTAGAACAATAGGTCGGGATCTTCTTATATTCTCTACAAAGTCTAACATAACTAAAATATTTCTCTCCACCAAAACTGAAAGCAAATTTGACACTGATCTTAAATTATACCATTTAACACTGTTTGTGAGACACTACACATATATGCTATTTCCAGCATTTCAAGGCCAAAACTAACTGCTACACTGTGCATGGGTATATTATGAAAAAAGTACTTGTTACACTGTATAAAGGGTATATCGTGTAAACAAAACAAAATTCATTACACTTCTCAAGGGTATATCGTGAAAATGTTGTCGATACATTGTGCAGGGGTATATCATGAGAAATATATTTATTGTACACACATGGGTATATTGTAGAGTAAAATAAACCTGAGAGGTATATTGCATAGTAAATTAAACCTGAGGGGTATATTGTAGAGTAAAATGAACCTAAGGGGTATATTATAATGATTTGTGAAGTTAACATGTTGAAATACCCTGAAATTAAAAATAGTGATTAATTAGGCTAATGAGGATTTTAGAAGCTTAATTATGCCTAAATAAACACGTGGGAACAATTCCTAAAGAAAAAGGATCCATAAAACGGATTAAAAACACAAACGAACCTTAAAGCGCGTTTTTCGAGGAAACTGAGAAAACATGACTTTAAGCGGGTTAAATAGACTTGTAATAATTACAGGCAATAAAATAGCTACAATTAAACATTATTGAAGGTCTAGAACCATTAAAATTAATTAAACAAGAAAATTCCGGAAAACAGGTTCCGGTTAGTGAATAGCGCAAAAAACGAGAAGTTGTGGGGTGTTAGTTGTAATAAAAGCAAAATACTTCCCCCATTTGCAATTAAAAATCTGGAACTATGTTTGTGTGTGTGGGTCATGATTCATTCAGCCCTCCCACTCTCTTTATTCACTCTCACTCACAAAAGGACAAAATAATAAAGTGAGGGGGAAAAAGTAAAAAGCTCACCTTTAGTCTCTCTCCTCCCACTCTTCTCTATTTTCACGTTTTCTCCTCCTTCCAGATTTCTTCTTCCTCCTTTGCCTGGTAATGGCGATTTAGAAAACCCCTCACAGCTTCCTCATTCTCCTTCATTTTTGAAAGCCAAAATCAAGTCCAAATGCAAAACAAATTACACCACTAAACTCCTCTCTCTTTGGGCATCATTTCCCATCCTTTAAAATCCAAAATAGTGAGGTCCATCTCCATGGATGTAACTCTCCTTGGAGCTCGAAGGTGACCATTTCGAGCTCCATCTTCCACTTGTTGTTTTATGGTAAGAAAGGAATCCTAAAACTCATTTTTCTAGTTCTTTTGCCTACAACAAGAAATCTAATGTTTCAACCTTATTGCTCCTTGTCCAGCCGGTTTTGGCATTCAAAATAGGAGCTGAAGCTTTGCCACTTTGCTACCCAAAAATTCATCTCGAAGTTTCAAGGTAATGTTTCCTTAGAGCTGTAAGAATTCTCTTGTAAGTTAGGGTTTAATTCTTGACTTAGGAATTGATTAGTGTTGGTTTTGTATCCCTTGGAATGTGGCTGTAGCATTACCGATTTCATAAGTCAAGAACAAAGAAAAGGAGAAAGGAATAAAAGAAAGAAAACTAGCAAATTCAAGGTAAATGAACTTACCCTTGAGCTAGTTTTGTATGTAATGTGATATAGAATTTTAAATGCTTGAGTATGAAGAAATTTACATGGTTTAAGTATTAGTTATGTTACTTCATAATGAGGAAAAGATTAAGTCAGATTCTGCCCTAACTTGTGACATCCATATCTCTCTCATCTTTTGGAATTTTTGAGTGCCGTCTTTTGCATTCTCTTCTCCTACAAATGACCTTTCCAATCATAACTCATACACAAACCAATTCACTATACATCAGCCGGAAAATCGTTCCAAAGTAGCCTACCCGCAACTTTCGGGTCAGATTTCTTTCTATATAATGCAAATTAGAGTGAGTTCTTGCTATCAATGTGTAGAGCTATGTTTCCTCTTTAACTTAAGCCCAAGAACAAAGCCTAACTTGATCTGTGCCGAAACGTAAAGTGTGGCAAAGTTGGCTACTCAATCAGCTCGTAAAGGTTGAGTTTTTCCAGAAACCGAAATTGAATTCCTTCGATTCGTGCAATTCCGGTGAGTTTTCCTTCAAATTCTTTCGATTTTGCTAATCGACATTGCATTACCGGTCAGAACCATGTTCCAATTTCAACTATTATGCGTTAGATTGAGAAAATTTATGAGAATTGGAATCGGAAACCTGAAATAAACCCTAACCTCGAACCAGAATTGAAAAACACTGAATTTCGTATGTTAGCTAGCGAATTTGGTATCATTAGAACCGGAATTGAATTTCGAATCCATAGAAACAAAAATCATCGAATTTGGTTCTGTGAGTTGAGAGAAATCAACAGATTAGTACTCGGGAATCGGTTTTGGTTTCCTAAAGAACTCGAGACTCAGTGGCCGTCCGATCGTAAGTTTTAGAAACGGACGGCCGAGATTAGATCTGGGGAGTTTAAGTTGGTTATGAATTATAATATTTCCAGAATTAAACCCTAACTTATTGAATTAATTTAAATATCTTCCCGAATGTATTTTGACTTGAAATTTTAACCATAGATTCCTTATAAAATCTAGTTTATTTTGATGTAAAGTAATATGGTTTTGGAGTTTTTAAACGTAAGTTATGATTTTTTTCAAGTTACAAGTATTATGGAATTATTTGGATAAATTTAAAAGATATTTTTATGAAATAAATTTTTTTATAATATGTCTAAAATGTTATAGCTACTATATATTTAATTTGGGATTTTTGGACAATGGTAAATGGGTTTAAAAAATTGAGTTCATGAATTTTTCTTAAGAATAACTTATAATATATGGTTTTTAATATAACAAAAATTAAAGTATAGTTTATTAATAAACTTTTTAGGTTGGGAAATAATGAAAAGATTAAACTAACATTTAGTAACGGTATGTTTATAAATATTTTGGAAACTAACTTTTAAGTGAAGTAAAAGTTATTTACATATATATATATATATTATATATACTTATATGAGAGAAATAAAATAGGAACTGATGTTAAATCAAGGAATTAAACTAGTCTACATTTTATTTATTATATAGTATGGAGGTTAACATTCTTAATTAAAATTATGGGAAAAATATATATATACACATTATATAAAAGGAATAAAATAGTAACGTAGATTAAAACAAGGGGACTAAATAAATCAACACTTATATTAACTAAATACTATAGAAGCTAATATTCGAAAATGTACAAAGAAATACTTTATAAAGCATACATGGAATGCAGATAAAAGTGAGATTATAATTTAAATTCAATAAGCTACATAAAAGATGACGTAAATAAATTCTAATACGTGTATATGCATATCCATATTAAATAAATGAGGGAAAATACTTTATTTAATAAAACTATATATATATCGGTTGGGGATATGCCTAAAAGTTATTAAGCATAATTAAATACAATAAAATTTCTTAAAAATGTTATGGATAAATCTAATACATAAAGATATATATTAATATATATATATACATATAAAAACATTAAAAATAGATGAAGGAGATATCATTCATTGTGAGAGATATAATAAGAAGAATATATATATTAAACTTTAGGATTTTAATCGGTGTGTAATAAAATAGTCAATAATAACTTAAGGGTTTAATTAAACAACGCAAACGTAACACGGTCTTGGGCTAACCTATTGAGCCTAAGTCTATGAACTCCAAAAAAAGCCCACTTAAACAATTCAAAGAGAGTTTGGGCCGCTCTCAGGGATAAATCCTAAATCATTCCAAATTAAATGAAATGGGCCTAACAAAGGATTTAATTAACAAAATCAAGCCCAAACCTCTATGATAGAGTAATGGTAAACCTGGAACTATAAATTAGTAGGAATAGAGGATGATTAGTTTATAAGTCCCTTAACTAATCGACACTTGGAACACCTTAATTATAGGTTACTATTGGGAATCACTCATTCAAGTTAATTATTGTTCTTCACATACCAGGTACGATTTCTCGTACTCTTATGCTTTGCTAACAAGACTTAAGGGATGTTTTTGACAAATGCTAATTGAGCTAAAATGGATTTTCCTAAAAGGGAATGGTTGTGTGACTAACTCAGCTTGTGTGACTGACTGAGCCTGTTTATGAAATTTCCTTGGTTATTGGTTCCTCCTATCTAGTTGTTTCACTAGATATTAACTCCCTAGGGTTTACGCTTCTACACTCTGTAGGACTGAGTGTTTTGGTATTGCTCTGGTGCAGCTAATGATCTAGTGCGGTAACTGGGAATATAGGAAATATCTGGTGTTGGTAATTCTTCCTTTGGATAATGGGTATTGTTTCATCCATGAGTCGAGTTTGATCAGCCTTATTGGGAATGGATTCTTTCTATTGGGTGTTAATTGTTGAGGGTTTACGCCTCTGCACTCTGTAGGACTGAGTGTTTTGGTATTGCTCTTGTGCAGTTAATAATCTAATGGGAATATGGGAAAATGTTAATCTTGGTACTGAGTATGGATTCTTTTATTAAGTGGTGCACACACTTTTCACCGATGACTAGAACGGGTCAGTGGCAGTAGAGGTCTGCTATACCTCGTCCATATGGACAACTGATAGCGGAGGTCTGTTTACCTCGTCCTTGTGACAACTGACTGGCGGTGGGGGCCATCTCTCCCAATGGGTTTTATTCCACTCTTGAGTTATGGTTCTTGGATCTCTTCTTTCATTCCTAGTCCTGTGACTACTTGGGTCTTCATACTCCTAACTGGAACTGAATCTAACACAAACAATGGATGTTCACTAACTATGGTGTGTTTTCTTCGATTGACTAACTTTAACTTTCTGTTATTTGTCTCTTTGCAACTTGTTATTGACTTGGTGATTTTTAAGTGCCTTGTTCCTGTGTGTGGTTTTAAGTGATTGTATTCAGATTATTATTTATTAAAGAGTTATTATGAGTTTGTTTTGGAGGATCGTACCAGTTCCATTCCAGGGAACACCCACCCCTCTGGGGTGGGCTGCTTGGTTTTATCTTGCTGGTACGAGGTAATATACAGGTGGCCACAAAGAGAACGAGTGATTGGGATAGGATTAGGTTTTTGTGGAGAGTTATTGTATTTTATTACTGTTATGTTTAAGTTAAGTTTTCTCGAGGTTCAGACCGTAGCTTTTGTAATTTATTAAATGTAATTGGTGAGGTTTTGTGCCGGGTGTTTGGAACCCGATGATCTGTAAACGCCGTAGTCTTTTATTTTCCGCTGCATATTTGTTTAATAGGGGCGTTACAGAAATTGGTATCAAAGCGTAGTTGCGCTCTGAACCCGAGAAAACAAGACGAGTGAAATACTTAGATTATAGGTGCACTTAAAACTGGGGAACTGGGGTAGAATTGGGAAGTGAGAATTCCAGAAAGGCGCGTGACCCTGACCCCATACTTACTTTACTACTTACAATTTACTTCACGTACCTACCAACCGTCCTTAGGACGTTATAAATATTATATACTAAATAGATATTTATACTCGACAATACACCTTCTGAGTAACAAAACCGTCAATACCAGCTAGATGTCTCGAAGAGGAGGAAGAGGAGCTGGTCCCTCAGGAGGCTATGGACCCGACGCTGTCACCCCAGAGGTCATAGCGCACATCGTGACGCTACATTAGCTCAGCAGCAGGCTCAGATCCCACAGCCACCACCGCCACCACCTAACGGTCCCCGGGAGTTCAACTGGCTGAAGGCGATCAACGATCTACGTCCTCCAGTCTACGAAGGCCAGCCAGAACCGAAGACCTTAGAGAGATACATCGACGAGATGCAGAAGGCCTTCACATCTCTGCACGTTCCAGTGGGTCGCCAGGTGGACATAGCTGCCTACTTTCTCCAGGGACCCGCGCATCGATGGTGGCAGACCGCTAGAGCTGAGCTGACTGCCCAGACGGACTTCGGCTTCTCAGCCTTATTAGTGGCCCTGAGAGCCAAGTTCTATCCATCCTACCTACAGAAGAGGATGAGGAGCGAGTTCGAGCAGCTGAAGCAAGGAACTTCCTCTGTTGCTGAGTACTATAATAAATTTGTAGAGCTGCTCGCTATTATTGGAGAGGGAGCTTACGCTCCGAGGTATCTGGCGGATAAATTCCACACCGGCTTGAACTTCAGGATCATGACTATGATCGGTTCCACCAGAGGGATGACCCTACAGGAGCTAGCGGATGACGTGAATGACTGCTAGACCACCATTGCCTATCAAGACTCTATGCTAGGCAAGAGGAAGGGAGATGATGGAAGAGGGAATGGAGGAAACTCTTCCCAGAATCATGACAAGAAAGGAAGATTTTTCAAGGGAGGGAACAAGAAAGCCATTGTCTCTTATCATGAGGATGCTAAGCCCCTCTGCTCCCAGCCATTTAGGGGTGAGACAAATTAGAATCTCCAATGTGGTTACATTTTGTTATCACGTTACTAACCTTGAACTGAAACAGGAAACCAACCTGTAAGGAAGTACTTTTGCAGGAAGTGCGAGCGGGACCACCCAGGCAAGGAGTGTGACAGAACCTTGGTGACGTGCCACCATTGTGGCAGGAAGGGGCACAGATCCTTCGAGTGCTTCTCGAACCCGGATTCCAGGGACTACAAGCCATGTACTGGGTCAGTGACTATCTACCAGCTGCCCTAGCTCCTAAGACTAATGGAGGAGGAGGTCGAGGTGGCACAGGAGGTGCTGGACCATCTACCAGCTGCCCTACCCAGAGCCATCCACAGAGGCCGGGACAGAACTACCCTCAGAGGCCGGGCAAGGCACCGATCCTTAACCTGGTGGACCGCGTCGAGGCAGCGAGTGATGACCCGAGTTCACCTGGTGAGGACTACTTCCCTCACGAAGAGACTTAGACTTTTACTTTCTTCACATTTCATTGGCTAGTTTTTCTTTGTCAATGTAAAAGGGATGAACTATAAACCCTTTATTTTGTTTTGTTTCGAACCTTTCATTACTAGTTATGAACCTTGACTTATTTATTTAATGGCAATTGTTGTTCAGCTTTCGATATTTGCTTTCTTATTTTGCCATTTTTCACACCCAACATCCCCTTTGAAGCCAAACCACACCCACCAGAGAAATGTGAGGTCTTGAGACCAGGGATGATCCTACTACGAGAGTACCTGACCCCAGCAGTCCAGTACGCATTGATCCTCAAGATCAGGGAATTAGGTGTGAAAGAAGGAAGTTTTTACACCCCTACCTTCAAGAATGGTTCAACCATGAAGGTGAAGATCATGTGCCTAGGTAAGAAGTGGAACCACACCACCAAGAGCTATGAAGAGGTGGAGGTGCCACCAATCCCGGAGGAACTGCAGACCATCATTAGAGCTGCAGTTAAGGCAGCACAAGAATTGGAGGATGAGCCCGTCCCAGACCTAACCTCCGACGTGTGCATCATCAACTACTATGGAAAGGAGGGTAAGTGAGGGATGCACCAAGACAAGGATGAATCGCCAGAGTCCGTCACCAGAGGAGTTCCAGTGGTGTCCATATCGCTTGGAGATGACGCGGAGTTCCTATTTGGTGATCAAAGGAGGATGGACCTTGCTACCAAGATCCTCTTGAAGTCGGGTGATGTACTAATTTTTGGTGGGGCAGCTAGACTCATCTACCATGGGGTGAATAGAATCAAGCCCAACACAGCCCCCACACCCATCATTAACCAGACCCACATGAAACCGGGCCGTCTAAACCTAACCTTTAGACAGACCTAGCCTTGTACTTTACAATTTCAGCGTTGTAAATTTTAAGTTACTCATGAAGCTTTCAATAAGAATGGAAATTCTAAGAATTTTATTGCTTCATTGTAGGGGTTGGAAACTCAGGGATCAGGGTTGAATATGTTGAACCAGGCTCAAGCAAAGAGCAATGGAATGGTCATCACAGGCACGTTCCTAGTTAATGGAGTGGAGGCCATAATTTTGTTTGATTCTGGAGCCTCCCATTCCTTCATATCACAAGCGTACCATGCTAAGATCAATGCCCCTACAGAGGATATCCGTGACTGCTCAGTCCTGCTGCCATCCAGAGAGCTGATCAAATGCAGTAAACAATGCAAGGATTTGAGTATACACATCAAGGGAGCGGACTTCCTTCTTGATGCCATTGTCTTCCCTGGCATGGGATTCGACCTAATTGTGGGCATGGACACGCTACAGCGGTACCGAGGCAGACTACACTGTGCAGAGCACCGTCTCCTCCTGAAGTCAGCTACAGGGATCATAGTGTCATACCGAATCCAACCTAAACAGCTGACTGTGAAGGTTGTATCGGCTTTATCCCTGATGAAGGAGGTGTCCAAGGGCGCTACCGCCTAGTACTATTATGCCCAGGACCTGAGGACGAACCCGAAGTTCCAGAGCGATGTTCCCATTGTGTTAGAGTACCCCGACGTTTTTCCAGAGGAGCTACCTGGACTACCATCGCTGAGAGAGGTTGAATTCAACATCGACCTTATACCTGGCACGGGACCGATTGCTAAGGCTCCCTATCGGATGGGCCCTGTAGAGATGGTTGAGTTGAAGAAGGAGCTGCAGGAGCTACTAGATAAGGGTTTCATCAGACCTAGTGTCTCACCTTGGGGTGCTCTAGTGCTTTTGGTCAAGAAGAAGGACAGGAGCATGAGACTCTGTATAGACTACAGGGAGCTGAACAATGTCACGATCAAGAACAAGTACCCACTGCCCAGGATCGATGACTTGTTCGACCAGCTGAGGGGAGCTAAGGTGTTCTCCAAGATTGACCTGCGTTCCGGATATCATCAGATAGCTGTAGCTGAGTCAGATATAGAGAAGACAGCCTTCCGGACCAGATACGACCACTACGAGTTCACAGTGATGCCGTTTGGACTGACCAATGCACCAACAAGATTCATGGATCTGATGCAGAGAGTTTTCCAAGCCCAGTTAGATAAGTCAGTGGTCGTGTTCGTAGACGACATCTTGATCTTCTCCAAGAGTCGGGAGGAACACGAGCAGCATTTGAGGACAACCTTGGAGACTCTGAGAGAGAAGAAACTATATGCCAAGTTTAGCAAGTGTGAATTCTGGCTGGACAAGGTGTCATTTCTTGGACATGTGGTCTCAGCTGAGGGAGTTTCAGTAGACCCAGTTAAGATTGAGGCGGTGAAGAGCTGGCATAGACCTCGCACTATGACAGAGATTAGGAGTTTCCTTGGGTTGGCTGGCTACTATAGACGCTTTGTGAAGGACTTCTCCAGGCTAGCCAAGCCCTTGACCTCTCTGATGAAGAAGGACATCCCGTTTGTATGGACAGAGGCTTGTGAGGTCTCTTTCAGGCGCTGAAGGACGCCCTGACCACAAGTCCAATATAAGTGATCCCTGAGGGGAACGAGGGATACGAGGTGTATTGTGATGCTTCAGGCAGAGGGATTGGTGGGGGTACTGATGCAGAATGGCAGAGTGGTAGCGTATGCTTCTCGACAACTGAAAGAAGCATGAAGAAAATTACCCCACACACGACCTTGAGCTCCTCGTCATAGTCTTCGCTTGGAAGATCTGGCGACATTACTTATATGGAGCCACAGTCTGGATTATGACAGACCATAAGAGTCTGAAGTACATCTGGACCCAGAAGGAGCTGAACCTGAGACAACGACGATGGGTCAAGCTACTGGCTGATTATGACATCAACCTTCAGTACACTGAAGGTAAAGGGAATGTCATGGCAGACGCTCTTAGCAGGAAAGCATACTCACTTCTAGCCTTGATAGAGACGACCACGATAGCTGAGGAGATATACGCAGCCCAGGACAGTGATGTATACCTACAGGATGCCAGACAGAAGTTAGCAGACGGTTTGACTGATGGTCTGAAGTATGAGTACGAGCTAGACAACGAGGGACACCTTCGAGTCAGAGGCAGACTCTGCGTTCCTCAGGATGCGACAGAACTTCAGACCAGGATTCAATCTGAGGATCATTCCTCAACATTATCAGTACACCCTGGAGCCACAAAGATGTACAAGGATTTGAAGCAGTTATTCTGGTGGAGCGGGATGATGAGGGATGTAGCAGATTTCATCTCCCGATGCCTCACCTGTCAGAAGGTGAAGTTTGAGCATTGTCGACCAGGAGGCCAGATTCAGTCATTACCAGTACCGTGCTGGAAGTTTGACGACATCAGCATGGACTTTGTGGTCGGTTTCCCTCCAGCTAGAGGGGGACTGAATTCTATTTGGGTGATAGTCGATAGGTTGACAAAGACAGCCAGGTTTATACCTATCAAGGACACATGGAAGGTGCCCAAGCTGGCTGAGGTGTTCACCACATAGCACATCCGGTACCATGGGGTACCGAAGACAATCGTCTCCGATTGTGACACACGTTTCCTCAGCAGATTTTGAAGTCAGGTGCAGGAGGCGTTTGGTACTCAGCTACGCCTTAGCACAGCATTTCACCCTCAGACTGATGGGCAGACTGAGAGGATGATCCAGACGCTGGAGGATATGTTGCGAGCGGTCGCTCTGGACTATCACGGGAGTTGGGTAGAACGTCTACACCTGGTGGAGTTCTCCTACAATAACTCCTACCACTCATCTATCGGCAAGGCACCATTCCAGGCTCTGTATGCCAGGCCGTGCCGGACTCCCTTATCATGGAGTGACCCTACCGAGGCAGTCCTGATTGGGCCCGAGTATGTTCAGACACTGCAGGATGACGTCAGAGTAATTCAGCAGCATATGAGGGCAGCGCAGTCTATACAAAAATCTTATGGGGATCAGCGCACCAGAGAGCTCGAGTTTCAGTTGGGTGACATGGTTTTCTTATGGGTGTCTCCGATGAGAGGGATATTCAGATTTGGGATGCGGGGGAAACTAAGCCCTAAGTATGTCGGTCCGTACAGGATTACGGAGCGAGTGGGCCCAGCTGCTTACTGACTAGAACTACCAGCGGAGTTGGGGAAGGTACACGACGTGTTTCATGTATCTCAGCTGAAGAAGTATATGCCTGACCCTTCTCACGTACTGCAGCCAGAGAGATTGGAGATTGAGCCTACACTGAGGTATGAGGAGACTCCTATTCGGATCTTGGACACGAAGGTCCGCGAAACGAGATGCAGATTAGTCAAATTAGTGAAAGTTCTTTGGGAGCATCATGGGGTTGAGGAAGCTACTTGGGAGACTAAGGACTCCATGAGAGTGAAGTACCTACATCTATTCACATGATGTTTTCCTATCCTGCTGTGATTCATATTAGTAGCGGTACGAGGGCGTACCTTAGCTCTTTAAGGGGGATATTCTGCATACTCCTCCTTCGTTACCTCATCCGGATTATGCCCGGTTGTTTTATTAGTAGAGTGAGAGGTGTATGTATGTACGTAGTTTTATGTTATGGCACAGTAGTATGTGACTTTTGATTTAATATATCTTCGTATATTTTCATTCAGTTTGATTCTGAGTAATCTCGAGTGGAATATTGAAATAGAATCAATGGAAATTAAGGATTGGATTGGTATGGAAATTCGTCAGAATTATGATCGTCTTAAGTTGATTTTTAAACTTCGAGGCGAAGTTTCTTTTAAGGGGGATATACTGAAATACCCCTAAATTAATTTAAATTAATTTAGGGGATTTATTTTATTAAAACCATAAATAATACCATTAATTATTATATTATAGTATGGACTTGTGAATAATACATTATTCTATCCTTCTATGGAATTATGAAAATTAAATCATGGGATTTCTTCCATTTAATCCTAAAGAATACTATTAAATATTGGATTACTATATATTATTATATAGTATTATGAATTTAATAATAAGATTTATAAGTCAAAATCTTGGAAAAATTTCTAAACACTCCAGTATATTATAAAGATTTTGAAAGAGTTGGAACATTATTGAGTCCTAAAAGCAATATAAAATCATGAAACCATAAAGCTTATTAAGCCTTGCTAGGGTTGACTTTTTGAGAATGGTAAAACCAGCCCATGAAACCTATACCAATAAATAGGTTATGGAAAACCATGAAGATCGATAAAAAGAACGTCAAAAACGGGTCATCCTAGCCAAAGTTATAATAAAATGAAGTTTAGAGCCAAAATTTTGAAAAGATGCTGATGTGGCAAGTCTGCTGACTCACCGCACGCCTCGGGATACGCGCCCAACACTTAGTCGATTTTTATCTCCTTGTCTTTCGCTAACCGATTTCAGATTCTGCCCTAACTTGTGACATCCATATCTCTCTCATCTTTTGGAATTTTTGAGTGCCGTCTTTTGCATTCTCTTCTCCTACAAATAATCTTTCCAATCATAACTCATACACAAACCAATTCATTATACATCAGCCGGAAAATCGTTCCAAAGTAGCCTACCCGCAAAACCGTAACCAGTTTTCCAAAAAAAAAGTCGAGCAGGTAAACTTCGTCTCGCCATAACTTCTTCGTTTCTCATCCAAAATTCGAGTTCTTTAGCTTATTGTGTAGATCGCTAATTCCTCTACAACTTTCATGTTTACACCCAAGGCTAATTCCTAACCGTTTGTAAGAACGAGGTGCCTAAAGTTCGTGATCCGACATCACATAAAATCATAGGAAAAACGTAAGGTAAATTTGTAAATTTCGGTTCAGATTTCTTTCTATATAATACAAATTAGAGTGAGTTCTTGATATCAATGTGTAGAGCTATGTTTCCTCTTTAAATTAAGCCCAAGAACAAAGCCTAACTCGATCTGTACTGAAACTTACAGTGTGGCAAAGTTGGCTACTCAATCAGCTCGTAAAGGTTGAGTTTTTCTAGAAACCGAAATCGAATTCCTTCGATTCGTGCAATTCCGGTGAGTGTTCCTTCAAATTCTTTCGATATTGCTAATCGACATTGCATTACCGGTCAGAACCATGTTCCAATTTCAACTATTATGCGTTAGATTGAGAGAATTTGTGAGAATTGGAATCGGAAACCCAAAATAAACCCTAACCTCGAACCAGAATTGAAAAACACTAAATTCCGCATGTTAGCTAGCGAATTTGGTATCATTAGAACCGGAATTGAATTTCGAATCCATAGAAACAAAAATCATCGAATTTGGTTCTGTGAGTGAGAAATCAACATATTAGTACTCGGGTATCGGTTTTGGTTTCCTAAGAACTCGAGACTCAGTGGCCGTCCGATCGTAAGTTTTAGAAACGGACGGCCGAGATTAGATCTGGGGAGTTTAAGTTGGTTATGAATTATAATATTTCCAGAATTAAACCCTAACTTGTTGAATTAATTTAAATATCTTCCCGAATGTATTTTGACTTGAAATTTTAACCATAGATTCCTTATAAAATCTAGTTTATTTTGATGTAAATTAATATGGTTTTGGAGTTTTTAAACGTAAGTTATGATTTTTTCAAGTTACGGGTATTACGGAATAATTTGGATAAATTAAAAAGATATTTTTATAAAATAAAAATTTTATAATATGTCTAAAATGTTATAGATACTATATATTTAATTTGGGAATTTTTGGACAATGGTAAATGGGTTTAAAAAATTGTGTTCATGAATTTTTCTTATAATATATGGTTTTTAATGTAACAAAAATTAAAGTATAGTTTATTAATAAACTTTTTAGGTTGGGAAATAATGAAAAGATTAAACTAACATTTAGTAACAGTATGTTTATAATATTTTGGGAACTAACTTTTAAGTGAAGTAAAAGTTATTTACATATATATATATATATATTATATACATACTTATATGAGAGAAATAAAATAGGAACTGATGTTAAATCAGGAATTAAACTAGTCTACATTTTATTTATTATATAGTATGGAGGTTAACATTCTTAATTAAAATTAAGGGAAATATATATATATACACACATTATATAAAAGGAATAAAATAGTAACGTAGATTAAAACAAGGGGACTAAATAAATCAACACTTATATTAACTAAATACTATAGAAGCTAATATTTGAAAATGTACAAAGAAATACTTTATAAAGCATACATGGAATGCAGATAAATGTGAGATTAATAAAGATAATTTAAATTCAATAAGCTACATAAAGGATGACGTAAATAAATTCTAATACGTGTATATGCATATCCATGTTAAATAAATGAGGGAAAATACTTTATTTAATAAACTATATATATATATATAAAAACATTAAAAATAGATGTAGGGAATATCATTCCTTGTGAGAGATATAATAAGAATAATATATATATTAAACTTTAGGATTTTAATCGGTGTGTAATAAAATAGTCAACGATAACTTAAGGGTTTAATTAAACAATGCAAGCGTAACACGGTCTTGCGCTAACCTATTGAGCCCAAGTCTATGAACTCCAAAAAAAGCCCACTTAAACAATTCAAAGAGAGTTTGGGCCGCTCTCAGGGATAAATCCTAAATCATTCCAAATTAAATGAAATGGGCCTAACAAAGGATTTAATTAACAAAATCCAGCTCAAACCTCTATGAGAGAGTAATGGTAAACCTGGAACTATAAATCAGTAGGAATAGAGGATGATTAGTTTATAAGTCCCTTAACTAATCGACACTTGGAACACCTTAATTATAGGTTACTATTGGGGAATCACTCATTCAAGTTAATTATTGTTCTTCACATACCAGGTAAGATTTCTCGTACTCTTATGCTTTGCTAAAGAGATTTAAGGGATGTTTTTGACAATCGCTAATTGAGCTAAAATGGATTTTCCTAAATGGGAATGGTTGTGTGACTAACTTAGCTTCTGTGACTGACTGAGCCTGTTTGTGAAATTTCCTTGGTTATTGGTTCCTCCTATCTAGTTGTTTCACTAGATATTAACTGCCTAGGGTTTACGCTTCTACACTCTGTAGGACTGAGTGTTTTGGTATTGCTATGGTGCAGTTAATGATCTAGTGGGGTAACTGGGAATATTGGAAATATCTGGTGTTGGTAATTCTTCCTTTGGATAATGGGTATTGTTTCATCCATGAGTCGAGTTTGATCAGCCTTATTCGGAATGGATTCTTTCTATTGGGTGTTAATTGTTGAGGGTTTACGCCTCTGCACTCTGTACGACTGAGTGTTTTGGTATTGCCCTTGTGCAGTTAATAATCTAATGGGAATATGGGAAAATGTTAATCTTGGTACTGAGTATGGATTCTTTTATTAAGTGGTGCACACACTTTTCACCGATGACTGAGAACGGGTCGGTGGCAGCGGAGGTCTGCTATACCTCGTCCATATGGACAACTGACAGCGGAGGTCTGTTTGCCTCGTCCTTGTGACAACTGACTGGCGGTGGGGGCCATCTCTCCCAATGGGTTTTATTCCACTCTTGAGTTATGGGTTCTTGGATCACTTCTTTCATTCCTAGTCCTTGTGACTACTTGAGTCTTCATACTCCTAACTGGAATTGAATCTAACACAAACAATGGATGTTCACTAACATATGGTGTGTTTTCTTCTGGTTGACTAACTTTAACTTTCTGTTATTTGTCTCTTTTGCAACTTGTTAACTTAACTTGGTGATTTTTAAAGTGCCTTGTTCCTCTGTGTGGTTTTAAGTGATTGTATCAGATTATTATTTATTAAAGAGTTATATTATGAGTTTGTTTTGGAGGATCGTACCAGTTCCATTCCAGGGAACTGACCCACCCCTCTCGGGGTTGGCTGCTTGGTTTTATCTTGCAGGTACGAGGTATTATACAGGTGGCCACGAAGAGAACGAGTGATTGGGATGGGATTAGGTTTTTGTCGAGAGTTATTGTATTTTATTACTGTTATGTTTAAGTTAAGTTTTCTCGAGGTTCAGACTGTAGCTTTTGTAATTTATTAATTGTAATTGGTGAGGTTTTGTGCCGGGTGTTTGGAACCCGATGATCTGTAAACGCCGTAGTCTTTTATTTTCCGCTGCATATTTGTTTAATAGAGACGTTACAAAGTAGTATGGAAATAATGATTTCTCACTAACTCCTAACTAAGTAACATTTCTAACCTTGAGTAAATTGGTAAATTAGAGTAATGCGAGAAGTTCAATATAGCTTCGGCCACGCATGAGAATGAGGAAATACAAGAGGTTGTTTCCAAATTCTGGCTTGTTCTTCCTTGTGGTCCAAACCCCTTAAATGGGTACCAACCCTAGGAAGTAAGCCACCCTAAAGCCCGGTGGTGGGATATCGTAGTCCCTGCCAGAGGTCATACCGACTTGACTTGAGTATTAATGTAAGAAAAGTAATTGGCCAAGTAAATCATGACTGGTGTAAGTCAAACGATCTCGAGTAAAACAGTAAAGTACATCCGATTAACCCGGATGAGTAAGTAACTAACAAAGTATTGTGGATGAACTTCAGAAGTGTATCTCAGTGCCTTGGTAAGTATGAACGGTTGATCTGCGATTGTCTCCCATTGTATGTATTGGAATGTATGTATGTATGCACTATTGTGTAAATGGATTGTTGTTCATTATAGCATATATGCATGTATATAATAAATGAACTCCATGTATGCGACCAAGTAGTCAGCATACCCCCGTTAGCACGCGGGGTATGTGAGTTTCATACCAGATATTTTGCTGAGCCCCTTGGGGCACCGTTTTTATTTAAGGTACCCGAGATAGTTGAAGTTGAACTTGACTGAGATGAACATCTTTTTTAGTAGTTGGTAGGATGAGAAAGTTGTACCGAGTTGTGCACGGCCTATAGCCTTTTTTAGTAGCCGGTGTACCATGTGGTACACTCTTTTGGATATTTTGGAATAGTGAACTTGGTAGGAATGAGTAGATTGATAAACTCATAGCTTTTGTTAGGCTTGTAAGAAAGGGATGTAATTTGATATGAATTTGTATACTCGGTAATCCAAGGATGCAAGCAAATTTTGGGAATGTTATGGGAAGTATTTATAATTGCTCGGTATGTTCTATTCATCAGACCGTTACCGTGTGTAGTGTAAGCCTTGTTAGTCATTAGGTGGCTAACGGCGTTGTATCACCCGTCGTGAGTATGTAAGATTTTCCACTGCGAGTAGAGTATTAATGGAGACGACTAGATTATAATAATAGGATTAGTGGTTGGGGTGTTACAAAAAGTTGTATCAGAGTGTAGTAACGCTCTGATGTCCAGAAATTACCGAGCATAGTGATTACCGAGTTAGGGTTACAACCGTTTCACAACGGAGAAGTAGGAACCTAATCTTGAATAACCGTTAATGATAACGGATACCCCTTAACGTCTGAAAGGATGATACATTTGTTTAAACCCAAGACCTTGTGGTCACAGTACCTAATGCATATTAAATGCTTGTTCAGATGTCAGGTAGAGGACGCGGTCATGGCGGAGGCCGTGAAGGGTCTGCTGAGGGACCCGGCATGCAGACGATAGCTGAGATCGTCGCGGCCACTGTAGCACAGATGCTACCACAAGTAATCGCGGCTGTACAGCAGACACAACAGAACCAGTAGACTCAGGCAGGACCAATCCCACCCCCACCGCCCAGAGAAGTGAATTGGGTAAAGAGTGTCACAGATCTCCGACCTCCATGATTTAGAGGCGAGAGTGACCTCGCTAAGCTCGAGGCTTACATCTCCAAGATGGAGATGGCCTTCGAGACCTTCGAGGCTCCTGCTGGAGTGAGGGTGAGGATAGCGGCGTACTATCTGAAGGATGCTGCGATGGACTGGTGGAAGTTAGTAAAGGGTGAGTATGTCGATGACCCTACATTTGACTGGGAAGCCTTCACCGTAATTCTCCGATCCAAATACTATTCAGAGCACGTCAAGACAAAGAAGCGTCTAGAGCATGACGCCTTGAAGATGACAGAGAAGATGAGTGTTGATGAATACTATCGTACCTTCACTTCTATTCTACGACTACTGCCCGACCTTGGGTATACCAGCCAGGTCTTGGTCGACCGCTTCTACGGCGGATTAAGCCATCGCCTCCGGTATGGCATGGGGTACACACGGTTTACCTCACTCCAGGCAAACACTTTTTAAACCCTCAGTGTCGTAGTCTATGTGAACTAATCCGTTGTATGCAACGAATGTTATCTAATGCCTGGTGACTCCAGGAGTGCTATCATGCTGCATCTCGTGTTGATATCACATGCCAATTGAGGGATGAAGAGCAAGCGCTTAAGTGCAAGGCTAACAACAAGAACACCAGCTCAGAGGAGCAGAACCAGAGTAAGAATTGGAAGAAGATGAAGGGGAAATTTGCCCAGCAGCATTAGAAGAGTACCCAGGAGATAGCAGTGCCCATGCTGAGAAGGGCAAGGCAACTGAGCCGTTGCAGCTCCCCTACACTGAGCTGGTGGCAGCGAAGCCACTGAGATCTCACCCTTACAAGGGTAAGAATCTGAAACTAAATTAGTATGTATGTGAATTAGTATTAGTATGCCGAACCCTTCTAACTCCGAAGTTACAGGTTCTAATTCTGGCTATGGTAAGAACAACACTGACGGCCGCAACTACGTCAGCTGAAACTGCAACAAGGATCACCCCGGCACCGATTGTCAAGGAAAAGAAATACGATGCTACAACTGCCAGAAACAGGGGCACCGTGCGAATGAATGCCCTGATAACTCGAAGCCCAAGGGCAACTACCAGGGCTACAAACAGCGAGAAGGCAAGGAGGTTGCATCTGACGATGCTCGAGCCCAGCAGACCTTGTAGGGACAGGGGTCCCGAGGTGCTCAGAAGGGCGCACCACAGAGGCAGCCAACCTTGCACATCATCAACCGTGATGGGACCGGTACAAAGTCCGGCTTAGGTACGAACTAGTACCTTTAATCCTTGAGAGCATGTCTAAAGTATTAATTGCCTACTTGAGTGAATGCATGGATGTGTAGAATTTGAGCATAAGTTTAAGCATGAAATGAACTAGTTGAAACTAGAACTCATGCTAGATGAAATTTACAACCTAAGGGAAATTTAATATTTGCTACCCAATACCTTCGAACCCACTCCACGAAGAAGCCGACATCACCATTCACCACTTGACCAACGAGCAGTGTCAAGTTATCCGGCCAGGTATGATCTTACTAAAAGGATACCTAACACTTGAAGCACAAATTGCCATCATCCGACGATGCAACGAGCTAGGAGTAGGTCCAGAAGGATTTTACACACCTGAATTTCCTGGAGGAGTGAAGATGAAGCTGAAAGTGATGTGCTTGGGAAAGGATTGGAATCCTTATACCAAGATGTACCAAGAGACACGAACGCAAGACGGAGCAACACCACCAGCAATACCCATTGAATTTCAGACGCTTGTTACACAAGCTATAGAAATTGCACAACAATGTGAAGATGATCCAATCCCTGCACTTGAAGCAGATTTATGCATCGTCAACTTCTATGAGAAAGAAGGACGACTTGGTTTCCACCAAGATAAGGATGAGACATCATAATCTCTTGAAAAGGAGTGCCCGTAGTGTCTTGGTCTATTGGTGATGACGTCGTATTTTTGTATAGCGAGCAGAAGCGTGTGGACCTCACCGAGAAAATGGTATTGAGATCAAGAGATGTCTTGATCATGGGTGGAAAATCAAGGTTGCTGTATCGCGGTATCAAAAAGATCAAGTTGAATACGGCACCACCAGCAATAATCAATGCCACACACATAAAACCAGGACGCCTGAACCTTACCTTTAGAAAGTAGTAACCTTGTAATGTCATGTAATGCATTAGTAATGTGTATTCGAGACACAATATGTATGATGGATGGTTTATTAATAAAAGCAGTGTTGGTTATTGAATTCCACTTGCGTTATACCATCGATTCTTATAAAATTTATGAATCATTAGGTAGTGGACTCTGTAACACCCCGGTTTTTACACCCTAATTTATTTTTTTTTGTACAACTTTCTACAATATTTTACAGCGGAAGACTAAATAACACCTAAGCCAAACCGGAGTGCTACCGCCACACCCACACCAACTAGTGTGGATGCTAAGGCTAATCCACCTACAACCTAACTCCCGGAACATGCTCCAAGGAGTTTGCCACTTACAAATAAATAAAATTCCTAGCTACGTTAGCGCGTTCCCTTGTCCCAAGCTCAAGAGCAATATCACACAAAGATTTAACTTCACCTGCAACCATAAATCCAAACAAACACACGAAGGGGTTGCACAAAATCAGCGAAACTGAGTAACAATTACCTCACCCTGTAAAATTCATTTTCTCTTTAAAACTCTTTGCATAACAAATAAGCATCCAACATCATCATACAAGCAGAGGCATGCAATAAGAGTATATCACATAGAAGAGTTTACCAGCCCTTGGATTACCATCACATTCGCACCTCGTGAATCGGTTAAATCTCAACACCCCACTGGAATCACAAAGTGAAATCCACAAATCTCAATTTTTTGGCCCTATGTTCTTAAGTGTGCACACCCCCTAAGGCTAACCATAGCTCAAAGAGTAGATCATAGGACGACCCCAATTCATTGGTAGAAGTCTAATAATCAGTCGCCAATACGGCAAGCCATAAAATGACTTAATATCCAGTTGTTCAAATAGCTTTCCATAAAGAGGCTAGCCATAGCCTTTCTCAACATCACCATCCAACCACTCAACAATTCCACCATCACATAGTATCACACACAACACAATTTCCAATCCAACATTCATAATCATGATCAACATAATTAGTAAAACTCTTAAATAGATTCTTCACAATTCATGTAATAATAAGATCCTCCCATGAATATACCATCCACTCACCAGAAACCAGCTCAATCTCTTATCAGTCATAAATCAACATTCAACACAAGGATAACTCAAAAATCATTTCCAAAACCATCCAAAGAATATTATACACAATCATCCTTAGAAAAGTGTTTAAGATATCCACATCATATTTTCTGATAAAAAGTCAAACCAATATCATTCCAAACATTTCAAGGCTAAATCAAGAAACAAAACACCCAAAACCACACTTAAACATAATTCCTTATTTCCAAGTTTAAGCACACATATATAACCTTACAAAGCTCCCTTATATATTTTACACTTCACCATCTCTTAAAAATTCAACCACAAGTCATATTAGAACTATAATGACCAGATAAACCATTAAATCCAATAACCAACACGCAATTACACTTATACAAGCTTAAAGCACACCTTTAACCCAAATCACTTCCTAGTAATTCGAATGACTTCCCAAAAGAGTTTCAACCTGAATTTTTACCATGGATCTAAATTCGCAATATAAGACTACCCTTAAAATTGTAGCTCAAAATAACCTCGGAAACCTATTTAACAAAGTCTCAAGGCTTAAAGCACCATTTAAGCCCTCCCACCTCAACCTAGCATTTTTATGTCTAACCACGAGTTCCCACTACCTATAATCAATTATTATGAGTTCATTTAGGTAGAATAACACACCAAACTCAACAAAATCCCATCGAAATCACTCACAGAGTCTTAAAACATATTTCTCCTTCCTAAAAGATTCCTATAAATTATCCTACTTCCTAAAATTATATATTTTCGCCTGAATTTTTTATATTAGTCTTTTAATAACTATCTAAGAACACTTCAGAATTTCAGCTCAAGATCATCTATGGTTCGAAATGTACAGATCTAGAGAAATCAAAGAGAAAACATGCCTTAAGGTGAGTTTTGGGTGAGCATAAGTGTTACCTGAACTCTCCTTGCCATGGCGCCTTCTCTCCTGAGTCTCCTCTTGCTATTGAAGCTAATAAACCAGCTATAGATGTCTTCCTCCTATGCAACTCAATTCCTTGCCTTAAAAGTGTGTTTTCCACTTGATTTCACCTAGTTTAAGCTTGGTTTTCCCCTCCAATGGAGCTCCACAAATTTCTATGGTTTTTCCTGAGTGTTCTAATGGCATGGGTGAAGAAGAGAATGAAGAGATGAATTCGGTTCCCCTCCTTCTTATCTTGGCCGAAAATATCTCCCCCTTTTTACTAAATTATAATCATAATGAATAGGCAATGTTTATCTCTTCTTAAGCCATTAGATTTGGGACACATGTCCAGGTTAAATCCCAGCCCTCAACCTTGGCCTAAAGAGATAAGGCTTATCTCCAAAATGATTACAAAAGGACAAATTAGTGCATAGTAAGGAGGTTAAGGAAGATGTCTTCATTTACAGCCGTCGGATCGTAGATATTTTGCTTGGATTAATCTCCACCATCCATGTGTGACCTCCCCTCATTAATGAAGATGACACAAGGCTTCTCTTGATTGGACCATGTGTAGCCTCTCATTTCTTGACACCTCAACGCTTACATCATCGTATGTCATGCCGACATCATTGCTGCATCATCACTACATCATCACTGCATCATCATGGTCAAATTTGACCATTGACCAAAGTTTGACCATCGTCCAATGTTCGAGCAAGGTTAGACCAAGGTTGACTAGGGTTTGACCACAGTTGATCGGGGCTTCATGAGCTCTAAGTAACTCCCCGAAATTTCAGTGTTTTTTGGGACTTTCTGAATTAGGGTTTCTCTAGGGTTTCTTGGTTGATTCCCGACCACTAGGGCTTCCTAGTGTTCTCTAATAATTCCTATGGAACTATGGTTTCCATTAGGGTTACAAAAATTCAAGGTATTACAGACTCGGTACGGAAGGTTCCCTAAGTATCCTCACTGAGACACAGGCCGATAAGAGCGACACTATAATCACGGGTTCCTTTCCGGTAAATGGCATTAATGCCTCTGTATTATTCAGCTCCGGCACCTCTCATACCTTTGTTTCACCGTCATTTGCGAAGAGGTTGGGGCTAGACGCAGATGAGCTACCAGACTTTATGGTTGCGCTCCTGTTGAAGGAGCGAGTGCGGTGCACTAAGTACTACCGAGCTGCCACTATCCAAATCAAGGGTGAAGAATTCCCCATCTCTTTCATCGAATTCAATGGGTTGGGATTCGCCTTGATAGTCGGGATGAACTGGTTGGAGCGGCACAAGGGGCGAATCCTCTACGCCGAGCATAGACTGTTGCTCAAGAGTTCATCTAGGGTTACTGTTTCATACCGCCAGAGGCCTAGAGAGCCTTCGACTACGATCCTCTCTGCTATGGCTATGTACCGGGAGTTCAGAAAGGGGCACGATGTGTATTAGTCCTATGTGCAAGATCTAGAGAGAGATCCAGAATTCAGCACCGAGGTGCCAGTTGTATTAGAATTTCCTGATGTATTTCCAAAAGAACTACCCGGTATGCCACCACCGAGAAGAGTAGAGTTCGAGATTGACCTCGTACCTGGTACTGGTCCCATTGCTAGGGCACTATACCATATGGCACCGGCCGAAATGACAGAACTTAAAGAGAAACTACGTGATCTACTCGACAAAGGGTTTATACGCCCGAGCGTATCACCCTGGGGAGCACCAGTCCTCTTCGTGAAGAAGAAGGACGGTAGCATCTGCCTCTACATCGATTATCGCAAATTGAATGCGGTCACTATAAAGAACAAGTATCCATTGCCATGCAAGCCTAGTTATCTGGAAGACTATGTTTACAACACTGTTTTCCAAGATGTATTGGATGAGAGAGTGTATAGAGACAGAATTACCCTAGCTCATTCCATGTCAAATTATGCAAGCTTGACCGAGATAAAGCCTTTCTTTTATATCGCTTTATTATCGGTTGACTCCAAGGGTGTCATGGACATGTCTGAACCAAACTCTTATCAAGAAGCTGTTGTTCATGACCATTGGCAGAAAGCAATGAAAGAAGAGTTGCAAGCTCTAGAGGAAAATGACACATGGGAAGTAGTTGTTTTACCAAAGGGCAAGAAAGTCATAGGATGCAAATGGGTTTACAAAGTGAAACTCAAATCAGATGGCACATTAAAAAGATACAAGGCCCGATTGGTGGCTAAAGGATTTACACAACGACATGGTTTAGAATACAAAGAAACATTTTCTCCTGTTGTTAAGTTAACTACAATACGTGCACTTATTGTCGTTGCTCTCAACAAGGGATGGATAATCAACCAATTAGATGTGAACAATGTCTTTTTGCATGGTAATCTTGATGAACAGGTTTACATGAGAATATCTTACGAAATTGAGGTGGTAGTTCAATACAAAGCTTGTCGGTTAAAGAAATCGTTGTATGGTCTCAAGCAGGCATCTCGACAATGATTTTCTAAACTTGCAAGTTTTCTTCGCACTGTCAATTTCCAACAATCAAAGAATGATTATTCCTTGTTTCATAAGGAGTGTCCAAGTGGGATGGTCTTCATTGCAGTTTATGTGGATGATATGTTGTTGGTTGGAAGCAATCAGAAGGACATTGATGATGTGAAATATGCTTTGGATCTTAATATCAAGATTAAAGATCTAGGCACTTTACATTATTTATCTAGGGTTAGAATTTATTCACATAGGACCAATGGGTGTCGGAAAAAACTTTTGGTGACTGATTGTAACACCCCTACCGCTAATACCGTCATTACTGTACAATTACTTACCTTCGCAGCGGATACTCCTTACACAACGGCGGGTGTACAATGCCGTTAGTCACCCACGTGACTAACAAGGCGAGTTACAGCACTACATACTATCGGTCTGATGAACATGAACATACCGAGTGCTCTACACAATACAATACTTCCCATTGCATACTCATCCATATCCAATTACAACTCCAATACATTACTATACCGAGTATACTACAATCCTTAAATTACCAATACAATCTAAACTCCCAAATTCGCATTACAATACGAGTACCAATCCCTTCCATACAACTACCCATGCTTACGCAGCAGTCCCCGTCCTACCCTCTCGAACGGTGATCAGCTTCGGGTACCTGCACACTAAAAATGGTCCCCCGAGGGGGTCAGCTTACGCTGCGCATGAAATTCGCATATACCGCGTGCTAACCGCGGTACATCGACTACTTTGGGTCGAATATACATGGAGTTCATTTACATGCATGCATACATACTCATGCTACAACAATACAAACAACAATACCTACATACACATACAATTCTAATACTTACCGAGGAAGACAGTTCGGTAGTCAACCTTTCGTGTTTGTGTTCATTCATTACTCATCGTACTACGTTCGATATTCGCTACTCTTCTCATACCTACTCCTTACTCTTACATACTCGACACTTCATGTTCGATACTTTACTAGTATACGTTCCTTACTCCGTACTCGTTACTATTCTTACGTATGCTCATTACTCAATACTCCTTACTTACTCATACATACTCGGTACTCACTACTTACTCATACATACTTAATACTTGGTACTCATTACATACTCATACTCACTTCTTACTCAATACTCATTACTTTACTCATACGTACGCAATACTCAATACTCATTACTTTGGCCACCGGGCGGTGTCATACAAAGACTCGCCACCGGACCTACAATACGAGGGCTATACGCTTAGCTCCTCAGATACTCAAATGTCCGTTCTACCGGACTACTCATATTCCCAACACTCTTCTCTCAGAGTATAATACAATCTCACGGATTAGCCTAGAAGTATCTCTCTCGATAACCTCCACTGGCTTAGGGAATTACTACCGTCTAGTATCCTCAGGTTTAAGGGTTTCCCCAACATATCGGATACTCTCATGTTCGGGACATACTTACATCAGTCGGGTCCTCTCAGAATGGGTCTACTGGAGGTTACTTATATACTTCCACTACTTATTGTTTGTGGATTATTCATTTCATTTCTCCTGCCGTTATCGGGAGGTTGTTACTCCCGTATACGCTCTCACATTCTAGTGAGTTCATTGGGTTGCATTATCGTTTATCGTTTCGATAGTTTAGTGCGTCGCTATTATTTCATTAGTTCACAATAAGACTCTTACTACGAGTCATTACAAACAAGACTCACCTATGAGTCGATCTACGCACCAAGTAAAGCCACACAATCAATTCAAGAAAGGTTAGCTCATGCAACATACAACAAGACATACAATGAAGGGCAATAAACCGTTTTCATGCTTTAGTCTTGATTAGCCGGCATACAGCACACAAATCAATGTAACTCGGTTAGCATACGGGGCATGAGAAAATCATACCTTTCACCGGAGTTAGCTTTACCATGTGTTCCCTTGTTCCTTGGTTCACACTTGTTTCACTGATAATGTTTTCAACGTTATCATTAATACTATACTCGCACAATACAAACATTTACTACTCCCTTACTTACCCCGTTATCCCGGTGTAATTAATGTCCTTATACTTACAACTTCCTTAACTTGTTTCCTTACTCATTTACTTACTTTCTTACCGTTATTACTTCATTAATGGTGTATTACTACATATATTTGCATTTATGTATATGGGCATATATATATGTATATATATGACTACTATAATCATATAATTAAAACTTTTTTTATTTTTTTATTTTTTTTTTGACTCGACCGGACTTGCAAGTCCGGTCGCAAGTCCGGTCGATTCCAGTAGCTTACTGTCGCGGAATTTTTCTGGCCGACCGGACTTGCAAGTCCGGTCGCAAGTCCGGTCCATTCCAGTAGGTTGCAGACGGGAAAATTTTCTAGCCGACCGGACTTGCAAGTCCGGTTGCAAGTCCGGTCCAGCCCAGTAATTCAGTTTTAAAATTTGTTTTCAGTCCTCTCTTTTACCCATTGTTTCCCCAATCTTCTACATGTAATCCCACATGTTTTAGTGCCATTTAGGCCTCCTAATATACCTTAATTCATCCACCAAATCCATTACTAAATCCTTCAATTCACTTACAAAATTTCCTCACTTCTTTTCCAACACTTGTAACAGTTTTTTGTTACATTTATGCTACAGATTTTACCATTCCATTCTCCCATCCAATACTTTCTCAACCAATGTCATTCCTAGCATTCTAAATACTTCTCCTCACCATACCAATTCATTTCCAAACCATTGCACTACCTATACCCAAGTTCCAACACTCATCTTACAAAATCCTGCACATTAAATTCTCCTAACTTCTCCAATGTATTCTTATATACTTTGCTACAGATTTTACACTTCTTACTTCTCATACTACAATTACCATTCCATAGCTACTTAACCTCTCTACTAATCCCAATACACACCTTGGTTCTCCCATTCACCAAGTCATTCCTAAATGCATAATTCCTACTAAAATTTCGCCATAGCTCATCTACTTTCTTTACTTATCCACACACATCCTTTCTCATCAATTTCATTCCTATCCTAGCCAAACCAAGGGTTCTACCAGCACACATACTAAATCCTAATACACCAATGTTTCCTCAATCACATTATCAATACACCAATATTCCTCAAATAGCATTACTAATTTACATACACCATTCTTTTGGCTCTAAGGCCTACAAATCCACACATTTACTTGCTAGTACTCAAATTTCCACAATTACAATACCACTGCAACAATTTTGGTTCTTTAAATATTTTACCCTTTCCCATTACCCTAATGCAATAGAATTTACATTAGGAAGGAGCTCTTACCTTGAGCTTTTGATTCCTTCTAATCTTTTCCATTTCTTCTTCTCTCTTTCTTGCACAAATCGACCACATGGGGAATGGAGTTGCCAAACCCATTCCCTCACCCAAAGCACATCAAACAAGTATAATTAACACACTAACCCTTAGATTTATGCTAGTTCATTGAAGTGTTCAAAATACAAATTTCTAGGGTTTACCTTTGGAGTGCTTTAGGAGGGGTTTTAGCCCTTGGTTCAAGAAGAAGAATCCACCACCATTGTTAGGTGAAGTTGATGCTCAAAAGAAGAGAGAAAAACAAGGCATTACAAAGGGGCTAAAAATCGGTTTCCAAGAAGAGTGGAGGAAACTTGAATCTTTTGTAGAGATTTTTACCTTGTTGGAAAGAGGAGACTCCAAGCTTCACAATGGTGTGCTTTTCTCTTCAAATGGGGAAACCCCATGGAGATGAAACTCATCCTTTTCGAATTTTGAAAAGATAGAAATGTAGAGGAAGATGAGGGGATTACAAATATGTAATTTATTTTACATTTGGAGCTCAAATGGAGCTAGAGCAAGGAGAGAAAGAAGAGAGGCCATGGATGCCATGGGAGAGCTCTCAAAAATCGTCCAAATCAGAGAGAGAGGAGGGAGGAGCCGATGGAGAAGGAAGGAGGGAAGGAGAGAGAAGAGAGAAATGAGGGGAGAGAGGGAAGGTAAGTTACTTTTGTACTTTTATTCCACTTTTGCTTTTTGACTCATTATTTATTTAGCTAGTGTGTGTGTGTGAGAGGGGTTTATTTATCTGTTAAAAACCGGCCCTCACTGTATTACTAGCTGGAGCGTTTTTTTTGTCTTCGTTTACCGAGAACGCTCATTATTTTACCCGGTTTTGATACTATTCACAAACCGGGCCCGTTTTCCGGAATTTTCTCGTTTCTTTATTTTTATTGGTTATTAAGCTTCCATAAATGCTCAATAGTTATTATTTAATGATTTATAATTTTTACGGGTCTGTTTGACCACTTAAAGTCACGTTTTTGGGTTTCCTCGAAAAACGTGCGCTAAAGCTCTTTTAGCGTTTTAATACATTTTTTGGTTCCGTTTTCTTCGGGAATCATTACTGTATACTACTTAGGTATGAATAAACCTTAGGAATACTTACGATACTATAACCGAGGTCTCGTACCTCCTATGGTTATTTAACGCTCGTTTTAGCGTTTTCCGCTTTCTAAGCGTTTTTCCCATTTCTTTTGGATTTATTTTCTTTACCAAAATTACTTAGGCACTATTAGGCCTTTAAATACTATATTAGAATAATATAATCACCATATTTAAGTTCGGGGTATTTCAATCTACCCCCCTTAAAGAACTTTGCCCTCAAAGTTGGTGAATATAATACTGTTACTCGTACATATACTCTATGCTAAGGTTATGACCTCTACATATTACTTGTCAAACTCCAAATGTCTGACTGATGCATACTACTACATCCAAACAGCATGTCACTGCATGCATAGCAATCAAAAATATACGTTGCGAGCTCTCCATGGGGTCCGTCCGCAGATAAATGAGGTGCCATCCTCTCCCATGTCAAGCGATCCCTCAGGTACCGGTCACGTTTGAACACTTACGCTTTCTGGTTCACGGCCGTCATGACTAATGGCACTTACGCTTTCTGGCCACGGTCCTTTGGTTCAGATCAAATTCATTTGCACATATAGAGATCCTCAGGCACTTACTCATACTTACTTACTCATACTTTACTCATACTTACTCATACTTACTCGGGACTACGCCGCCCCAGTGCCTTTGGAAAAATACAAAACAACACTGTTACCGTACCATCGGTGTAGTGGTTTCAAAACTAATCAACACTCCCACCGACTCAAAACTAGCTTCTCCTCCTATGGTTTCGACCGGATACCCGTGCCTAGGCATGGAAGATCCACTAGCGCCCGTGGGAGCGGTTTTAAAACCGATCCTCATACTCAAGTTTGAAGAAAACGTTGTACCAAATTAGTTTTGGAAATTCATTTTGAAAACTTTGCATACATCTCCCAATCTCAATTTATGATGATTATTCCTATTACTAGTGTTATTATTGTGGCCACTTAAGGGAGCTTCCAGAGTCCTTCAACCCCAATGTGATCAGCATTGGTGTTGAATTATCCTTCCACCCCAATTTGTGTTCGGCTTCCCTTGATCGCTAGCAAATCAAGTTCCACTTCCCACCTCAATACAAACAGACAGATTGTCAAACATTATATCGTTTTCTATCTTTTTTTTTTTTTAATCTTGCTACTCGTAATCATACACATACATTTTCCAATTTATATGATTTACTTACTTACTTACTAATCATTTCATCGATTATTGCTACATCTTCTCCAACTGCTATACTTAAGAATTCATGGTATAATATCTCATTAATTTGCTATACTCCAATTTATACTCATAAAATACATCGGTTGTACACCGATTCATACTCATTACATACGTCGGTTGTATACCGATTTATACTCATTACATACATCGGTTCCGTACCGATTTATACTCTCAAGTCCCATACATACTCATTCTCATACTATTACCAATCGGGTCTCATTCCCCTGGAGTTTCTCTACTCCTTTTCCTATCTTCTTCCATTACCAATTACACATGAGTGAATATAAATGTTTATGTAACATAAGTATCAATCATCAAAACAAATTTTTGCGCTATGCGCATTGTAGTTTACGCACTTATCACGTAAAACATGCATTTCGCGGTTTTCGCTCTACCCCCCTTAAAAGGGATTACGCCCACGTAATCTACCATGTGTCAACATTGGACATTGGTCGAAGGCATTCAGCCGTCATGGAGTGGTTCAGCTTCCATGCGGTCTATCATACAATGTTCCTCGATCAATGGGTCTTAACCGTACCGGTTAGTCCCTACATCAAGAAATTCCATCGGAGTTTATTTAACTCTTAACCGGGTTCGGTTATAGCCTAATGGCTTTGAGGCATTGGTGATTAGCCTTTTATTCACTAGGTGTATAATTCTGGGCCCACTAGCTTCTGCTGCGCGACCCTGATAACTTGGGTGATTCGCCCTTCTCGTTATCCTTAACGTGTTACACATCACCTTTTGTCACTCTTGTTGTGGAAACAAGGTTTATTAACCAAGTGTGGTATTCCTTTACCGTGCTCGAACTCGATGAGTTTTAGATTTTTAATCAGCTCTTTGGCAATCTATATGCATAATGTTGTGTTTGTAGTGATCATTCACTTGATTTCCCCGACTTATTGTCGGTTGAGGTTAAGTCACTACTTGGTTGTAGTGCTTCCTCTACTGTTAGCAGCTTCTGGATTATACCAGTTTCTCTGGTTTATTACAGGTGTTCTTTACTTGTATGACCTTGCATTTGCAATGCGTCGGTCCTTGTGACTTCTTAAGTCTCCTTTCACTTTTATCCCAATGGGATTCACATCTTGTGATTGTCGGTGTGTTTGACACTCTTCGTGCTCCTTTAGCCTTAGGCCGCACGGTTTGTTTCTAAGCTTTCGCTTGGCTGGCTTATGCCATGTTTACTGGTGAAAGGAAGGATTTTCCACGATTTACATTTCCTCATATTCCTAGCTATCCCACTCGATCATTACTGCCCAAATGCAATACCAAAACACTCAGTCCTACAGAGTGCAGAGGCGTAAACACTTGACAGTAACTCTCTTATGAGATCGCAATAGGACTGATTGTTACTCTTCCAGGTGGTGCTTCATCATTTGGTGCTGACTTCTGGCTTGTTGCCCGGTCTGTCTACCATTTCGTGTTAGCCTCTCCATGGTATTGGGTGGTTATTCTCATACATCGGTCGCCTGTTGCGCACCATGTTCTTACTGATTTCACGGTATTGGTTCACATGGCATCCGTTGTTGCTAGCTTCAGCTCATGCATGTCTATCATTCATACAATGATTCCCCATGTATTTGGCAAATATAGAATATAGTATTCCTTTATTTTTCTGAGCTCCCTGAGCATCATTGGTTTTATAACCGGTTACTCCTTGGTTGTCAACAATTGCTGTTGAAGCTTATTTCAAATTGCTTGACAATAATTGTATGCTCAAGCTTGACTACGTTAGTAGTTCTTAAAGGAATATATTTCCCGACAGTTACTGATGATATCCCCTTCTTGGGGTCCATGTGTTCACCGCTCTTGCGGTCTCACATTTATGAGGGGCATCCTCAATTATTGGTTGTCACTCTTTTATCGGTGTCATCCTTGACCACTTTCCGTATAGTTCACATTGGTTTTGCAACCGTTGGGTTGTGTGGTAACAGTTTCATGGCCTACTAGCCATGTTGCCTAGAGCTCTGCTCATTATAGGCTGTTCCCAAGTGATTATTTCTCCATAACCATCGCTGGATTTGGAGGTGATACTGGGCTCCCTGACACGATCGTCACATCACGCTTCCGTCTGTTGGGGACCCTTTTTGTAGCTTGGTATTGATTTGGGGTATCCCCTGTCAAGTGGGATCCCTTCGGTGTTCTAACCGAATGTTCGTTCCAATTGTGGTGTTCTTACCATGACATTTCATTCAACTGTGTTGACTTGATACCCTTTATGGATTGCTCCTGGGTGTTATTGATTATGCTATCACCTCTGGCTGATATTTATAAGTATGTTCAGTCCGTCATCCTACCTTGCGGTTCTGGATTTGAGTCATCCCATTAGGGGTTGTAACGTCTCCCGTCCTTAGGGTAGACCATTGGTGTTTTTCCTTGTGTTATAACGGGTTTGATATCCCTTCCGGTGATGAATGGTATTTCTGGTACCTTATAACATCACCCTGTGTGTTTGTGGTAGTTGTTCTGGGGATTCTATCCCGTTCATTGAACACTGATGTGTTAATGTTAGGCATTTGCCTTACTGTGCTTAGACTGGGTATTCCCTCCAGTCATCATGTTCTACTTCAATATCTTTGAGACATATCCAATGTCTTATCCCGTTGTTAGTGCCTCTTGCACTTTCAACTCTCAATGGTTCTCCTGGAGTGAGTTCTTGACTCCTTAGCTTGTAACTTATCTGAGTTTCTTCTGCTCATTTTGGGTATCCAACTGTTCCGTTTTGAATTTACTTATGGTCCGTAGAACGGAGTTGGCTACTTCCCGTGTTCCGTACACTACATGTATACATACGTGGGGTACCATCTTGGCACGTTACCACTTACCTAACTACATGTCAGGCCCGCAAGCTCCTTCGGAGTGCGGTTGTCCCACATCCCGTATTTGGGTACACTAGTAGCGTTCGTCACACGCCTAGGTGAAGTATTCTATTGTCAACTCTTCTTGTATCACTCTATGATACTCACCGTAATTCCGTCTGTTGGGTTTTAAAAATCCAAGGTTTTAAAAGAAGGTTTGTGGTTTTTGAAGAAAAAATTTGGTTTTCGAAATAACGGTTCGGTGTTAAAGAAATTCTTCATGGCGTTGCCATGTTTCAGGTCTTGACCAAGTTCAGCTTCTTGCTGACTGGTATACTATTAATACAATGGTCGGGCCGTTAGGCCTTCCCGAGGGTTCGTTATTTAACATCCTTAGGATTGGTGATCCTGCATTTGCTCCATCCGTCATAGCGGTACTGTAGTAAGCATTTGCGGTTTGGTAAAAGTATTCCAACCGTTCTGTTGTTACTGCACTTGCCCTAGGCAAGTGCGCGGGTAGGTTGTTTTTCAGTTAACGTATACCGTTTACGGCATCGTTTCCATCCATAGTTGGTGGTCTTATCAGGTTTTTCTTTGATCTTTCGATCTTGGTGATCGATTTCCTGAGTCGCTTCTCAGTATACTTGACATGATTGTCGTCCATCCGGGTGTCTCACACCTTCAGTGTGGTTAACGAGACTTGGTTTGTCCTTAGGAACCATGTTGTGGTCCTATAGGTGTCTGTGTTATGATTTCTTTCATCGCTATCTGAACTATGTTGTTGGGTCATTACAGCCTCTTGGCATGTAGGTTTGGTATTAATCCAACCTCGACTAATTCCTTAGTCGGTTTGTATACCGTTGTTGGTATCATCAAAGATTACGGTCCGTAGACTCTCTTGTCTCGGCTTGTTACTCCATCTTCCTTGCTTCATTGCACGATTGTGCTTCTCTTCTTGCTGGCCACACATGGTTCTCGCGACTGCGAAGCATGTCGCCCCATGGTGCCATAAATTCCATTATCCCTGTGTTTAGGATCTTCCTTCCTCCGCCATTAAGTGCGGTCCTTGTAATCAAACGGGAACCGTCTTCGGGACTTCCAGTTCTTGGACTCTACCGTATGACAGGTTCTTTCTTAATAAGGCTTGTTTTGTAATGCCAGATCGGGTTTTACCCGAGTGTGAGAGGTCTTTCCATCTCTCTGGCGTTATTATTCCAACTTTATACCGGGGGTTGCGGAGGGCGGGGTATGGTTGTTGTAGGTTTCCGATTCATACGGAAGTTCCTAACTAGCGTCCTCGCACACTAGCACTCAACCCTTAGCCCTAAGTCTCTACTTCCTAACTCGGTATTTACCTAAACTCGGTATTTCATCCATCAGAGCGATACTTCGCTCTGATACCACTTTTTGTAACACCCCTACCGCTAATACCGTCATTACTGTACAATTACTTACCTTCGCAGCGGATACTCCTTACACAACGGCGGGTGTACAATGCCGTTAGTCACCCACGTGACTAACAAGGCGAGTTACAGTACATACTATCGGTCTGATGAACATGAACATACCGAGTGCTCTACACAATACAATACTTCCCATTGCATACTCATCCATATCCAATTACAACTCCAATACATTACTATACCGAGTATACTACAATCCTTAAATTACCAATACAATTTAAACTCCCAAATTCGCATTACAATACGAGTACCAATCCCTTCCATACAACTACCCATGCTTACGCAGCAGTCCCCGTCCTACTCTCTCGAACGGTGATCAGCTTCGGGTACCTGCACACTAAAAATGGTCCCCCGAGGGGGTCAGCTTACGCTGCGCATGAAATTCGCATATACCGCGTGCTAACCGCGGTACATCGACTACTTTGGGTCGAATATACATGGAGTTCATTTACATGCATGCATACATACTCATGCTACAACAATACAAACAACAATACCTACATACACATACAATTCTAATACTTACCGAGGAAGACAGTTCGGTAGTCAACCTTTCGTGTTTGTGTTCATTCATTACTCATCGTACTACATTCGATATTCGCTACTCTTCTCATACCTACTCCTTACTCTTACATACTCGACACTCCATGTTCGATACTTTACTAGTATACGTTCCTTACTCCGTACTCGTTATTCTTATGTATGCTCATTACTCAATACTCCTTACTTACTCATACATACTCGGTACTCACTACTTACTCATACATACTTAATACTTGGTACTCATTACATACTCATACTCACTTCTTACTCAATACTCATTACTTTACTCATACGTACGCAATACTCAATACTCATTACTTTGGCCACCGGGCGGTGTCATACAAAGACTCGCCACCGGACCTACAATACGAGGGCTATACGCTTAGCTCCTCAGATACTCAAATGTCCGTTCTACCGGACTACTCATATTCCCAACACTCTTCTCTCAGAGTATAATACAATCTCACGGATTAGCCTAGAAGTATCTCTCTCGATAACCTCCACTGGCTTAGGGAATTACTACCGTCTAGTATCCTCAGGTTTAAGGGTTTCCCCAACATATCGGATACTCTCATGTTCGGGACATACTTACATCAGTCGGGTCCTCTCAGAATGGGTCTACTGGAGGTTACTTATATACTTCCACTACTTATTGTTTGTGGATTATTCATTTCATTTCTCCTGCCGTTATCGGGAGGTTGTTACTCCCGTATACGCTCTCACATTCTAGTGAGTTCATTGGGTTTCATTATCGTTTCGATAGTTTAGTGCGTCGCTATTATTTCATTAGTTCACAATAAGACTCTTACTACGAGTCATTACAAACAAGACTCACCTATGAGTCGATCTACGCACCAAGTAAAGCCACACAATCAATTCAAGAAAGGTTAGCTCATGCAACATACAACAAGACATACAATGAAGGGCAATAAACCGTTTTCATGCTTTAGTCTTGATTAGCCGGCATACAGCACACAAATCAATGTAACTCGGTTAGCATACGGGGCATGAGAAAATCATACCTTTCACCGGAGTTAGCTTTACCATGTGTTCCCTTGTTCCTTGGTTCACACTTGTTTCACTGATAATGTTTTCAACGTTATCATTAATACTATACTCGCACAATATACAAACATTTACTACTCCCTTACTTACCCCGTTATCCCGGTATAATTAATGTCCTTATACTTACAACTTCCTTAACTTGTTTCCTTACTCATTTACTTACTTTCTTACCGTTATTACTTCATTAATGGTGTATTACTACATATATTTGCATTTATGTATATGGGCATATATATATATGTATATATATGACTACTATAATCATATAATTAAAACTTTTTTTATTTTTTTATTTTTTTTTTTGACTCGACCGGACTTGCAAGTCCGGTCGCAAGTCCGGTCGATTCCAGTAGCTTACTGTCGCGGAATTTTTCTGGCCGACCGGACTTGCAAGTCCGGTCACAAGTCCGGTCCATTCCAGTAGGTTGCAGACGGGAAAATTTTCTGGCCGACCGGACTTGCAAGTCCGGTCGCAAGTCCGGTCCAGCCCAGTAATTCAGTTTTAAAATTTGTTTTCAGTCCTCTCTTTTACCCATTGTTTCCCCAATCTTCCTACATGTAATCCCACATGTTTTAGTGCCATTTAGGCCTCCTAATATACCTTAATTCATCCACCAAATCCATTACTAAATCCTTCAATTCACTTACACAATTTCCTCACTTCTTTTCCAACACTTGTAACAGTTTTTTGTTACATTTATGCTACAGATTTTACCATTCCATTCTCCCATCCAATACTTTCTCAACCAATGTCATTCCTAGCATTCTAAATACTTCTCCTCACCATACCAATTCATTTCCAAACCATTGCACTACCTATACCCAAGTTCCAACACTCATCTTACAAAATCCTGCACATTAAATTCTCCTAACTTCTCCAATGTATTCTTATATACTTTGCTACAGATTTTACACTTCTTACTTCTCATACTACAATTACCATTCCATAGCTACTTAACCTCTCTACTAATCTCAATACACACCTTGGTTCTCCCATTCACCAAGTCATTCCTAAATGCATAATTCCTACTAAAATTTCGCCATAGCTCATCTACTTTCTTTACTTATCCACACACATCCTTTCTCATCAATTTCATTCCTATCCTAGCCAAACCACAAGGGTTCTACCAGCACACATACTAAATCCTAATACACCAATGTTTCCTCAATCACATTATCAATACACCAATATTCCTCAAATAGCATTACTAATTTACATACACCATTCTTTTGGCTCTAAGGCCTACAAATCCACACATTTACTTGCTAGTACTCAAATTTCCACAATTACAATACCACTGCAACAATTTTGGTTCTTTAATATTTTACCCTTTCCCATTACCCTAATGCAATAGAATTTACATTAGGAAGGAGCTCTTACCTTGAGCTTTTGATTCCTTCTAATCTTTTCCATTTCTTCTTCTCTCTTTCTTGCACAAATCGACCACATGGGGAATGGAGTTGCCAAACTCCATTCCCATCACCCAAAGCACATCAAACAAGTATAATTAACACACTAACCCTTAGATTTATGCTAGTTCATTGAAGTGTTCAAAATACAAATTTCTAGGGTTTACCTTTGGAGTGCTTTAGGAGGGGTTTTAGCCCTTGGTTCAAGAAGAAGAATCCACCACCATTGTTAGGTGAAGTTGATGCTCAAAAGAAGAGAGAAAAACAAGGCATTACAAAGGGGCTAAAAATCGGTTTCCAAGAAGAGTGGAGGAAACTTGAATCTTTTGTAGAGATTTTTACCTTGTTGGAAAGAGGAGACTCCAAGCTTCACAATGGTGTGCTTTTCTCTTCAAATGGGGAAAACCCATGGAGATGAAACTCATCCTTTTCGAATTTTGAAAAGATAGAAATGTAGAGGAAGATGAGGGGATTACAAATATGTAATTTATTTTACATTTGGAGCTCAAATGGAGCTAGAGCAGAGGAGAGAAAGAAGAGAGGCCATGGATGCCATGGGAGAGCTCTCAAAAATCGTCCAAATCAGAGAGAGAGGAGGGAGGAGCCGATGGAGAAGGAAGGAGGGAAGGAGAGAGAAGAGAGAATGAGGGGGAGAGAGGGAAGGTAAGTTACTTTTGTACTTTTATTCCACTTTTGCTTTTTGACTCATTATTTATTTAGCTAGTGTGTGTGTGTGAGAGGGGTTTATTTATCTGTTAAAAACCGGCCCTCACTGTATTACTAGCTGGAGCGTTTTTTTGTCTTTTACGAGAACGCTCGTTATTTTACCCGGTTTTGATACTATTCACAAACCAGGCCCGTTTTCCGGAATTTTCTCGTTTCTTTATTTTTATTGGTTATTAAGTTTCCATAAATGCTCAATAGTTATTATTTAATGATTTATAATTTTTACGGGTCTGTTTGACCACTTAAAGTCACGTTTTCGGGTTTCCTCGAAAAACGTGCGCTAAAGCTCTTTTAGCGTTTTAATACATTTCTTGGTTCCGTTTTCTTCGGGAATCATTACTGTATACTACTTAGGTATGAATAAACCTTAGGAATACTTACGATACTATAACCGAGGTCTCGTACCTCCTATGGTTATTTAACGCTCGTTTTAGCGTTTTCCGCTTTCTAAGCGTTTTTCCCATTTCTTTTGGATTTATTTTCTTTACCAAAATTACTTAGGCACTATTAGGCCTTTAAATACTATATTAGAATAATATAATCACCATATTTAAGTTCGGGGTATTTCACTGATGGATCACCCCTCGATGGTCCTATCGTTTATCGCAGATTGGTGGGAAAACTCAATTACTTGTCTAATACTCGACCGGATATCAGTTTCACATTGCAAGTCTTAAGTCAGTTCATGCAAAATCCTACTAATGCACACATGCAAGCAGCCCTTCAGGTGCTTTGTTACATCAAGGGCACTATGAATTATGGAATTGTATTGAGCAAACAAGATCGTTGCAAATTGGATTTGTTGGCATACTATGATTCAGATTGGGCGGCTTGTCCTAACACAAGGAAATCAGTTTCAAGTTACTATATTTTCCTAGGAGATAGTCATATCTCATGGAAATCCAAGAAATAAGGTTTGGTTTCTCTTTCTAGTGCCGAAGTGGAGTACCGTTCTCTTCGAAACATATTGAAATAGATCGCCACTTCGTCCAAGAAAAGATCCAACAAGGCCTTGTGAAGATAGAGTATACACACACTACAACGCAACTTGCAGATATGATGACAAAAGTTCTTCCCGGGACTATGTTCAAAGAGCAACTACGATCCATGGGCATGAATAAAGACAGTTCTTCAAGCCTTGGTAACCTCGATTACCTACCACTTGAGGGTGGTATTAGAATAGTGGGCTAATGGGCTAGCCCATTCAATTACTTAGTCTAATATTCAGCTTAGTAAATATTTAAGCTAGTAATTTCACCTTGTAACTAACCCTTATTTTGCTCAACTTATTTATCTTTCAAGATCTTGTAAAGATGTATATATATATGCATCCATCCGTGCAGTTAGGGTTGTACAAAAAAACAGCTATACAAAAGCAAAATGCCTCTCAAGGTCACTGTTTTATTCATTTCATTCTTTACAAACACAAGATACATAGAATTCCATCACTATGGCCAAGAATTTATCAGGGGTTACTGACCAGCATGTTCTAGCTATGAAGATGAAGAAACTTTGGAGCGAGTTTGAGAAGTAGAAGTGGTCCACACCCTGGAAGCCTAAGGACTTTTTTCTTCTTACTTTGGCAGTAGTTCTTTTAACACACAATCATGTAGTACTTGACCAGTAGTTGATATTTTTTTTATCAGGGGCTACTACTGTAGCTTAGAGTGAGTGGAAGACTTATTGGAATAGGCACATATCCCTACCATGCCTCGACATATAGCCAAAGATCATAAAGAAGGGTAGCTTCCTACGACGCAACCAAGATATCTCGATTTCTTTTACTTTTTGTTTTATGGTTTATAGTTTAGTTTATAGTTACATCAAAATATTGTTTTTGGCTAACATTAACCACCATTTCTTGTTGGTTATTTCTAGTGTGATGTTTTCTCAAAATTGTGTTTCAAGGTTGCACTTCAACCATATTATGTTGACTTAAACTTTCAACTCATGTGTGGGGGAGGTCCTCTGAAGCTCACTATCCAACTCAGTTTAAAGGGTCTTAGATTTTTTTTTGTCATTGAAGATTGATTATATCTCGCTTATTTTTCCCTCTTCCAAGCATCATGGTCTTAAAGCTTTTAACACCTTTCATGTCTTTCTTTGTAGTTAAATAAAGAGATTTTAATTGTGGGGCAGACATCCTTTGTTTTTTTTCTTAATTATGTGTGTTCATTTCTTTCTTCGTGCTAAGCTTTTTGCATGTTCTTGCAATTTTTCCAAAATTTCTTGATGCCTTATTCATCATGGTGGAAAAGTCATAAAATTATAATAGGAATAGATTTTATGTTGTTCTTCTAAGGTCAAGTTAGGCGACGGTCTTGAAATTCTTTGCTCTCACAGCTAGTATGTATGTAACTTTAGGCACTTGTGTGCATATATGTAACTAGAATTATGGATTGTAGATGACTTGTCTTAGATTACCTTAGGGTCTTTTTCTCAATGTTTCTTGTGTAATTGGGAGTTTATGTTCCTCTTTGATTAAAAAAATGAACCAAACGCACCTCTTGTGATAGGAGATGAGGTAAGTATAAAATTAATGAACCCTATTAAATAATATAATCTTCATCCACCTATGAAAGCTTGTGTGAGAAATGATCCTAACTCGGTTCTTATATAAACTTACAACTAGAGATGATTATTTGGATGGACGTGTCGAATTTGGGTCAAGCTTATAGAAACTTTTAAGGCTTTTATGTAACATTTTAGTGTGGGACCCACTTGATTTCGGCGTTATTTCTATATAAATCATGTGCCTTATGTGAATCACATATATAATTGCGAAATGTTATAATATACCCCTGATGTTTACCCATTTTTCACAAAACATCCATAAACTTCACAAATCACTACAATATACCCTGTGATGTAACAAATATTTTTTTGCGATGTACCTATATGGACAGTATGCCGGAAACATTTTCACGATATACCCTTGCGACATGTGATGAATTATTTTTTCCACGATATACCCTTTCAAGCACAAAAGGAATGCCACACTACCTCACAACCAACCAATCTGATAGAATTCAATTTTACTCGGTGTACCCACTAAAATTAATGCACCAATTGCATTTTTCATTTCACATTGTATATTTTTGTTGTTTGGACAAACTTGGTTGATGTACGTGAAAAAAAACAGATACAAAATGTTATGTAGCATGATGGTAGAACAACGAGAGTGACAATTATCCCTAAAAAATGCTCTGGACTGAGATAAAGGCTTTTGAGAGCTAGGCAAAGGTTCAAGTGACTCGCTTACAAATTATATGAGACTACCATACTTGTCAAACACAACTTTCCCAATACCCGGATATGTAAAGATCTGTTTGTCCTTATCTAAATATTTCCTTAAGAGACTGTTAGATATGTAACCAATGACTGCAAATAGAACCATCAATATAACACTGACCAACCCCCCTCTTGCATGGTTGAAGGCATCGAGAGAGGTCATATGCCCAAATATCCATTAACTTATAATAAAAAAGATCGTAATAAGGTTAGCAAGTGCTATATGAGCATATATATAAAAACGTAGACACCAATTTAAGAGACCCAATTTACACTAAAGATCTAGAACAATAGGTGGGGATCTTCTTATATTCTCTACAAAGTCTAACATAACTAAAATATTTCTCTCCACCAAAACTGAAAGCAAATTTGACACTGATCTTAAATTATACCATTAAACACTGTTTGTGAGACACAACACATATATGCTATTTCCAGCATTTAAAGGCCAAAACTAACTGCTACACTGTGCACGGGTATATTATTAAAAGAGTACTTGTTACACTGTATAAAGGGTATATCGTGTAAACAAACAAAATTCATTACACTTCTCAAGGGTATATCGTGAAAATGTTGTCGGTACATTGTGCAGGGGTATATCATGAAAAATACATTTATTGTACGCACATGGGTATATTGTAGAGTAAAATAAACCCGAGAGGTATATTGCATAGTAAATTAAACCTGAGTGGTATATTGTAGAGTAAAATGAACCTAAGGGGTATATTATAATGATTTGTGAAGTTAACATGTTGAAATACCCTAAAATTAAAAATAGTGATTAATTAGGCTAATGAGGATTTTAGAAGCTTAATTATGCCTAAATAAACACGTGGGAACAATTCCCGAAGAAAAAGGATCCATAAAACAGATTAGAACACAAACGAACCTTAAAGCACGTTTTTCAAGGAAACGGGGAAAACATGACTTTAAGCGAGTTAAATAGACTCGTAATAATTATAGGCAATAAAATAGCTATAATTAAACATTATTGAAGGTCTAGAACCATTAAAATTAATTAAACGAGAAAATTCCAGAAAACGGGTTCCGGTTAGTTAATAGTGCAAAAACGAGAAGTTGTGGGGTGTTAGTTGTAATAAGAGCAAAATACTTCCCCCATTTGCAATTAAAAATCTGGAACTACGTTTATGTGTGTGGGTGACAATTCATTCAGCCCTCCCACTCTCTTTATTCACTCTCACTCACAAAAGGACAAAATAATATAGTGAAGGGAAAAAGTAAAAAGCTCATCTTTAGTCTCTCTCCTCCCACTCTTCTCTATTCTCACATTTTCTCCTCCTTTCAGATTTCTTCATCCTCCTTTGCCTGGTAATGGCGATTTTGATAACCCCTCACAGCTGCCTCATTCTCCTTCATTTTTGAAAGCCAAAATCAAGTCCAAATGCAAAACAAATTACACCACTAAACTCCTCTCTCTTTGGGCATCATTTCCCATCCTTTAAAATCCAAAAATAGTGAGGTCCATCTCCATGTATGTAGCTCCCCTTGGAGCTTGAAGGTGACCATTTGAGCTCCATCTTCCTCTTGTTGTTTTATGGTAAGAAAGGAACCCTAAAACTCATTTTTCTAGCTCTTTTGCCTACAACAAGAAATCCAACGTTTGAACATTATTGCTCCTTGTCCAGCCGGTTTTTGCATTCAAAATAGGAGCTGAAGCTTTGCCACTTTGCTACCCAAAAATTCATCTAGAAGTTTCAAGGTAATGTTTCCTTAGAGTTGTAAGAATTCTCTTGTAAGTTAGGGTTTAATTCTTGAGTTAGGAATTGATTAGTGTTGGTTGTGTATCCCTTGGAATGTGGCTGTAGCATTAACAATTTCATAAGTCAAGAACAAAGAAAAGGAGAAGAAGAAAGGAGATAGGAAGAAAAGAAAGAAAACTAGCAAATTCAAGGTAAATGAACTTACCCTTGAGCTAGTTTTGTATGTTATGTAAAACATAATTTTAAATGCTTGAGTATGAAGAAATTTACATTGTTTAAGTATTAGTTATGTTACTGCATAATGAGGAAAAGATTAAGTTAGTTTAATGTTGTTTTAAATGATGATTAAAGGCTTGGAAACCAAAGGAAGTAAATTGTAAATGTGCTGGAAAATTAGTGTTGTTGTTGTCTTGGATAAACAGGGATGCTAAAATAATTTGAGTGAGCAAAATGATGTGGTGAGAATGATAGGATTGTAGGGAACCTCTGTCAAAATTTGGGTAGAAACTAGAGGACTTGATAGTGTAATTGTTAGGAAAGAACCAAGATTGGTCTAGGTGTATTTAAGGATTGGATTAGAGTAGTTATCACCTTGGTTTGTATTAGGAGGAAGTTATGTAATTGAGTAGAACTAGAATGGAGTAATGTAAGTTGCTTAACTAGGTAGTGCTAGATGAAGAACCACTGGGTTAGAGAAAAGAAAAGAAAACAAAATATGTAGCATGAGGCTTTAAGGAAAAACAAGAGTGAAAATTGTGTAAAATTAACATAGGATGAGTAATGAGTTTGACAATTGGATTAGGGTAGTTTAGAGTGTCTAATTAGTGCTAAAATATGCTAAATTATATGTAGGATGATTGGGGAAGAAGCTGGTAAAAGATTGAAATTGAAATAGAATAAAAAACTAGCAAATTGAACATTACTGCACTTGGTCCGGGTTTATAATCTGGTACAGAAACCCGGACCAAGCTAAAAATGTGACGGCCCAGTCTAATCAACCCACATGTGTGATATTGTCTGCTTTGGCACGCAGGCTGCACGGATTTGTTTTTGGGGTTTCACCCCAAAACGCGTCACACAAGGGAGAGGTATCCATGCACCTATAAGGCACACTTCGTTCTCCTCCCCAATCGATGTGGGAGGTAACCCACTCTGAACATATGGGGTGTAAATCATAATAAGAGTAAAATACTTTCTTCATTTGTAAAATTTAAAGTCTGATTCCCCCCTTCTCTTGTGTATCACACGGTTACCCCCCTCCTTCTCTCATCTCTTTGTTTCAATCTTGGTCACAAAAAGACAAATATGTAAAGTAGAAAAAGTACAAAGGTTACTTTTTACATTTCTCTCTCTTCTATTCCCACTTTTCCTTGCTCCCTCACGTTTTCTTCCTCTCAAATCAGAACTCCTCCCTCCTCCAAGCTCCAGCAATGGCTATTTTGTAAGCCTATCCCAACTCCATCTTCATCTTCCTTGTTCCACCATCATACAAGCTCCAAATTGAAAAATAAATATACCATCTTACCCCTCTAGACTTGGGCGTTCTTTTCCACCCTTCAAAAGCCCCAAACTCTCAACTTCATCTACATGGGTGTACCTCATTTTAAGGGAAAACTACTCATTCTTGAAGCTAATCAACTCCCTTGTTGTTCTAAGGTAAGAGAACCAAGGAAAATCATCTTCTTCTTCATTTTCTTGTAACCGGTTTTTGCCCAGTTTTAAACCCTATTTTTGTTCTTCATTCTAGCCTTGTTTGTATTCAAGAGGTAATGGAGAACATCTATCTTTGATTTCCTAATCCTCCTTTGGAAGTTATAAGGTAATTCCTTTCATTTCTAGTGCTTAACTCATGTTCTAAGTACAAGTCTTAACTCAAGAGCCTTATTTGTTTCTTAATGCTCATTAGTATTCAATTTGATTTGGTCATTGGATTAGCAAATACCCCACTGGAAACCGGTTGTGAACAAGAAGTTAAGAGGAGGAAAATTCTTGAAAGAAAACTCAAGGTAAATGGCTTGCCTTAATCTAGAGTAATGCCTTTGGGATTGTATTTGTGTTTGTGCAAAATAAATGCCTTAAATGCATTGAGTGTAGTGCAGGTGTTGCTTATTAATGAAGGAAATTCAGTGTTTAGTTAATGTTATTTAAGGGCCTAAGAGCCAAGCACTTAAAGTTAATGCATATTTGTGTGATTGTTGTTTAAGAGATGAAGTTGATGTGTGCATTAGTGCCTAGAATGGGCTTGGTTGTTGAGTTGCTTAGGCGAGATGAGATGATGCTTGTGGGCATGTTAGAATTGTAGAGGAGCTATGGAAAAATTTGGTTGAGAAACTGAGAGTTTTTAAGTGTTATAATGAGATATTGTGACCTAGGGAGACTAGAAACCATTAAAGGATTAAATTGGTGGAGATAAGTGAGTTAAGGTGCTCTTGAGTGTTATAATGAATTAGGAATTGTCTCGGAGGAGTTACAGTTCAAATGGGTGCTCTAAGACACACCAAAGTCATGGTAAGAGTGTTGTTAAGACTTGTGCAAAATTTGGTAAACAAAAGAAGTATAATGGCTTGTGAAGGATTGAATGTGTACTTGTGGAAAATACCTTAAGGAGTGTTTAAGGAGATGATGATGATGCATAATAATGTTTTTGGAGTAGTTGTGATGGTGGTGAGGCAACACTTTGGTTAGTTGAAGTTGTAGGCATAACTACTCCTTAGAAACCTAAGGAAAAATGTTGCAAGTGCTGGGAATTTTTGTAAGAAAATTGAGTAACAAGTTTGGTGATGATTGAGGAAGGTTTAGTGCATGTTTTAAGGTGTTTAAACATGTAGGAAACATGTGGAAAGATTGTGGAATAAGTGGGAAAAGATTGGGGTGAATTTGGAGTTCAAAATGAGGAGAAAAGCACTTTGAAAAATGGGGTCTGTTGTGGACCACCCCTGTGGGGAGGTCCAATTGAATTCTGCAGTACGAGTGTGGCTTCTGTTGTGGACCGCCCCTGGGACCTCCCCAGAGGGGCGGTCCAGACCAGAAAGAAAGAAAAAAATGTGTTTAAGGCTTCTAATGATGGGGGATTGGATGGTAATGGTTTTAGTTGATGTTTAGGCCTTGTTTGGTGACATGTAATGGCCTTAAAATGTGTAAACAAGTGTTAGGAGGTTTTGCAAGTAAATGAGTAAGTGTTTAAGGACTTTAGAAGTAAGCTTGTACATGCATTTGGAGGATGTTATATGAAGGTTTTAGTGTGCCAAATGATGTTAGAACATACTAGGATATGTAAGGTGAAGTTGGAGTCAAATGTGCATTTTTAAACTAGGGTCTGGAGCAGACCAACCTTGGGGACCGGAATTGCAAGGTCGGTCGAGCCCAGTTTACCCAGCCAGAAAACTCTCTAGAATGGACCGACCTTGGGGACCGGACTCGCAAGGTCGGTGGGGCTTGAATTTTGTATACAGAATAAGTCTCTGGAATGGACCGGACTTGCGAGGTCGGTCGGGGTAGAATTTTCTGACGGTAATATGTTCTAGAATGGACCGACCGGACTTAGCAAGGTCGGTCGTAGGGTAAATTTTCAAACCTGGGAGTCACTGGAATGGACCGACCTTGGGTAAGGTCGGTCGACCCAAAACTTATAAAATAAAAACAAACAAAGTGTGGCTTTAGTAGTTAACCCTAGGTGGTATAATGAAGGTAATCAAGGGTAAGTTTAAGTATTAAAACATGTCATATAATCATGTAAAATGCTTAGTAAACCGGAAGTTAAATAAGTTAATTGACCGACATTATTAATCATGCTTAGGAACTACGTTTGGCGGGACTCGTACGCTGCAAGGACCAAGGTATGGTTTTCATGCAGTCTGTTGCCTACCGGTTTACACCGGCTTGTGTGTTGTTTGTTTTTCTGTGTGTTTATGACTTTGTAAGATTAAACCATGGAACAAGTTTACAATCATTGTTGTTATTGTGATGTGTGCGTACCGATACCGGTAACCTCAAATGCGTACTAATTGTTAGTTAACCAATATTAGGAAAACATAAGAGAACGGTATCCGGTAAAAACGTTTCCAACCAAAGGAACGTTCTAACCACGGCTATGTATGAGTTGGTTGTGGTTTGTGTTATCGAATTGTTCCTCATTTCCCTTATGTGTTAACCGGGGAGTGAGGAATCCGGTCGTTCCAGTCACGCGTGTATATACGGGGGTCGACATCTGAATCAGATTCGGCTCTCTCCTTATGTTAGGGTTGTTTTCCTTTTTGGATTTCAACCTCCCACAAGCTTAGTCAAAGCTTACCTACCTGACTTCCACTCGGCTAGGGGGAATTTGTATGGTGTGCTCGGATCACTATATCCGACTCATTTTTAAGTTAAGTTACTCGTTCGACTAACCGAACGGTAACGAGTTATGTAACAAGCTTAACATGAGGGTGAAATCATTCTCCAGGCTTACTATGTTGACTAACTATGTTGGTTGTTTCCTAAAGTGAAATGTTCTCACTATGTATGTGTTGTTATTGCTATGCAAATATTTCTTGCTGTGTAATATGTATGTTGTATGTTAAAATCAATGCCATGTTATCATGACAATTAGTTGCGTGTATCCCGGTAGTCAGCGGGCTGCACGTTAACCATACCAGCCAAGGGTTGCTGACCCCCTTGGGGGCTCCATATTTATTTGCAGGATGAGGATCGAGGAAGCGGATTGGCTTTAGATTCTAGGATATTGGATTCTTTTGGTATATTTTGGATGATGGACCCGGGATGCGCCTATGCTCCCGTGGTGGTATATTTTGGTATAACAGTTATACAATGAAGGTTGTAAATATTTATACTCGGTAAATGTTGATGTATTTATGGTTATTAGTCTTATGCTCGGGAGTCTGTTCATCAGACCAATACAGATGTATGTATTCTACTTTGTTAGCCACGTGGGTGGCTAACGGCGTGTAACACCAACTCGTTCAGTTATCGTTTATGTTATATATTTCTGCTGCAGAATCATTTTATCGTTAAGTTTACAGTAGGGGTGTTACAAAAAGTGGTATCAGAGCTAAGCATCGCTCTGATGACCGGAATACCGAGCTTAGGAAGAACCGAGTTAGGATTTGAGACTTTGGGTTAAGGGCTGAGTGATAACGTGAGAGATACGCTAGTTAGGAATTACCAGTGAGTACTGGAAACCTACTGAAATACCCCTAAATTAATTTAAATTAATTTAGGGGATTTCTTTTATTAAAAATTAAATTATTATATGTAATTATGAATATTGAAATATTATATGGAATTATGAAATTTATTTAGGGGTTTTCTCCTATTTAACCCTAATTATTATACATTATTATATAGTATTATGAATTTAATAATAAGATTTATAAGTCAATAAATCTTGGGAAAATTATTAAACACTCCAAATATTATAAAGATTTTAGGAAGTGTTGGAACATTGTTTTGAAACATAAAAGTCAATATAAAATTCTAGGAACCTTAAAGCTTATTAAGCCTTGCTAGTGTTGACTTTTTGAGAATGGTCAAACCAGGTCATGAAACCTATACCAAAAAATAGGTTATGAAAAACCATGAAGATCGATAAAAAGAACGTCAAAAACGGATCATCCTGGCCAAAGTTATGTTAGATTGAAGTTTTGAATCAAAATTTTAAGAAGTGCCACGTGTCACTCTGTAGTAGGTCGCCCACACTTAGCCGATTTCCTTCCCTGATTTTCGTAACCGATTTCACTTCCTAGCCCTAACTTTAGACGGCTATAACTTTCACATTACTCAATATTTTTCCATGCCGTCTTCACCACTCTCTTCTCCTTAATTCCCTCTTTACAACCGTAACTCATACAAGCCCTAACTCATTCTACATCGACGGGAAAGTTGATCCAAAGTTGCCAGCTTTCGAGTTCGTAACCCAGATTCCAGTTTTTATTCGATTTCAGGTAATGTTCGTCTTGCCATAACTTCCTCGTCTTTCAACCAAATTTCGATTTCTTTAGCTCGTTTTAAAGAGCTCTAATCCATCTACAACCTTCATGTTGACGACCAAATCTAATTCTTAATCATATGGAAGATATAGGCGTCTAAAGGTACGACCTCGATCTGGTCGCGTTTTGCCCAGAATTTTTCCAGAAACGAGAAGGTAAACTCGTAACTTTCGGGTTTGATTTCTTCTTGTGTGTTGTGAGTTAGAGTGAGTTATTGCTATAATTGTGTAGAGTTAAGTTTCCTCTTTAGATTAAGCCCAAGAACTAGTTCTAACTCGTTCTGTACTGAAAATTATAGTGTCGCAAAGACAGCTACTCGAACAACCGAGTTCGAATTTTTTTTCCAGAAAACTGAAATCGAATCCCTTCGTTGGTGCTCCTCCGGTAAGTTTTTCTTCCAATTCCTCCGTTGTTGACCTTGGTTATTTCATTATCGGTGATTCCCATCTACCAATTTAATCGAGAGAATTTCTCGAATTCGGATTGAAAATAGCATGAACCCTAGGTTGTGCAAACCCAGAATTGTTTTCTCCAATTAGTGCACCATAGATCGTAAAATCGGTACCATTGGAACCGCAAGAGAATTTCGAATCCATAGAAACAAAAATCATCGAATTTGGTTCTGTGAGTTGAGAGAAATTAACAGATTAGTACTCGGGTAATGCGCTGGGGATTGGGGATGAACTCGAGGATTTTCGGCCGTCCGATCGTAGGTTTTAGGAACGGACGGCCGAGATTAGATCTGGGGAGTTTAAGTTGGTTATGAGTTTTAATATTTCCAAAATTAAACCCTAACTTGTTGAATTAATTTAAATACCTTCCCGAAGGTATTTTGACTTGAAATTTTAACCATAGATTCTTTATTTAATCTAGTTTATTTTGATGTAAATTATTATTTGGTTTTGGAGTTTTTAAACATAAGTTATGATTTTTACAAGTTACGGGTTTTCTGGAATTATTTGGCTAAATTAAAAAGATATTTTTATGAAATAAAAATTTATAATATGTCTAAAATGTTATAGTTACTGTATATTAAGTTTGGGAATTTTTGGGCAACGGGAAAAGGTTTTAAAAATTGTGTTTGTGAGTTTTTCATAAGAATAATTTAAATATAGTTTTTAATGTAATCAAAAATTAAAGTATAGTTGATTAATGAACTTTATAGGTTGGGGAAAATATAATAAGACTAATTAACATTTAATACAGTATGTTTATAAATATTTTGGGTATTAACTTTAAGTGAAGTAAAAATTGTTACATATATTTATATATATTTATATGAGAGAAATAAATAGAAACTTATATTAAATCAAGGAATTTAACTAAACTACATTTTATTTATTATATATAATATGGAAGCTAATATGTTTAACTAAAACTAAGGGAAATACTCTATTTTATAAACCATAAATCAGTTTTGGATATGTCTAAAAGATATTAGATATAATTAAATACAATAGAATTTCTTAAAGAATGTTCTGGATAAATCTTAATATATGTAGGTATATGTATATATATATAAATACAATAAAAATAGATGAAGGAAATAACATTCCTTGTGAGAAATATAATAGGAAGGATATATATATATACGATAAATAAATAAATAAAAGGAATAAAATACCTTATAGAAAATAGGATATGAAGGAATTAATGAGTTAAACTAAACCTCTACATGATACTAATAAAAGAATATTATATGAGGTGGTATTAATTTATGGTTATAGGTTGAGTTTTTAGTTATCTTTGAGTTTCTAAGATTTATATAAACCGTATTTAAACACATGTATTTATTTAGTCAATAACCACAATGTAAATCTATAATTTGGTTAAGAAATTAATAAGTTGAAATTTAGGAATGTTTGTAATTGGTCTACATAAAGGGTTACACAAATAGATCTTATTATATAATTAATAATAAAATGAATGAAATACTTTTACATTTAAAAGTTCTTATTATATAAACAATAGTAAAATAAATGAGTTACTTGTACATCTAAATGTGAAGAGGATAAATAAGTCTAGATTTAATTATTTCTTAATATTTATAGTATTGAGTAATAACTTAATATTTTAAGATAAAATCATTAAAAGGGATTATGATATAAAACTACATTAAACTATGATTAGGAATTTAATCTAAATAATAATCCTTAAGTTTCTTACAACTAGTTAAGCCATATAAATACATTTAACACCAATATTCAGGATGTGAGTTTATAGTTAAGTAATGTATTTAGTAGTTAGAATTTATAAGGAGGTTTGTAAATAGAAATTAGATACTTAAAATCTTTAAACCTAATTTAATTGAAATTAGGTTACATAAGAGATTATATTGATTTACCTTTTGACACTGGAAATATTAATGTGTCATTTGAATATAAGGTATGGAGATTGTTCAGAATATATTATCTTATTAAGTAATTGACAATTTCACTTACGAACCAGAATTTAATTCTTTGATAAATTCTACCTCATGCTAAGATATAATGTCCATCCTAAATACAATAAAGGGAATTGATTTATTAAGTTATTCTTTTGAAACTTTAGGTTTTGTAAACAATATAAAATGTATTTAAGACTTGAGTTTAACGAAGTTAATATAAAAGGATTATACATGGTCTATAGAGAGAATGTGTGTAAAAGTAAAAACAGTTAGGGAATTAAATGTAAGTAAGGATACATAAAAGGTTATCTTAAGACACCTTATTATAAAGTTATGGTTAAGTAAATAATATACCTTGTGGATACTAAATGTGAGAGTTCGATAAGTTTGAGTTAACTATAATATGGTTATTTCAAGATGAAAAGTAATTTAACAACTTATGACAAGATTAATAGATGGTTGTAGTTAAAGGCCATTCTGAACTAAAGATAAGATAATTGAGTTTAGTAGCTCAAATAAGTTATACTAAAATGCATCTACACAACACTACGATTTCAGTATACGGGATGTAGATCTTAATTAAGTTAAGGGGGAAGGCTTAGTTATAATGGATTATCTAGTAGATATTGATAAAGATACACAGTCAATAAATTGTGAAATAATAGTATAGTATTCTAAGATAAACCCATCATTGGTCATAACACGATGTATGTCCTAAAGTAAGAGTAAAAATATTGTGCTTAAGAATTGTTATTGAAATTCTAAGACTTGATTGAATAACGTATAATGCCCTTATGTTATTAGGGTCTTTAATGTGGGAATTAAGGTTAAGTATGGGTAAAGTGGATAAGGGTGGAACAATTAACTAGTGTTGATAAATACATTCCTTGGTCTTACAACCTTGAGTAATACAACGTTCTCAGACAAGTCAAAGATTATACATAACATTTGAGTGAGGGCTTAAAGGATAATTGAGACTTTGAAATAAGAGTAAGGAGTTTATTTAAGCGTAACATAGGCTACGAGTGGTTGATGATGGATTACCTTTAATATTCTTCAGAGTACTGTTGATTGTTTGCGCAAGTTGATTAGAACTGCTACAACGTTACCCAGGTACGATTTCTCGTACTCAGCTTGTTGTTGGACCTTCTGAAATGTTTTGTACGATTTCTCGTACTACGTTATTTTTGCTGAGTGACTTGTGGAATGTTTTGGGAAACGCTAACTGGCTTTAAGAGGAACTTCTAAAAATCAGAAATGGTTGTGTGACTGACTCAGCTTGTGTGACTAACTGAGCCTTGGATGTGAAACTTACAAGGGTATTGGTTCCTTCTATCTGGTGCCCCGTTTTAGACATTGGCTGCTTAGGGTTTACGCTTCTGCACTCTGTAGGACTGAGTGTTTTGGTATTGCTCTGGGTAGTTGGTGATCTAGTGGGAATATGGGGAAAGTTATTCTTGGTATTGAGTATGGATTATTTCTAATAAGTGGTGCACACACTTTTCACCGATGACTGAGAACGGGTCGGTGGCAGCGGAGGTCTGCTATACCTCGCCCTTTGTGGCAACTGACAGCGGAGGTCTGTTTACCTCGCCCTTTGTGGCAACTGACAGCGGAGGTCTGTTTACCTCGCCCTTGTGGCAACTAACTGGCGGTGGGGGCCATCTCTCCCAATTGGTTTATTCCACTCTTGAGTATATTTTGTCTATGGGAATCATCTTCTGAAATGGTGGAGACATAAACTGTCTACCACGGGTTATGGATATTAATGTCACTTCTGGTCCTTTGTGACTACTTAAGTCTTTCACTTCTTAACCAGAATTGGTTCTAACATCAACAATGGATGCTTACTAACTATGTGGTGTGACTACTTAAGTGGATGACTTGGTTTGGAAGTTCTCTATCTTTATCTTTGTCTTGTTTTCCTTTCTCTTTAAACTTGATTGTTTTGAAGTGCTTTATCTCTGTTTTACTTTTAAGAGTTTGTTTTCATGTTACTATTTATTTTGAAGAGTTATGTTTTATAAATTTGTTTTTGGAGAATTGTACCAGTTCCATTCCAGGGAACTGACTCACCCCTCTCGGGGTGGGCTGCTTGGTTTCATCTTGCAGGTACGAATTGATTTACAGGTGGCCACGAAGAGAATGAGCGTTTGGGATGGGACTAGGTTTTGTGGAGAGTTAATGTGTTTAATTTCTATTATGTTGGTGTTAAGTTTTTCTCGAGTTCAGACCGTAGCTGTTGTAGATTGTAAGTTGTAATTGGCGAGGTTTGGTGCCGGGTGTTTGGAACCCGATGGTCTGTAGCACCTTTAGTTTATTTTCCGCTGTTGTTTTGTTATTATAGGGGTGTTACAGAAAGTGGTATCAGAGCGTAGTTACGCTCTGAACCCGAGAAAACAAGCCGAGTGAAATACTTAGATTATAGGTGCACTTAAAACTGGGGAACTGGGGTAGAATTGGGAAGTGAGGACTCCAGTAAGGCACGACTCCTAACCCTTTTTGGAATTGTGAACGATTCCTTTACATACTTTTCTTTTGTGAATGTCTGTTGAGTGTGATGTGTTGTTATACCGTTCCAACAATAAACTACAAAAAATATATATATATATATAAGTTTGGAACATCCTATATTAAGTACGATAAGATTTTGGTTGAGATATCCAAATATTAAACTATTTTTCAAAAGCATACGCATGGAGAATACATTGCTAAAAATGCAATCCTTTAAAAGCTAGTACACAAATTCCTAGAATTTTAAAGAATTCTTTTGGTTGAAAACAGTATACAAATAGAACTTTACATAACTAAATTAGTATTGATATTATGTGAAAGTACTTCCACTCCTGTAAAGTTGAAAATAAATCTCAAGAATTACTTGGTACAAATTGTTGCCTAAAGGTAATGTTTGGATAAATCTTAAGTCTAGAAAATTGTTAAGCTAACAAGAACTAGTAGCGTATTAGAAAAGATCAACATCTGACCTTGTAAAACACATTACAACTCTATGTTAACTTTAGAAAGAAAACACATAAACCTAACACCCTACGGGAAGTGCCTGGTGCGACGAACTCCTAGGCTGAAAGTAGTGGGGGTGCACACCCACTTCTAGAAGTTTAGGGGCTAGACAAGCCTTGTCATCTAACTGTAAATAATCTGCTACGCAGGTGATGGATTGTGTTGAACTTGAGGGGAAGTGGTGGTAAGACGTTACCATCAGGAAATCTTGAGCTAGGCATATTTCATTGCTAACCACAATGAACAAATCAAAATTTGTATCTTAAGATCCGGTATTAAAACTCACAAATGTAAAGGGTTTATTGAGTTAGATCTTTGGTGAAAAACCTATATATGGAGGAAGGGGATTAAGTTCGGGTACTCCAAGATACAACATCTACCCCTGGTTGGATATAAAAAAAAATCAATAAAAGAAGTTACTTAAGGATTGAGTGGAGTAATACTAAACTAAGTATCATTGATCCTTAAATACTTGAGTATTGAGCATCTTAAAAAAATAAAATAAATAAATAAATAAATAAATTTGAGAGTTACTTAAAGATTGAAAATCCTCATGTTTACTTGGAAGTTTAACATTATACAGGTATAAAATTTTAAAAGACACACTAAGAGTGATATTTACCAAAAGCCACCATTGTCTAAGAGAGTACTAAGATTTAATAATCAGAAGAATACTTACATAGAACAAACCTTAAGGAAAATAATCACCAAGAGTGAGTGAGTTCTCATTAGACTAATGCATTTGACCTAAAATTTTATACAGGGTCCCTACCTTAAAATATATATATATATATAAATTTTAAGATAAAGAAATCAGATTTTGGAGCTACATTATAATTGATAAGAACTTCCTTAGATTCTCTCTTGGGTGAAATTATGTAAATATATAATAAGTAAATTTTATGAAGTAAACACTGAAAGATTCGTCTAAAATATGATAGTTAATTATAAAAACAATTGGAAACTTGAAAAGTCATAGAAAATATTTATTTATAGAGTTTTAACATATGGTTGGCTATAACCCTTGAAGATAATTTTGGAAGATTATTAAATGATCTGAAATATTATTCTAAACTACTCAAGTATGTTACACCTGATTTATAGCTTGTTAATACAATTGATATGATAAATGATCATATATGGACATATAAATTCGTATCAGACATTAAACGAATGGATAATCTCATAAGATAAAATTTTATAATCACCAAGGAAATACAAATACATAACAATCAAGAGATACAGATATATGTAACGATCATAGATAAAATCAACGGTGCAGTAAAATTTACAATAAAGTTGGTTAATAAGGTGTTGAATTCTTTTATTGTGCCGTTAGTAGCGGTACGAGGGCGTACCTTAGCTCTTTTAAGGGGGATATGCTGGCATACTCCTCCTTCGTTATCTCATCCGGATTATGCCTCGTTGCATTGTTAGTAATGAGAGGTGTTTGTATGTATGTAGTTTTACGTTGTGGCACAGTACTTTGTCACGTTTGTGTTGTGTTTTGTTTCAGTTTATATTTTGATTCACTTTGATTTGATTTCGGTACCCTTGAGTGGAATGTTGAAATGGAGATAAAGGATTGGAATGGTATGGATATCATTGAGGCTATTATTGTCTCAGCACACCCGAAGCGGTGTGAGTGCCTATTAGTTGGTTGTTAAACTTCGAGGCGAAGTTTCTTTTAAGGGGGATATGCTGAAATACCCCGAAATTAATTTAAATTAATTTAAGGGATTTCTTTTATTAAAAATTAAATTATTATATGTAATTATGAATATTGAAATATTATATGGAATTATGAATTTATTTAGGGGTTTTCTCCTATTTAACCCTAATTATTATACATTATTATATAGTATTATGAATTTAATAATAAGATTTATAAGTCAATAAATCTTGGGAAAATTATTAAACACTCCAAATATATTATAAAGATTTTAGGAAGTGTTGGAACATTGTTTTGAAACATAAAAGTCATATAAAATTCTAGGAACCTTAAAGCTTATTAAGCCTTGCTAGAGTTGACTTTTTGAGAATGGTCAAACCAGGTCATGAAACCTATACCAAAAAATAGGTTATGAAAAACCATGAAGATCGATAAAAAGAACGTCAAAACGGATCATCCTAGCCAAAGTTATGTTAGATTGAAGTTTTGAATCAAAATTTTAAGAAGTGCCACGTGTCACTCTGTAGTAGGTCGCCCACACTTAGCCGATTTCCTTCCCTGATTTTCGTAACCGATTTCACTTCCTAGCCCTAACTTTAGACGGCTATAACTTTCACATTACTCAATATTTTTCCATGCCGTCTTCACCACTCTCTTCCCCTTAATTCCCTCTTTACAACCGTAACTCATACAAGCCCTAACTCATTCTACATCGACGGGAAAGTTGATCCAAAGTTGCCAGCTTTCGAGTTCGTAACCCAGATTCCAGTTTTCATTCGATTTCAGGTAATGTTCGTCTTGCCATAACTTCCTCGTCTTTCAACCAAATTTCGATTTCTTTAGCTCGTTTTAAAGAGCTCTAATCCCTCTACAACCTTAATGTTGATGACCAAATATAATTCTTAATCATATGGAAGATATAGGCGTCTAAAGGTACGACCTCGATCTGGTCGCGTTTTGCCCAGAATTTTTCCAGAAACGAGAAGGTAAACTCGTAACTTTCGGGTTTGATTTCTTCTTGTGTGTTGTGAGTTAGAATGAGTTATTGCTATAATTGTGTAGAGTTAAGTTTCCTCTTTAGATTAAGCCCAAGAACTAGTTCTAACTCGTTCTGTACTGAAAATTATAGTGTCGCAAAGACAGCTACTCGAACAACCGAGTTCGAATTTTTTTTCCAGAAAACTGAAATCGAATCCCTTCGTTGGTGCTCCTCCGGTAAGTTTTTCTTCCAATTCCTCCGTTGTTGACCTTGGTTATTTCATTATCGGTGATTCCCATCTACCAATTTAATCGATTAAGCATTTAATCGAGAGAATTTCTCGAATTCGGATCGAAAATAGCATGAACCCTAGGTTGTGCAAACCCAGAATCGTTTTCTCCAATTAGTGCACCATAGATCGTAAAATCGGTACCATTGGAACCGCAAGAGAATTTCGAATCCATAGAAACAAAAATCATCGAATTTGGTTCTGTGAGTTGAGAGAAATTAACAGATTAGTACTCGGGTAATGCGCTGGGGATTGGGGATGAACTCGAGGATTTTCGGCCGTCCGATCGTAGGTTTTAGGAACGGACGGCCGAGATTAGATCTGGGGAGTTTAAGTTGGTTATGAGTTTTAATATTTTCAGAATTAAACCCTAACTTGTTGAATTAATTTAAATACCTTCCCGAAGGTATTTTGACTTGAAATTTTAACCATAGATTCTTTATTTAATCTAGTTTATTTTGATGTAAATTATTATGGTTTTGGAGTTTTTAAACATAAGTTATGATTTTTACAAGTTACGGGTTTTCTGGAATTATTTGGCTAAATTAAAAATATTTTTATGAAATAAAAATTTTATAATATGTCTAAAATGTTATAGTTACTGTATATTAAGTTTGGGAATTTTTGGGCAACGGGAAAAGGTTTTAAAAATTGTGTTTGTGAGTTTTTCATAAGAATAATTTATAATATATAGTTTTTAATGTAATCAAAAATTAAAGTATAGTTGATTAATGAACTTTATAGGTTGGGGAAAATATATAAGACTAATTAACATTTAATACAGTATGTTTATAAATATTTTGGGTATTAACTTTAAGTGATGTAAAAATTGTTACATATATTTATATATATATTTATGATAGAATAAATAGAAACTTATATTAAATCAAGGAATTTAACTAAACTACATTTTATTTATTTATATAATATGGAAGCTAATATGTTTAACTAAAACTAAGGGAAATACTCTATTTTATAAACCATAAATCAGTTTTGGATATGTCTAAAAGATATTAGATATAATTAAATACAATAGAATTTCTTAAAGAATGTTCTGGATAAATCTTAATATATGTAGGTATATGTATATATATATATATATAAACAATAAAAATAGATGAAGGAAATAACATTCCTTGTGAGAAATATAATAGGAAGGATATATATATATATACGATAAATAAATAAATAAAAGGAATAAAATACCTTATAGAAAATAGGATATGAAGGAATTAATGAGTTAAACTAAACCTCTACATGATACTAATAAAGAATATTATATGAGGTGGTATTAATTTATGGTTATAGGTTGAGTTTTTAGTTATCTTTGAGTTTCTAAGATTTATATAAACCGTATTTAAACACATGTATTTATTTAGTCAATAACCACAATGTAAATCTATAATTTGGTTAAGAAATTAATAAGTTGAAATTTAGGAATATTTGTAATTGGTCTACATAAAGGGTTACACAAATAGATCTTATATATAATTAATAATAATATGAATGAAATACTTTTACATTTAAATGTTCTTATTATATAAACAATAGTAAAATAAATGAGTTACTTGTACATCTAAATGTGAAGAGGATAAATAAGTCTAGATTTAATTATTCTTAATATTTATAGTATTGAGTAATAACTTAATATTTTAAGATAAAATCATTAAAAGGGATTATGATATAAAACTACATTAAACTATGATTAGGAATTTAATCTAAATAATAATCCTTAAGTTTCTTACAACTAGTTAAGCCATATAAATACATTTAACACCAATATTCAGGATGTGAGTTTATAGTTAAGTAATGTATTTAGTAGTTAGAATTTATAAGGAGGTTTGTAAATAGAAATTAGATACTTAAAATCTTTAAACCTTTAATTAGATGAAATTAGGTTACATAAGAGATTATATTGATTTACCTTTTGACACTGGAAATATTAATGTGCCATTTGAATATAAGGTATGGAGATTGTTCAGAATATATTATCTTATTAAGTAATTGACAATTTCACTTACGAACCAGAATTTAATTCTTTGATAAATTCTACCTCATGCTAAGATATAATGTCCATCCTAAATACAATAAAGGGAATTGATTTATTAAGTTATTCTTTTGAAACTTTAGGTTTTGTAAACAATATAAAATGTATTTAAGACTTGAGTTTAACGAAGTTAATATAAAAGGATTATACATGGTCTATAGAGAGAATGTGTGTAAAAGTAAAAACAGTTAGGGAATTAAATGTAAGTAAGGATACATAAAAGGTTATCTTAAGACACCTTATTATAAAGTTATGGTTAAGTAAATAATATACTGAAATACCCCGTAATTAAAATAGCGATTAATTAGGCTAATAAATAATTTAGAAGCTTAATTAAGTGTAAATAATTATTAGGGAACAAATCCCGAAGGAAACGGACCTTTAAAACGGTTTAAAAACATTACCGAACCTTAAAGCGCGTTTTTCGAGGTAACCGGGAAAACGTGTCTTTAAGCAGGTCAAATAGACTCGTAACAGTTTTGGTCAACTAAATATTCATTAATAAATATTAGTGAAGCTGTAGGACCAATAAAATCAATAAAACGAGAGACTAGTAAAAACTGTCAAAAACGACAAGTTGTGGGGTAGAAATATAAATAACACAAACTTATGTGTCCAAGATTGCAAATAAATTTCAAAACCCCCATGCTCTCTCTGTGTGTGTCCGATTGTGCTTTCCCCCTCTCTCTCACACACTCACTCACTATTTACAAAAGACAAAAATCATAAAAGTAACCCTCACCTCACTTCCTACTCTCTCTCCTCCCTATTCTCTTTTCCCTCACGTGAACAAGCACCCCACACCCTCTCTTTTCTCCTTCCTTCTACCTCCATGCGATTCCATGGCTGCTTAAGAAAAACAACACAAAACTCACCTTCTCTCCTTTGTAACTCTCTCCACACTCTTCCAAAAATTGTAAAAATTACACCATTGTGTTCCTCTCATCTAGAGCTACATTTCCATCTTTCCAAAACTTGAAAACAAGCATTTTCATTTTCATGGGTATGCACCATTTGAAGCTTCAACACCACCATTAGAGCCACCTTGGTCTCCTTGTTCTTCTAAGGTAAAAACATTTCGAAAACTCTATCTTTTTCTAGCCCTTGTGGGCAAAACGAGATTCATGAACTAAACCCTTGTTCTTCCTCTTGTTCTAGCCGATTTTGGCTTATTGGTGGAGTTGGAAATATTGTTCTTGAGCCACTCCAAGCTCCATTTGAACCCTTGCAAGGTAATATAAATCCTAAACCCTAAAACTTGTATTAAGACCTAGAAATGGATAGGGTTAGTTTTAGTGTATTAAAATAGTATATTGAAATGTATTTGTATGGTTGTAGTAGTAGAGAACTTGAGTTAAAACCGGTGGAAAGAAGGAAGGAAGGAGAAAGAAGGAGAAAGGAAATCTAGAAGAGAATCAAGGTAATAATGCTCACCCTTGTATAGCCTTGTATATGTATAATGTAACAGATTTTTAGAAGTAAAAATGTGTATTGTAAATGATAATGCATTAGTAGTATAATGTGTAAGAGGAAATAAGTATTTTGAAGCCTTTGAAAACATTGTAAAAGTTGTTGCAAAACAGATGGGAATTTAGTTGTTGAGTGCAGGAAATTTTAGTGTTGTCTTGTTGTAGTATTTGTGTATGGGAGTTTGTATATTTTTGGTTATTGAAACAGGTGAGATAAGTGTTGAAATGTGAGTAAAACAATGTGGTGAGTGTATAAAAATACAAGGGAGACTATGGCAAAATTTACCTAGGATTGGAACACTTAGTGAATTTAAACTAGGTGAATGAAGAGTGTTGTAACAGATTTTGATTAAGGAAAATAGAGGGTAAGTTGAGAGAGCTAGGTAATGGATTCTAGATGCATTAGGAGTGTTAGAAATGACATTAGGAGAGGGAGATGTAGAGGAGAAGTGTAAGTGTTAAAATCTGTAGCATAAGGTAACTAGAGAAGAAACTAGTTGAGTGTTGAGTGAAACTTGGAAAATTATGTGAGTGAATGAGTATAGAATTGTTTAAGGAGTTAATGATTGAACTAAGGTGTATTAGGAGGTTTAATTAGTGTCAAAACATGTGGGATTAGGTGTAGGAACAATGGGGAAGTAGTGGGTAAAAGAGAGGACTGAAAACAGAAATGAAAATGCAAATACTGGGCCGGACCGAACTTGCGACCGGACTTGCAAGTTCGGTCGAGCCCAGATTTACAAAGACGGGTGAGCTACTGGAATCGACCGGACTTGCGACCGGACTTGCAAGTTCGGTCGGACCAGGAATTTTCCCCGTCTGTAACCTACTGGAATCGACCGGACTTGCGACCGGACATGCAAGTTTGGTCGGCCAGAAAAATTTCCATCCTGTAACCTACTGGAATCGACCGACTTGCGACCGGACATGCAAGTTCGGTCGGCCCAGGAAAATTTCCCGAGGATGCTACTGGAATCGACCGGACTTGCGACCGGACATGCAAGTTCGGTCGGCCAGAAGAATTTCCGTAACCTGAGCTACTGGAAGCGACCGAACTTGCGACCGGACTTGCAAGGTCGGTCGGGCCAGGAATTTTCGGTACTGGTAGCTACTGGAATGGACCGGACTTGCAAGGTCGGTCGCAAGTCCGGTCCTGACAAAAAAAAAAAAAAATTATTTTTTTTAATTTAAATAATAATTGTATATTTATATGTATATGTATACCCATACATATATGTATAGTATATGTGTGTGTAAGCCTGCAAACCTTGAGTAAGAAGATAGAACCTAAGTAAAGGAAAAGTAAGTAAGTAAGTGTAAGTGTAAGAAGTTCAGGGACATAGTAAGTATGAGATAAGTATGATAGCTAGATTAATCATTTAATTGTATGTATGTAATAGGATTTGACTTGTGACACCGGAGGCACGTTTGGAAACACGTACAACGGTGAACGGTATGGATTCCTCATGCCCCGGGTGCTATCTTGGTTACTCTGATTTGTGTGTTGTGTGCTAATTGATCACCAAATAAGATAAATGCACGAATCGGAGTTAATATGCATACTTGTGAATATGTAGTGTTGTATTATGTTGTATATTTCCTTTAAATCCTAGTTTGTATACTTCATGAAATGTATGGATGATATGAATGTGTGTATGTATGATGTACTGTACTGTGACCGATTGTGATGAGTTGGACTTCTAACTTGTTCCTAACAAGCTAACCATCCTAACTTAAAATGGTAATTAAATTGGGATGAGTAGAAGTCCGATATAGTTTCGGCCACGCGTGAGGATGCGGAGTCACGAGAGGTTGGCTCCAATTCCTGACTCTTAAACTGGTCCACGGCCCAAATCCCTTAAGTGGGTAGCATCCCGGATTAATGAGTCAAGTAAATCCCGGATGTGGGACGGTGTAGTCCCCAAGGCCAGAGGTCCCGACGACTTGACTTGAGTATAAGTAAGTAAGTAAGAATGATAGTAAAGTAAAAAGGAAGTAAGTATTGTAAGTAAGAAGAAGTAAGTAATGAGTAAAAGAGTAAAGCATTCCGACTACCCGGCATAATTGGGCTAACCTTGGGAAGGTAAGTAAGGTGTGTACTTGTAATGTTGCCTTGGATTGTGTAATGTATTGTATGAGCATGTATGATGTATGAAAGCACGTATGTATGAATAATGAATGCATGTTTAGTGGACGTCAAATAGTCGGCGTGCCCTAGCTAGCACGCGGTATATGCGAAGTTTATGCGCAGCAATTTGCTGAGCCCTTGGGCACCATTTTACTACACGCAGGTACTCGAGATTGATGAAGATGTGAAGATTTCCTTCCATTCTTTTATCTTCTTTTTGGTTGTAAACAATGATTTGAGATGGGTGTACTAAGTAGTACAGGGCTACAGTTTTTGATTAGCCGGTGTACCATGGGGTACACCTTTTGGATAATGGAAGTATTGGATTGGTATGATGAGTAGCTTTAGAAACTCATTCTTTTGGGAAGCTTGAAAGATTGTAATTGAATATACTTTAAATACTCGGTGATCCAGGATGTAAGTATTTGACCTATGTTATTTTGGTAAGTAAATTAGTAGCTCGGTACGTTGTGTTCATCAGACCGTGACTGTAAGTATTAGTAGCCTAGCTAGCCGTATGGGCGGTTAGCGGCATTGTTTCACCCGCCGTAGTAAGTAAGTAGTAATTCCGCTGCGAACTCTAGGATTAACAGGACGATTAGACGGAAGCATAGGATTAGCGGTGGGGTTTACAAAAAGTGGTATCAGAGCGTAGTTCGCCTCTGATGTCCATAGTACCGAGCATAGGGGATTACCGAGTTAGGATTTCAACCGTCTTAAGACGGATACTTAGAAACCTAGCTAGGAACTACCGTTGCTAACAACGGATACCCTTAACGTTCTGATGAACGATACCTTGCTTAAATTCCAGACCTTTGAGTCCTATCTTGCAAAGCCTAACGTACTGTTAAACATTCAGATGTCAGGACGAGGCCGAGGCCGACCTAGAGGCGAAGCCTCAGATGGAACTGGCGCGCAGACGATAGCTGAGATCGTCGCCGCCACGGTAGCACAGATGCTACCACAAGTTATACAAGCTGTACAACAATCTCAGCAGAACCAAACTCAAACGGGACCAACCCCTCCCCCTCCACCCAGAGAGCTAACTGGGTAAAGCTGTAGCGGAACTCCGCCCTCCTTGCTTTAGGGGCGAGAGTGATCCGGCTAAGCTAGAAGCATACATCTCCGAGATGGAGACTGCCTTTGAAACACTCGAAGCTCCTGCTGGAGTTCGAGTCAGAGTAGCAGCCTACTACCTCAAGGATGCTGCAATGGATTGGTGGAAGCTGGTCAGCAAGAGATGTCAGCGACCCCACATTCGACTGGGATTCTTTTGCATCACTTCTCCGATCTAAGTACTATCCGGAACATGTCAAGACCAAGAAGAGGCTGGAACTTGACGCCTTAAAGATGACAGACAAGATGTCTGTGGATGAGTACTATAGGACTTTCACCTCCATTCTCCGTCTCCTCCCTGATCTTGGATACACGGCCAGGTGTTGGTCGATCGCTTCTATGGCGGTCTGAGCCATCGCCTTCGGTACGGTATGGGCTACACCAGATTTACCTCCCTTCAGGTAAATAACGGGTAACCCTTAGTATCATGTCAATTCCTTATTCCTTGAATCCTTGAATCTTTTCCTTACTCTTTCCAAGTGAGAATCCCGGCTAATACCGAAATTTCAGGAGTGTTATCACGCGGCTTCTCGCGTTGAGATCACTTGCCAATTGAGGGATGAAGAAACCGCGCTGAAGCGCAAGGCCAATAACAGAATACCAGCACCGAGGAGCAGAACCAGGGAAACTGGAAGAAGAAGAAAGGGAACTTCTTTTCTCAGAAGAAGTCCCCAAGTGAGAGCAGTGCCCACGCTGAGCAGGGCAAACCAGCTGAGATCCTTCAGCTTGGTTTCTGCCCGGTGGCAGCTAGCCACTGAGATCACACCCTCCTAAGGGTAAATTCTACTTCCAATTTGTATTCGTATAGTATCATTTCTAGTAACCCACGCACACATGTGCTAAACCCCTCCTCAGGTTCTAGCTCCGGAGCCGCCAAAACTTCTCCGACGGCCGCACCTGTGTGCAGAAAGTGCAACCAGGACCATCCTGGTAAGGATTGCTATGGGAGGAGATCAAGTGCTACAATTGCCAGAAGCTGGACACACAGCTAACAAATGCCCGGAGAGTGGAAAGCAAAGGGAAACTTCAAAACTATAAGCAGAGAGAGGGCAAGGAGGTGGCATCTGGCGATGCACCGGCCCAGCAGGCACCTCAGGGACAGGGATCCCGGGGCCCTCAGAGGGGCGCACACTCAGAGGCAGCCTGTTCTCCATGTGATTGACCGCGATGGGCCGGTTCGAAATCCGGCCAAGGTAATCACCTAAACCTTTAATCCTTGAAATAGCATGCCTGTAGTGATACTGTATGAGTGAATGCATGGTAAATCAATGAAGTGTATATGAGCATGAAATGAAGTAGTTGAAACTAGTACTACCGTAGATGAAATTTGTAACCATAGGAAACTTTAGTATCTGTTACCCAATACGGTAACCTTGAACCAAGAGAGATCGACATCACCAACCATGACTACACCAAAACAGTGTCAGGTCATCCGCCCAGGTATGATCTTATTAAGGGATACCTGACACCCGAGCGCAAATCTCAATTATTCGACGATGCAACGAGCTAGGAACGGGTCAAGGTGGATTTACACACCGAATTCCCCGGTGGAGCGAAGATGAAGCTGAAGATGATGTGCTGGGAAAGGACTGGAATCCTATACCAAGACATACCAGGACACACGACACGATGGAGCGACGCCACCGACAATACCACCAGAATTTCAGACCCTCATCACTCAAGCAGTCGAACTTGCACAACAATGTGAATCTGAACCGATTCCCGCACTTGAAGCGGACCTTTGTATCGTCAACTTCTATGAAAAAGAAGGACGACTTGGGTTACACCAAGACAGGGACGAGACAGCGGAATCTCTTGAACAAGGAGTGCCCGTAGTGTCTTGGTCCATTGGTGATGACGCCATATTCCTGTATAGCGAGCAGAAGCGTGTGGACCTCGCACAGAAACTGGTATTGAGATCAGGAGATGTCCTAATCATGGGTGGAAACTCTAGGATGCTGTATCACGGGATCAACAAGATCAAGTTGAATACGGCACCGCCGGCAATAATCAATGCCACACACATGAAACCAGGACGCCTGAACCTTACCTTTAGGAAGTATTAAATTCCTAGTATCATGTAATCTATTAGTAACGTGTATTAGAGACACGACATGTATGAGGGTTGGTTTATCAATAAAGAGCAGTGTTGATTTAATTCCACTTGTGTCCACCATCAATACTTATCCAATTGTGAATCCAATAGGTTGTGGACTCGGTACCGAAGGTAACCTGAGCATCCTCACCGAAGCACAAGCCGGCAGAAGCGGCACCATCCTAACGGGAACCTTCCCAGTAAATGGCATTGATGCCAATGTGCTATTCGACTCCGGCGCCTCTCACACTTTCGTATCACCATCTTTTGTGAAGAGGTTGAAGCTAGATGCGGATGAGCTACCGAACTTCATGGTTACTCTCCCATCGAAGGAGCGAGTAAAGTGCACCAAATATTATCAATCAGCCACAATCCAAATTAAAAACGAAGCGTTTCCCATTTCCTTCATCGAATTCAATGGATTGGGATTCGACTTAATCATTGGGATGAATTGGTTGGAGCGGCACAAGGGTAGAATCCTCTGCGCCGAGCATCGTTTGCTGCTCAAGAGTCCTTCTGGGGTTACCGTATCTTACCGCCAGAGACCGAGAGAGCCTTCGACCACCCTTATATCTGCCATGGCTATGTACCGGGAGCTCAGAAAGGGCCAAGAAGTGTATCTGTGTTATGTGCAAGACCTGGAGCGAGATCCAGAGTTCAGTGATGTACCCATTGTATCTGAGTATCCCGATGTATTCCCTAAGGAGCTACCCGGCATGCCACCACCGAGAGCAGTGGAATTTGAGATTGATCTATTGCCAGGTACCGGTCCCATTGCTAGGGCACCGTACCGCATGGCACCAGCAGAGATGACCGAATTGAAAGAGCAGTTGAGGGATCTTCTAGACAAAGGGTTTATACGCCCGAGCGTATCACCCTGGGGAGCACCGGTTCTCTTCGTGAAGAAGAAGGACGGTAGCCTCCGCCTTTGCATTGACTACCGCGAGCTGAATGCGGTCACAGTCAAAAATAAATACCCACTACCACGCTCGATGACCTATTCGACCAGTTGAAAGGAGCCTCGTCTTCTCCAAGATCGACCTCCGTTCTGGGTATCATCAGATTGCAATCAAGGAACAAGACATTGAGAAAACGGCATTCCGTACCAGATATGGCCACTACGAATTCACAGTGATGCCATTCGGTTTGTCAAACGCACCGGCAAAATTCATGGACCTCATGAATCGTTTATTCAGTGAGCAGTTGGACACTTCGGTTGTGGTCTTCATCGACGACATCCTTGTATATTCCAAATCACCAGAGGAACATGAAATTCACTTGAGGAAAGTGCTTGAGACACTGCGCGAGAACCAGCTTATGCGAAGTTCTCCAAATGCGAGTTTTGGCTTGATCAGGTATCATTCCTTGGACATGTCATCTCGAGCGCAGGTATCTCAGTTGACCCTTCTAAAGTAGAAGCTGTACGATCATGGCCTAGACCCAAGACTGTTACCGACATTAGGAGCTTTCTTGGTCTAGCCGGTTACTACCGGAGATTTGTAAGGGACTTCTCGAAAGTCGCCAAGCCCATGACTACATTGATGAAGAAAGATGCACCATTTGTATGGACAGACGACTGCGAGTATCATTTCAGAGCCTTAAGGACTCATTGACCTCAGCGCCCATCCTTACTCTTCCAGAGGGCACAGAGGGATTTGAGGTATACTGTGATGCATCAGGCAAAGGAATGGGATGCGTACTCATGCAGCATGGCAAGGTTGTTGCTTATGCCTCCCGCCAGCTGAAGAAACATGAGGAGAATTACCCGACTCACGACTTAGAGTTAGGAGCCATTGTCTTCGCCTTGAAGATATGGCGACACTATCTCTATGGGGTAAGCATCACCATCTACTCCGACCATAAGAGCTTACAGTATGTATTCACTCAGAAAGAACTCAACTTGAGACAGAGAAGGTGGATGGAGTTTCTCTCAGACTACGACATCAACCTGCAGTATAAGGAAGGGAAGGCAAAGTAGCCGACGCCCTGAGCCGTCGAGCACACTCGCTCCATTCGCTACTCGCTTCTTCTAGCTTGGTTGACGAGGTGCGAGACGCTCAGTTGAGCGACCCTTACCTAACCGAAATCAGACACAAGATCGAGAATGGTACATTTGAGAAGAAAAAGTATGATTTTAAGCTACATGAAGATGGTTTGATTCGGTTGAATGGCAGGCTATGCGTCCCCCGAAGCAATGCTGAGCTAAGGGATCGCATCCTGCGAGAGTCACATAGTTCTACATTATCAGTCCATCCGGGAGCCTCCAAGATGTACAAAGACATGAAGAGGTACTTCTGGTGGTCTGGAATGAAGTCAGATGTGACGAATTTGTATTGAGATGCTTGACATGCCAGAAGGTAAAATTTGAACACCGTAGACCGGGCGGAATGGTACAATCGATGCCAATTCCGGAGTGGAAATTTCATGATATCTCCATGGATTTTGTTGTAGGACTCCCACCTGCTAGGGGAGGACTCAACATGATCTGGGTTGTAGTAGATCGCCTTACCAAGGTTGCCAGATTCATACCGATGAAGGACACCTGGAAGGTAGTAAAGCTAGCTGAGCTTTTTGATAAGGAGATTATCAGACACCACGGAGTCCCTAAGACCATAGTATCTGACCGCGACACCAGATTTCTTTCGAGATACTGGAGAGCTACAAGGGAAGCGTTGGGTACAGAACTGAAGTTGAGTACCGCCTTCCATCCTCAGACCGACGGTCAGACAGAAAGGACCATCCAGACACTGGAGGACATGCTTCGGGCATGTGCCTTGGACTTTCAGGGGAGTTGGTTAGATAAGCTTCATCTTATCGAGTTCTCGTATAATAATAGTTATCACGCCTCGATTAAGATGTCGCCTTTCCAAGCTCTATACGGTAGACCTTGCCGTACACCCTTGTGTTGGGATGAGTCAAGCGAAGCGGTCATAATAGGACCGGAATACCTTGAGCAAGTGCAAGCCGAAGTGCAACAAATCCGAGCTAACATGAAGGCAGCCCAAGATAGACAGAAATCCTATGCGGATGTGAGACGACGCGACCTCGAGTTCGCCGTGGGCGACCAAGTGTTCTTGCGAGTTTCACCTATGAAGGGTGTCTTCAGATTTGGTCAGAAGGGCAAGCTAAGCCCAAAATTTGTAGGGCCGTACACTATCACCGAAAGAGTTGGTTCAGTAGCCTACAGGTTAGCATTACCTGAGGACTTGGGACGTGTCCATGATGTATTTCATGTGTCACAACTCAAGAAGTATATGGCTGATCCTTCTCATGTTTGGAGCCCGAGCACTTCCATTGAGCCAAACATGAGATATGTCGAAACCCCAGTGAGAATCCTTGATAGGAAGACCAGAGACACTCGCCATAAGTCTATACGAATGGTGAAGGTCCTATGGTCTAACCATGATGTCGAAGAAGCGACATGGGAGTTGGAAGATGCCATGAAGGCTAAATACCCGCAGTTATTCATAGACTAGAGTCTAGTATTTAGTATACGGGTACGGGTCGTACCCCTTTTAAGGGGGGTAGAACCCTTTGCTTTAGCATTGCTTCGGGGTAAGCATTGCATTTTGTATGGCACATGTAGTGCAAGTGAACTTGGTAGGGATGTGTATGTATGTGTAATGTGTGGTGAATGATGTGTATGTGCAATGTATGGTGTATGGTGTATTGTGTATTGTGGTATGGTATGAATGAAATGATGTATTGTGTATGTGAATTGTGATGATGTGGAAATGTGTATGCTTGCAGTGTGAAAAAGTAAACACCTCATAGGTGGTAGTAAGACACATTAGTGCAATTGGTTTGCCTAATGAGTAGAATACTTAAACTATTAACCTTGAGCAACTTTGAGGGCAAAGTTTCTTAAGGGGGGTAGATTGAAATACCCCGTAATTAAAAATAGCGATTAATTAGGCTAATAAATAATTTAGAAGCTTAATTAAGTGTAAATAATTATTAGGGAACAAATCCCGAAGGAAACGGACCTTTAAAACGGTTTAAAAACATTACCGAACCTTAAAGCGCGTTTTTCGAGGTAACCGGGAAAACGTGTCTTTAAGCGGGTCAAATAGACTCGTAACAGTTTTGGTCAACTAAATATTCATTAATAAATTTAGTGAAGCTGTAGGACCAATAAAATCAATAAAACGAGAGATAGTAAAAACTGTCAAAAACGACAAGTTGTGGGGTAGAAATATAAATAACACAAACTTATGTGTCCAAGATTGCAAATAAATTTCAAAACCCCCATGCTCTCTCTGTGTGTGTCCGATTGTGCTTTCCCCCTCTCTCTCACACACTCACTCACTATTTACAAAAGACAAAATCATAAAAGTAACCCTCACCTCACTTCCTACTCTCTCTCCTCCCTATTCTCTTTTCCCTCACGTGAACAAGCACCCCACACCCTCTTTTCCTTCCTTCTACTACCTCCATGCGATTCCATGGCTGCTTAAGAAAAACAACACAAAACTCACCTTCTCTCCTTTGTAACTCTCTCCACACTCTTCCAAAAATTGTAAAAATTACACCATTGTGTTCCTCTCATCTAGAGCTACATTTCCATCTTTCCAAAACTTGAAAACAAGCATTTTCATTTTCATGGGTATGCACCATTTGAAGCTTCAACACCACCATTAGAGCCACCTTGGTCTCCTTGTTCTTCTAAGGTAAAAACATTTCGAAAACTCTATCTTTTTCTAGCCCTTGTGGGCAAAACGAGATTCATGAACTAAACCCTTGTTCTTCCTCTTGTTCTAGCCGATTTTGGCTTATTGGTGGAGTTGGAAATATTGTTCTTGAGCCACTCCAAGCTCCATTTGAACCCTTGCAAGGTAATATAAATCCTAAACCCTAAAACTTGTATTAAGACCTAGAAATGGATAGGGTTAGTTTTAGTGTATTAAAATAGTATATTGAAATGTATTTGTATGGTAGTAGTAGAGAACTTGAGTTAAAACCGGTGGAAAGAAGGAAGGAAGGAAAAGAAGGAGAAGGAAATCTAGAAGAGAATCAAGGTAATAATGCTCACCCTTGTATAGCCTTGTATATGTATAATGTAACAGATTTTTAGAAGTAAAAATGTGTATTGTAAATGATAATGCATTAGTAGTATAATGTGTAAGAGGAAATAAGTATTTTGAAGCCTTTGAAAACATTGTAAAAGTTGTTGCAAAACAGATGGGAATTTAGTTGTTGAGTGCAGGAAATTTTAGTGTTGTCTTGTTAGTAGTATTTGTGTATGGGAGTTTGTATATTTTTGGTTATTGAAACAGGTGAGATAAGTGTTGAAATGTGAGTAAAACAATGTGGTGAGTGTATAAAAATACAAGGGAGACTATGGCAAAATTTACCTAGGATTGGAACACTTAGTGAATTTAAACTAGGTGAATGAAGAGTGTTGTAACAGATTTTGATTAAGGAAAATAGAGGGTAAGTTGAGAGAGCTAGGTAATGGATTCTAGATGCATTAGGAGTGTTAGAAATGACATTAGGAGAGGGAGATGTAGAGGAGAAGTGTAAGTGTTAAAATCTGTAGCATAAGGTAACTAGAGAAGAAACTAGTTGAGTGTTGAGTGAAACTTGGAAAATTATGTGAGTGAATGAGTATAGAATTGTGTAAGGAGTTAATGATTGAACTAAGGTATATTAGGAGGTTTAATTAGTGTCAAAACATGTGGGATTAGGTGTAGGAACAATGGGGAAGTAGTGGGTAAAAGAGAGGACTGAAAACAGAAATGAAAATGCAAATACTGGGCCGGACCGAACTTGCGACCGGACTTGCAAGTTCGGTCGAGCCCAGATTTACAAACGGGTGAGCTACTGGAATCGACCGGACTTGCGACCGGACTTGCAAGTTCGGTCGGACCAGAAATTTTCCTCGTCTGTAACCTACTGGAATCGACCGGACTTGCGACCGGACATGCAAGTTCGGTCGGCCAGAAAAATTTCCATCCTGTAACCTACTGGAATCGACCGGACTTGCGACCGGACATGCAAGTTCGGTCGGCCCAGGAAAATTTCCCGAGGATGCTACTGGAATCGACCGGACTTGCGACCGGACATGCAAGTTCGGTCGGCCAGAAGAATTTCCGTAACCTGAGCTACTGGAAGCGACCGAACTTGCGACCGGACTTGCAAGGTCGGTCGGGCCAGGAATTTTTGGTACTGTTAGCTACTGGAATGGACCGGACTTGCAAGGTCGGTCGCAAGTCCGGTCCTGACAAAAAAAAAAAAAAAAAATTATTATTATTTTAATTTAAATAATAATTGTATATTTATATGTATATATATACCCATACATATATGTATATGTATATGTGTGTGTAAGCCTGCAAACCTTGAGTAAGAAGATAGAACCTAAGTAAAGGAAAAGTAAGTAAGTAAAGTGTAAGTGTAAGAAGTTCAGGGACATAGTAAGTATGAGATAAGTAATGATAGCTAGATTAATCATTTAATTGTATGTATGTAATAGGATTTGACTTGTGACACCGGAGGCACGTTTGGAAACACGTACAACGGTGAACGGTATGGATTCCTCATGCCCCGGGTGCTATCTTGGTTACTCTGATTTGTGTGTTGTGTGCTAATTGATCACCAAATAAGATAAATGCACGAATCGGAGTTAATATGCATACTTGTGAATATGTAGTGTTGTATTATGTTGTATATTTCCTTTAAATCCTAGTTTGTATACTTCATGAAATGTATGGATGATATGAATGTGTGTATGTATGATGTACTGTACTGTGACCGATTGTGATGAGTTGGACTTCTAACTTGTTCCTAACAAGCTAACCATCCTAACTTAAAATGGTAATTAAATTGGAATGAGTAGAAGTCCGATATAGTTTCGGCCACGCGTGAGGATGCGGAGTCACGAGAGGTTGGCTCCAATTCCTGACTCTTAAACTGGTCCGCGGCCCAAATCCCTTAAGTGGGTAGCATCCCGGATTAGTGAGTCAAGTAAATCCCGGATGTGGGACGGTGTAGTCCCCAAGGCCGGAGGTCCCGACGACTTGACTTGAGTATAAGTAAGTAAGTAAGAATGAGTAAGTAAAGTAAAAAGGAAGTAAGTAATTGTAAGTAAGAAGAAGTAAGTAATGAGTAAAAGAGTAAAGCATTCCGACTAACCCGGATGCATAATTGGGCTAACCTTGTGAAGGTAAGTAAGGTGTGTACTTGTAATGTTGCCTTGGATTGTGTAATGTATTGTATGAGCATGTATGATGTATGAAAAGCATGTATGTATGAATAATGAATGGCATGTTTAGTGGACGTCAAATAGTCGGCGTGCCCTAGCTAGCACGCGGTATATGCGGAGTTTATGCGCAGCAATTTGCTGAGCCCCTTGGGGCACCATTTTTACTACACGCAGGTACTCGAGATTGATGAAGATGTGAAGATTTCCTTCCATTTCTTTTATCTTCTTTTTGGTTGTAAACAATGAATTTGAGATGGGTGTACTAAGTAGTACAGGGCTACAGTTTTTGATTAGCCGGTGTACCATGGGGTACACCTTTTTGGATAATGGAAGTATTGGATTGGTATAGATGAGTAGCTTTAGAAACTCATTCTTTTGGGAAGCTTGAAAGATTGTAATTGAATATACTTTAAATACTCGGTGATCCAGGATGTAAGTATTTGACCTATGTTATTTTGGTAAGTAAATTAGTAGCTCGGTACGTTGTGTTCATCAGACCGTGACTGTAAGTATTAGTAGCCTAGCTAGCCGTATGGGCGGTTAGCGGCATTGTTTCACCCGCCGTAGTAAGTAAGTAGTAATTCCGCTGCGAACTCGTAGGATTAACAGGACGATTAGACGGTAAGCATAGGATTAGCGGTTGGGGTGTTACATATACCTTGTGGATACTAAATGTGAGAGTTCGATAAGTTTGAGTTAACTATAATATGGTTATTTCAAGATGAAAAGTAATTTAACAACTTATGACAAGATTAATAGATGGTTGTAGTTAAAGGCCATTCTGAACTAAAGATAAGATAATTGAGTTTAGTAGCTCAAATAAGTTATACTAAAATGCATCTACAACACTACGATTTCAGTATACGGGATGTAGATCTTAATTAAGTTAAGGGGGAAGCTTAGTTATAATGGATTATCTAGTAGATATTGATAAAGATACACAGTCAATAAATTGTGAAATAATAGTATAGTATTCTAAGATAAACCCATCATTGGTCATAACACGATGTATGTCCTAAAGTAAGAGTAAAAGTATTGTGCTTAAGAATTGTTATTGAAATTCTAAGACTTGATTGAATAACGTATAATGCCCTTATGTTATTAGGGTCTTTAATGTGGGAATTAAGGTTAAGTATGGGTAAAGTGGATAAGGGTGGAACAATTAACTAGTGTTGATAAAATACATTCCTTGGTCTTACAACCTTGAGTAATACAACGTTCTCAGACAAGTCAAAGATTATACATAACATTTGAGGGAGGGCTTAAAGGATAATCGAGACTTTGAAATAAGAGTAAGGAGTTTATTTAAGCGTAACATAGGCTACGAGTGGTTGATGATGGATTACCTTTAATATTCTTCAGAGTACTGTTGATTGTTTGCGCAAGTTGATTAGAACTGCTACAACGTTACCCAGGTACGATTTCTCGTACTCAGCTTGTTGTGTTTTGGACCTTCTGAAATGTTTTGTACGATTTCTCGTACTACGTTATTTTTGCTGAGTGACTTGTGGAATGTTTTGGGAAACGCTAACTGGCTTTAAGAGGAACTTCTAAAAATCAGAAATGGTTGTGTGACTGACTCAGCTTGTGTGACTAACTGAGCCTTGGATGTGAAACTTACAAGGGTATTGGTTCCTTCTATCTGGTGCCCCGTTAGACATTGGCTGCTTAGGGTTTACGCTTCTGCACTCTGTAGGACTGAGTGTTTTGGTATTGCTCTGGGTAGTTGGTGATCTAGTGGGAATATGGGGAAAGTTATTCTTGGTATTGAGTATGGATTATTTCTAATAAGTGGTGCACACACTTTTCACCGATGACTGAGAACGGGTCGGTGGCAGCGGAGGTCTGCTATACCTCGCCCTTTGTGGCAACTGACAGCGGAGGTCTGTTTACCTCGCCCTTTGTGGCAACTGACAGCGGAGGTCTGTTTACCTCGCCCTTGTGGCAACTGACTGGCGGTGGGGGCCATCTCTCCCAATTGGTTTATTCCACTCTTGAGTATATTTTGTCTATGGGAATCATCTTCTGAAATGGTGGAGACATAAACTGTCTACCACGGGTTATGGATATTAATGTCACTCCTGGTCCTTTGTGACTACTTAAGTCTTTCACTTCTTAACCAGAATTGGTTCTAACATCAACAATGGATGCTTACTAACTATGTGGTGTGACTACTTAAGTGGATGACTTGGTTTGGAAGTTCTCTATCTTTATCTTTGTCTTGTTTTCCTTTCTCTTTAAACTTGATTGTTTTGAAGTGCTTTATCTCTGTTTTACTTTTAAGAGTTTGTTTTCATGTTACTATTTATTTTGAAGAGTTATGTTTTATAAATTTGTTTTTGGAGAATTGTACCAGTTCCATTCCAGGGAACTGACTCACCCCTCTCGGGGTGGGCTGCTTGGTTTCATCTTGCAGGTACGAATTGATTTACAGGTGGCCACGAAGAGAATGAGCGTTTGGGATGGGACTAGGTTTTGGAGAGTTAATGTGTTTAATTTCTATTATGTTGGTGTTAAGTTTTTCTCGAGTTCAGACCGTAGCTTTTGTAGATTGTAAGTTGTAATTGGTGAGGTTTGGTGCCGGGTGTTTGGAACCCGATGGTCTGTAGCACCTTTAGTTTATTTTCCGCTGTTGTTTTGTTATTATAGGGGTGTTACACCTACAATATCCTTCCCGCCCTCCACAAACCCTGTTTTATAACTCAGGAAAGAACGCCAGAGAGATGAAAGTCCTCTCTTACTCGGGAATACCCGATCTAGCTGTTATTAAGTATCTCTATAAGAACGGAGAACCTGTCATACGGTAGATTCCGAAAAGTGGGAATCCCGGAGACGGTTTCCATCTGAACAATGTTACCGCATTTAATAGCGAAGAATGATGAATCCTGCATACAAGAGAATGGAATTTCCGGCAACCTGGGTCGACATGCCTAGCAGTCGAAAATAACCAGCTTGCCCAGCAAGAAGGCACGCACCTACCGTGCAACAAAGTAAGGGAGTGAAGTAATAAAACCCGAGTTGCATGTCTACGGGACTACAATTGTTAAGTAACACACCAACGGTATACCAACTGATTAAGGAACTAGCTAGAAGCGGGTAACTCCAAGCCTACGGTGTACAAGGGTACTAATGACTGATTGACAAAGCCTAGATGGCTATAGAAATAGTTACATAACATGTTTCAAATAGGACTACCATATAGTGAAAGGCGTAGTCTCGGTAACCACAACAATGCGTGAGAGCGAGCAACAAGGAGAAATGCAGAGTTAAGTGAATAAGCGCATCTAATGAGAGAGAGTCGCCCTGATTAATGACAATCATGCAAAGGCAATGAGAAGTCGCTCAAAGGATCTAATGTCAAGACTGTAAGATTAATGTAAGGGCCAACAAGGCCGTTGAACACGGTGCGGGTAAAACAATTCCGCAACCAGTGTGTGTGTGTGTGTGTGAACTGATAGCCAGTTAGCATGGCGCACTAGCTATGGCAAGTGCTGCTATCACAGGGCTGGTCGGGAAAATATTTAACAACTACGAAGTACATAGTAAAGTACCATGAAGTTGAATGAGATCATCATAACCCTGGAAGGGCTTAACAGCCTAACCTTGTAATTGGGAATACACCAGTCAGCGAGAAGCTAGACTCAGTTAAGGCAAGAGGACATTGTAATACCATGAGAATTTTTCTTTCAAACTCGGATTTATTTCAAACTCCTTTTCAAAACCAAAAATTTCTTTCAAACCCATTTTTATTTCTAACCTTCTTTTAAACCAAACCAGAAGACCTACACCGGCCTCAGCGCCACACAGTAGGTAAGTTGCACTCAGTTCACTTTTGAACAACCTGACAGAAATCAGATAACACGAGGGTATTAACCCAAAGGAGAAGACCGAACCTATGTTAAATACAATAAGAAAGTAGGACATGCCAAAGAACACAGTAGTTGGAAATCCCTTGATTAAGTTCGGGAAGCACAGAATGCATAATATCATAGGACGATATGAGGGAGTTGACAACAGAATACTTCACATAGGTGTGCGACGAACACTACAATTGTACAAAAATTAAATGTGGGACGACCGCACTCCGATAGGAGCTTGTGGGCCTGACAGACCTTCTTATGGGTTAATCGGGTAAGTAGTGATGTATCAGTAGGGTACCCCACATATGTTTACGAGTAGAGTCAGGAACACGGGAAGTAGTCGACTCCATCCTACAGTCAGCAGTAAAAGTTAGACAAGAGCAACGGATTGCCAAGAATTGTTGAAGTAAAGGAACCCAGTTAAGCTAATGAGACTAAAAGAATTAGTGAATCCATTTCGAGGAAATGTCGATGAGTCAAGAAGTGTGAAACGCACTGACTAGTAAGTAAAGACATCACATATGTCTCAAGAATCCCGAGGGATAAACATGATGGCTGGAGCGAATACCCAGCCTATACATGGTAAAGAAGATGCCTAATATGGACAACGACCCTCACAGAAGAGGATATTAAACCCAGCCAAGAACGCAAGCGATGTAGTTAACTAAACGTACCCACGAGTACAAGCCAGATGTAATGGCATAACCTAGAAACACCCAGGAGCTGTCCTTGAAAGGTGTTTGGGACAACTGAAGTTGAATAAAATGTTGTGATCGAAACACAAGAGTTGAAACAAATACTTGATTTGAACACCGAAGGGATAAGTCGTCAAAGGGCAGCCTGACATTCCTAAGGGGCATCCCATGAAAGGAAGCGTGATGCAACGACCTTGTCATGAAGCCCAATTCAACCTCCAAGCCATGTGATGGCGTATGAAGAAGTAAAATTTGTGTGAACAGCCTATAATGAGCAAAGCTCGAGGCAATAAGGCTTATAAGCCACAAACAAAATTTGTTATGTAAATTTAGATTGACTGTAGAAGTTTATGCTATACAAGTGAAAAGAGCGGACAACGAACCACTGCATTAAGAGTGGGGATACCTCTCGATATTGTGGAACCGCAGGAGCGGTGTTATGTGAACCAAGTTCAAGAAATATGTTAAGGCTTGACCGTATTGTGATTACCCAAGAATGATTTGGATAGTCGTCATATGAAAAAGAAGCGTTTATACCAGTTGTGGAGACCGGAAGAGTAATAAGTCTAATAGCAACCACTATAGGTGTGTGATGTTAAATGTAGAGTGAACAACGCTCAAAGAGCATAAAGACTCGAAGAATAGCATAATCAGTAGTCATCCAAATGAATGATGAATCATAATACGAATGATGAAAGTACATGTGCAGAAGCTAATATGACAGTGGATGCCATGTAAGTTAGTGTTGCACAAGAAGTAAGAACACGATATGCAGTAAGCGACCGTTGTATGAGTATTGTTAAACGGCAGTATGGCAAATAAGCAGAGTTGTGAGTTAAACTCAGTAGAGACACAACGGTAAGTGATAACAAATAAACTAGGCAGTAAGCCAATAGAGGATCTCATTGGGACACGGTATGAATTCCTTTTGCAATTGCATAAGAGATTTACTGCCAAGGGTTTACGCCTCTGCACTCTGTATGACTGAGTGTTTTGGTATTACACTTGCGCAGTAATGATCGAGTGGGATAGTTAGGAATTTGAGAAAATGTTAATTGTGGTAGAAGTAGAAGGAGACTTATAATGCTATAAGGAAATACAAGATCCTACAAATGAAAGAATACTTGTACAGAACCAAGTGTGGAGGCATGATTAGGAATAAGGGACTACAACAACACTAAATACCAAATACCGGTATGAATATACCTCAAGTGTTGGAAATAACCGAGGGAGCACTACATACTACGTAGTAGCTCAACCTCAACCGACAGTAAGTCGGAAGAAACTAAGTGAATAATCACGCACATACACAGCTGTATATACAATAAATTATCAGGGAAGTGGATAGAAAATTTGTAACTCACCGAATTCACGCACGGTAAGATATACCCCGCATCGGTTGAGAAACCGTTATTCACAAGATAAAGGTGATAAACAGGGGTTGTACAATACATTAAGGATAATGAATGGGGCAAACTAACCTCTAAAGTTGTCAAAGTCACGCAGCAGAAGATAGTGAGCTAATGATTCAGATGTAGATTATACATGGTCAATACGAGAAATGGCTAGTTTTTGACAGGCCAGAATCGAAACCGATTATGAGTTAAACAAACTCCAATGAGAATTCTTGGTTTAGGGACTAAACCGCCAATATGGTTAAGATCCTCTAACCAGAACGCATTGTATAACAGACCGCGTGTAAGTTAAAATACTTCACAACAGCAGAACATTTTTAACCAATGTTCATGGATTGATTACGTGGGTGTAATCCCTTTTTAAGGGGGGTAGAGCGTAAAACCGCTTAGTGAGTTTTGACGTACAAGTGTACGTGAACCATGGTGTGCATAGCACATAATATTTGTTTTGATGATCGGTGCGCATGTAATATAAACATACGCATTCATTCATGGTGTAATTGTGGTAATTGCGCACAGATGATGCGAATACCATTGTGATAAGTGTACCTAATTTGTTAACTGATGTGTGAGAGTAAAAGCGTAAGGGAGTAAAGAAACTCTCGGGGAACTAAAACCCCGACAGTGTTGTTCATATAATACTAAATGTAAAACTGTGTATTGTATTTTGATAAAATATATATATATATATATATATATATATATATATATATATACAGTATTGTGGTTTATGAAGGGTTATGAAACCAACATAGAACCTTGAGAGAATCAGATTCCCTAGGTAAATCGATTAAAAGTGAATGGAGGTAACTGATAGACGGAGTTCTATCCCTTGGAGATGTAATGATTATGACTAGAATGGTGGAAAAGATAAAAAATTGGAAATGAGTGAATTAGTTGTTGTTTGAAATTGAAGTGGGAGGTGAAACTTGATTTACATGAGATCAAGGGAAGCCGAACACAAATTGGGGTGGAAGGATAGTTCAACACTGATGCTGATCACATCAGGGTTGGATGACTCTTGAATCTCCCTATAAGTTGTCACAAATAACCACGCTAAGGAAAGATGCAAAGGGCATAAATTGGACTTGGAGTTGTATTGTGTTTTCATAAAGGATTTTCAATTGGTATTTCCAAAACTTTAGATTGATATTTTGAATAAAGGATTCTCTTGTATTTAACCTCTTAAAGAATATTTTTGTAGTACTTGCTCACGAGCTGAGGACGTATGAGCCTTTGTCTTCGGACAGGTGACATGAGAAGTATATATGTTAAAAATTAAGTGATTGTTTTGATCTCCCAAAGGAACGGGGACCAGAAGGTGTCCATCGTGACCGGGTTCTGCGGGATCATAGTGTATATGTACTCGACATGGGACTCGAGCCCATGAAGAGATGGAAAAGGAATTTTCGATTGCTATACATGCTAAGACATGTTGTGTGGTATGTGTAATAAATATTATCCCGACCTATGTGTCTAAATGTTGTTATGTTTACCCGGACCGTTGAGTCCGAGGTTATTATGTAAGGTAAGTTATGTATGGATGTGGATATGTTACCCGGACCGTTAAGTCCGAGGTTGATATGTAAGTACGATATGTTATGGATGTGGTGATGTTTGTTATGTGAAGGTATGTCTGGTATGTTTATGTAGCAAGTAACCCCCGGCTTTTAATTAAATGATACGAGGGGAACTGTCAACTTCGAGGACGAAGTTCTTTTAAGGGGGGTAGATTGAAATACCCCAAACCTTTATGTGTTAATTAATCATGTAATTATGATATTCCAAGGCTAATTGAGTCCTTAAGAACTTTGGTGAAGGAAGAGAAACCAAAAGAAATAAGAAAACGCGTAAAACGTGAAATCACATATTTAATTATTTTAGGAGGTATATAGCTTTCACTAGGGTTATAAATATATACTTATACCCTAAATACACACTAAGAACATGTGGGAAAAATTCCCGAAGAAAACGGACCCAAATAATGCGTTAAAACGCTAACGGAGTCTTAAAGCGCGTTTTTCGAGAAAACCTGAAAACGTGACTTTAAACGGTCAAATGACCATGTAAAAATTATAGTTGATAATATAACTATAATTAAACACTAATGGGAGCTTAAGAACCATTAAAAATTAAAGAAACGAGAAAAATCCGGAAAATGGGCCCGGATTAGTGAATAGTGTAAAATCCTGGAACATATGGGGTGTAAATCGTAATAAGAGTAAAATACTCTCTTCATTTGTAAAATTTAAAGTCTGATTCCCCCTTATGTTGTGTATCACACGGTTACCCCCCTCCTTCTCTCATCTCTTTGTTTCAATCTTGGTCACAAAAAGACAAATATGTAAAGTAGAAAAAGTACAAAGGTTACTTTTTACATTTCTCTCTCTTCTATTCCCACTTTTCCTTGCTCCCTCACGTTTTCTTCCTCTCAAATCATAACTCCTCCCTCCTCCAAGCTCTAGCAATGGCGATTTTGTAAGCCTCTCCCAACTCCATCTTCATCTTCTTTGTTCCACCATCATACAAGCTCCAAATTAAAAAATAAATATACCATCTTACTCCACTAGACTTGGGCATTCTTTTCCACCCTTCAAAAGCCCCAAACTCTCAACTTCATCTACATGGGTGTACCTCATTTTGAAGCGGAAAACTACTCATTCTTGAAGCTAATCAACTCCCTTGTTCTTCTAAGGTAAGAAAACCAAGGAAAATCATCTTCTTCTCCTCATTTTCTTGAAACCGGTTTTTGCCCAGTTTTAAACCCCATTTTTGTTCTTCATTCTAACCTTGTTTGTATTCAAGAGGTGTTGGAGAACATCAATCTTTGATTGCCTAATCCTCATTTGGAAGTTATAAGGTAATTACTTTCATTTCTAATGCTTAAATCATGTTCTAAGTACAAGTCTTAATTCAAGAGCCTTATTAGCTTCTTAATGCTCATTAGTATTCAATTTGATTTGGTCATTGGATTAGCAAATACCTCATTGGAAACTAGTTGTGAACAAGAAGTAAAGAGGAGGAAAATTCTTGAAAGAAAACTCAAGGTAAATGGCTTGCCTTAATCTAGAGTAATGCCTTTGGGATTGTATTTGTGTTTATGCAAAATAAATGCATTGAGTGTAGTGCAGGTGTTGCTTATTAATGAAGGAAATTCAGTGTTTATTTAATGTTATTTAAGGGCCTAAGAGCCAAGCACTTATAGTTAATGCATATTGGTGTGATTGTTGTTTAAGAGATGAAGTCGATGTGTGCATTAGTGCCTAGAATGGGCTTGGTTGTTGAGTTGCTTAGGCGAGATGAGATGATGCTTGTGGGCATGTTAGAATTGTAGAGGAGCTATGGAAAGATTTGGTTAAGAAACTGAGAGTTTTTAAGTGTTATAATGAGATATTGTGACCTAGGGAGACTAGAAACCATTAAAGGATTAAATTGGTGGAGATAAGTGAGTTAAGGTGCTCTTGAGTGTTATAATGAATTAGGATTTGTCTCGGAGGAGTTACAGTTCAAATGGGTGCTCTAAGACACACCAAAGTCATGGTAAGAGTGTTGTTAAGACTTGTGCAAAATTTGGTAAACAAAAGAAGTAAAATGCCTTGTGAAGGATTGAATGTGAACTTGTGGAAAATACCTTAAGGAGTGTGTGTAAAGGAGATGATGATGATGCATAATAATGTTTTTGGAGTAGTTGTGATGGTGGTGAGGCAACACTTTGGTTAGTTGAAGTTGTAGGCATAACTACTCCTTAGAAACCTAAGGAAAAATGTTGCAAGTGTTGGGAATTTTTGTAAGAAAATTGAGTAACAAGTTTGGTGATGATTGAGGAAGGTTTAGTGCATGTTTTAAGGTGTTTAAACATGTAGGAAACATGTGGAAAGATTGTGGAATAAGTGGGAAAAGATTGGGGTGAATTTGGAGTTCAAAATGAGGAGAAAAGCACTTTGAAAAATGGGGTCTGTTCTGGACCGCCCCTAGGGACCACCCCTGTGGGGAGGTCCAGTTGAATTTTACAGTACGAGTGTGGCTTATGTTGTGGACCGCCACTGGGACCTCCCCAGAGGGGCGGTCCAGACCAGAAAGAAAGAAAAAAAATGTGTTTAAGGCTTCTAATGATGGGGGATTGGATGGTAATGGTTTTAGATGATGTTTAGGCCTTGTTTGGTGACATGTTGAAATACCCCAAACCTTGATATGTGGTTTAAATATCAAACTATGGTATGTAAAGGCTAAAAAGTGCCTTAGTAACATCAGTGAACAATTTAGACCATAATAAATGCAATAAAGCATTAAGACACAGTTTGAGCAAAAACATGCTCTAAGCTATGAGTGAACTTGGTTAGGACCCAAAGAGCCTACCAAGACTAAATAATATTCAATTATGATTTAATAAGGCTAAATAAGTCCTTAGGAAGCTTTGGAAGACAAGGAAACCAAACAAAACACAAATAAATACCTTAAAGTCAATATGAGCAAAAATGTGCTCTAAGCTTGGGATAAATGTGTATAAGACCTAATGGTCATACCTATACCTTATTTATATGTTAATGAACATATTAAATCAATTACTAAAGAAAACCAAGCTTGAAAACAAGTTGAAACACAAAATGTGCTTTAAGGAGTCTTAAAGCACGTTTTTGAAAAATTGTCTTGTAAATGAGTTTTGAGTGGCTAGATGTCCATCATTACTCTTAAATATACATGTGTACTATATAGTATCACATTTGGAAGTCTATATCAATGGGAAATCAAAAATTTCACTTCAAAGTGCCTTGTTTAGGTGAATAGTGACTTTTATAAGCTAGTTTATAACATATGTTGTATTAAGTAATTAAATTGACAAATAAAGACTATACTACCCTCATGCCACTATTTGGGGCCGGTTTTTAAGGTTGGTGACACACCACCTTGTTAGCTTGTTAAGAAAATAAACAAAACTACTTAAGTACCCTTTTTACTTTACAAAGTATAAATATCTTCAAAAAGCAAATTCTATCTCATTCTCTCATTTCTTTCCTTGTTCACACGGTTTCCCACCTCTCTTCTTCCTTCTTCTGGCTGTTCTCTCACGGTAATACCACTACTACCATGGAAACTCCATCTTTGACCACTTGTTAAATCTTGCTCACTTGTCCAAATCAAAAACAAACACCACCATTCTCTTCCTCTCATCAAGCTCTTCATTCCTATCTTCTCAAAATTTCAAGATCACCATTTCGGTGCCATGGAGTTCCACCATTGATGGAGCTTGAGCTTGTCTTTCCACATATTATTGATCTCCTTTGCTCCTAGGTAAGGAATCTCAAAGAAAAATCAAGTTTCCTCCATGTTTTGTGTGTGACCGAAAATATTCATTGATGGAGCTCTTTGTGTTGCTTTGTTCTAGCTCCATTTGAATCCTTCAAGGACTAGGTGGAGTCCTCTCTTCATAGATATTCAAACACCCTCCAAAGATTAAGGTAAAACAATTACATTAATGTTTTTGAAATAATGTAAACCTAGGGTTTGCAATGAGATGGAGCTTAAAGCTTGGATACTCATTATGTTGTTTGTATAATGTTTAGTAGTTGGCAAGGAACCAAATGCCTTACCGGTTTTACAAGGAAACAAGAAAGAAATTTGTGAGGAAATGAGGTAAACAAGCTACCTCAATGTAGTTTAAATGCCTTAGGAAAATGAGCTTGATTTGCTTAATAAAATACCTAAGGAGCCAATGACAAATGAGCTAGTAAAATGCTCTCAAGGAGACTAGTAAAAGAACATATGTATTGGTGTATGTATTTGCAGGTCAAAGGCATACTTATGTGGGAAATTCAGTGTTTATGGTTTATGTTATTTAAGGGCCTAAGAGCCATGTTATTTAAGGGCCTAAGTGCCAAGCAATTTAAGTTATGCACTATATTGTGATGTAGTGCTTAATGTGTGAAGTTTGTGTATAAAATGTGTTTGATGGATTTTGTGTTTTGAATGAATTAAGGTAAAAACCTAAGTGTTTGGATGTGGGTATATACTAGAGAAGCTATGGCCAAATTTGGGAAAAATGTGTGAGAAGTTCTAAGTGTTTTAAATGGTCTTGGTGATCTAGGAAGTGTTAAAGGTGAATAAATGTTTACTTGAGAAGAAAACATGTGTTAAGGTGATTTAGAGTGATGCAAGGATTTAGGCATTGTCTTGGAAGTTCTAGGAATTCAAGTTGTGTTTTGAGAATGTATTTAAGTCTTGGAGGAGTTTGTTTAAGGTTTAGGTAATGTTGATATTCAAGGAATAAGTGTTGATTAAGTAAGATGTGAAAAAGGAGATTTAGTTAGTAAGAAAAGAAGTTTGAGAGATGATGTTAAGGTGTAGAGGAAACACCTTGGTATAGTGGTCAATATTGGTGAAATACCACTTGGAAAAATTAAGGAGGAAGTGTAAGCTTGGGAAAGGAATTGTAAGAATGACATAAGGAGTTTTGATATGTAAGAAAGGATGTTTGAATGATGATGTTGTGTGGAAGAAATGTCTTGGTATAATGGTTAGAATTGGCATGAATCATCACTAAGGGACTTAAGGAGTATAAACTATAAGTGTTGGAGGCTTTGGAGGAATTTGGCTAAGTGTTTAAAGGTGTAGAAGTTGAGCATTTTGCCGTGTCCGAACTTCCGTCCGGACATGGAAGTTCGGACAGGCTCTGTTGGGTAAAGGATTTTCTCATTCTCGAACTGTGTCCGAACTTGGGAAGTCCGGACACAAGTTCGGACGTGACTGTTTCTATCTGGGATTTACTCTCGAACTGTGTCCGAACTTGGGAAGTCCGGACACAAGTTCGGACGTGTGTATAGTTTTCAGTATTAGGTCGCGGCTTGCGTCCGAACTTGGAAGTTCGGACACAAGTTCGGACAGGCCACTGTATGGACCAAAATTGTTGTTTTAAGGTATAGAAATGATGTGTAATGATGGGGATTGATAGGTAATGATGTTATAAGGTTGTTAAGGACATGAGGGGCGAGTTTTAATGGTAATTAAGTGGGTGAAAAGTAGTATCAAAATGTAAAAGTAAAACAAGTTGAAATGTAAAGTTATGTAACTAAGTTAACGGGAAAAGTTATAAGCGTTAGACTTTAAACAAACATGTTACCCCAATGTTAATAAAAACACATGTGATGTTAACAGTTGTTCGAGAATTGCTCGAGGAACATAAGTGGACGTGGTAAAGTGGACTCCGGTGACAGGTATGGTTTTCTTGCAACCTGCGTCCTACCGGATTACACCGGCTTGTATGCCAATGTGTTTTCTGTATGTTTGCCACGTTGTAAGATAAAACATGTAATGAGTTTACAGTAATTCATATATGTGGCGTGTTCAACTCCGATACCATTTAACCTCGGAAGTGTTAACCTTAGTTGTCTGAGTCTAGGATCACATGAGAGTTCGGTATTTGGAGTAAACGACCCGAACCATGGGACGTTCTAACCACGGCTATGCGTGTGTTAATTGTGTAATATGTGTTTGTGAATGTAGGGATTTCCCTTGTGTGTTTAACCCAGTTGTAATTCTGTATGGTGTGTAGTTATGATAGACTCCATAGTGGGGTTCTAACTAATATCTAAAGTAAGTATGTACTAACAGTAGTGAGGAATCCGGTTTGGCCGGTCGCGCGTTGTTTGGGAGAGGGTATCCTTCTAGCCTTACCCTTCTTTGTTATGGTTGTTTCCCTCACGGGTTATGATCTCCCATTAGCTTACTCCAAAGCTTAGCTATTCTGACTTATGATCGGTTTAGGGGGAACATGTGTTTGTGTGGTGTGTTCGGGCCTCCAAACCCGAACCGCCTTAACTTAAGTTACTCGTCCAATTATTAGGACGGTAATGAGTGTTGTTGTTAGTGTATAACGAGCTTATCATGAGACTGGCAACATTCTCTAGGCTCACCAGTGTATAAACAATGTTTGGGTTGGTTCCTAAGAGAACCACTCCCGTTATGTTATGTATTTTTGTTGTGATGCAATATCTATTGCGGTATTATGTTGTGCACGTGGAAACGTGCAAAGTGTTGTTAAGTGTTATATGTAGTGTATGTTGTAGGTTGTATAATGTGGAGTGTGTGGATCATGGATATGATTCCCAGTTTGTGATAAGAGGCGTTTAAGGATAACCCGATTTAAGGGTATGTGTCGTCTATTAAGGGAATAGCTCCATTCGAGGAGGAACACTCTAGGGATGATGAATACCATGAGTGACTTATTAAGTAAGGATATATTATCCGTTTGTTGAGCCCGTTGAGGCGAAATGATTATGTGTTGTGTGTTTACAGTTGCATGTATGATTTAAAAATAATCAACTGCATGCTAAGACGACAATTAGTTGTGCGTGGCCCGGTAGCATGTGGGCTGCGGGATTACCATACCAGCAAAGGTGCTGAGCCCCTTGGGGGCCACCCTTTCTCTTCTTTTCCTATTTCAGGTACGAAGTGCTGGAAGCCGTTCGAGAGTAGGACGGGTAGTCGTTGTACATGGGTAATCATTTAAGTATATATATACAGTAGGTGTAGTAAGACCGATATTGTTGTCGGCACCAGTTTATAAATACTCGGTATAGTTGATAAGGTGTATGTTGTTGTTGTTGTTAATGGAAAGGGATAATAATGTATAGTTGCACGGGAATTTAGCCCATCAGACCGGTACAATGTATATGGATTAGCCTTGTTAGCCACGTGGGTGGCTAACGGCGTGTAACACCAACGAGTTAAGTAATGTGAAGAGGTCTGTATTTCCGCTGCAGTTTATTGTAAGTATGTAAATGTTGGATGGGGTGTTACACATGTAAAGGCCTTAAAATGTGTAAACAAGTGTTAGGAGGTTTTGCAAGTAAATGAGTAAGTGTTTAAGGACTTTAGAAGTAAGCTTGTACATGCATTTGGAGGATATTATATGAAGGTTTAAGTGTGTCAAATGATGTTAGTACATACTAGGATATGTAAGGTGAAGTTGGAGTCAAATGTGCATTTTTAAACAAGGGTCTGGAGCAGACCGACCTTGGGGACCGGAATTGCAAGGACAGTCGAGCCCAGTTTACCCAGCCAGAAAACTCTCTGAAATGGACCGACCTTGGGGACCGGACTTGCAAGGTCGGTCGGGCTTGAATTTTGTATACGGAATAAGTCTCTGGAATGGACCGACCTTGTGGACCGGACTTGCAAGGTTGGTTGGGGTAGAATTTTCTGATGGTAATATGTTCTGGAACGGACCGACCTTGGGACCGGACTTAGCAAGGTCGGTCGTAGTGTAAATTTTCAAACCCGGGAGTCACTGGAATGGACCGACCTTGGGTAAGGTCGGTCCACCCAAAACTTATACAAAAAACAAACAAAGTGTGGCTTTAGTAGTTAACCCTAGGGGGTATAATGAAGGTAATCAAGGGTAAGTTTAAGCATTAAAACATGTCATATAATCATGTAAAATGCTTAGTAAACCGGAAGTTAAATAAGTTATTTAACCGACATTATTAATCATGCTTAGGAACTACGTTTGGCGGGACTCATTGAAATACCCCAAACCCAAGTATGCTAAGTAAACATCAAATTATGATGTAGTAAGGCTAGAATATGCCTTAGAAAGATTGGTAGACAATTTAAACCAAGGAAAACAGGAAAAGTGTCTTAAGGGCAATTAGGGCAAAAATGTGCTCTAAGCTTGGAGAGACTTGGGTGAGTACCCAAATATCATGACAAGACCTTAGTAATATTCTAATGGTCATTTTAAACCAATTACCAAAGAAAACCAAGCTTGAAAACAAGTTAAAACACAAAATGTGCTTTAAGAAGTCTTAAAGCACATTTTTGAGAAATTGTCTTAGAATTGAGTTTTGAGTGGCTAGATGTCCATCATTACTCTTTAATCAACATGTGTACTAATTAGTATCACATTAGGAAGTCTAAATCAATGGGAAATTAAAAATTTCAGAAATATGTGCACTAATTAGTGAATAGTGCCAAATAGTAACTAGTTTAAGTTTTAATCAATATAAGCTAATTAGTTGGTCAACAAAGACCATGACTAGCCTTATTTATGATGGGGCCGGTTTCTAAGGGATGAGTCATTAAAGACTTCATCAAATTAAGAAAGAAAAAGGGAAGGAAAGTAAAAGCAAAGACTATTCACCTTTTTATAACAAATATCTTCACTTAAGTTACCTTTCTTCCTCTCTCTCTTCATTTCTCCTTCCTTCCATGATTTCTCTTTCTCCTCTCCTGCTCCAAACCGAGAGAGAGCTCCATTCATGGCTCCTCACCTTCATTCACTTGCCAAGTGCAACTCCAAGCTCCAAATCCAAAACAAATTGCATATTTGTCTTAGTTAAGTCAAGGCCCTCCTTTCTATCTTTTCAAATCTTTCAAAGCTCAAGTTTGGTGCCATGAGAAAACTCCATTGATGGAGGAAAATCAAGTTTGAAGAGCTCATTAGCTTCTCCATTCTCTTAAGGTAAAGAAAATGTAAGAAAAACCAAGTTTCCATCACTTCCTTACATGGCCGAAAATTTACTACTCATGGGGCTATGTTTTTATGCCTTGTTCTAGCTTGTTTTATTCACCAAGGACTAGTGGAGGTCCTCTTTCATTCAATGCCCAAGCCTACCTTGAGACTTCAAAGGTAATCATCCACTTTTATGCCTCGGAACACATTTCTAACCTAGGTTTTCATTCCTTGAGGTTAGTGTATTGTTTAGTACTCATGTGAGTCATTGAATATTGGTTAGAACATTGGCAAAGGGAGTTTAAGTGGTGGCCGATATTCATTCAAGAAGAAGGTCTAAGGAGGAAGATAAGATAAGCTTGAAAAAACAAGGTAAATTACTTACCTAATGGTGGTTTTAGGTTTAAGGAATGAGTTTTAGATGGGTACCAATGTAGCCTAGGGCTTACATTAGGTAATGGGTTATGTAACTTAAGAAAAAGAACTTAAATAAGCTTGTGAACTTGTGACTAAGGAGCCAATGGGAATGAGTTAGTTATATAAGTTTAAGATGGATTTTAAGAGCATTATAATTACTATGAGATTGATGGGTGTATTTGCAGGTTGAAAGCTTTTATATGTCGGAAATTCAGTGTTTAAGTTTAAGTCATTTAAGGGCCTAAGAGCCATGTCATTTAAGAGCCTTGGTGCTATGCAATTTAAGATTATTGCAATATAATGAGTTGTTGTGAATGAGTTGGTTTGGTGGTGAGATGTGATGAGAAAGAACTTGATGTGTGTGAGACGGATGAATGAGGAAAACAATGCATTTGGGCATGATAAGATGCTAGAGAAGCTATGGCGAAATTTGAGTAGAAAACAAAGTGTTTAAGTGGTAGTGGTGAGCTAATATGCCCTAGGGTTTACTAGGGAGCATGAAAAGAAAATTGGGTGGAAATGAGTTAACTAAGGAGTTCTTGAGGTTTAGAATGACCTAGAGATGTCTAGGAGGAATTAGAGGATTGGTGAGTGTATTAAACACACCAAAATCATGATATGAGGAACATGGGTGATGGGAGTGAAGATTGAAGGAAAAGGTTATAGATTGGCTAGGAACGTATAGGAGGATATGATCATGAGAATGGTGAGTAAGTTGCATAAAAGAAGTGGAAAAGTCTAAGGAGGGTGTTGCATGGGTAAGGTAAGTGAAGAACAAAGTCAAGGTGATAAGTGGTGAAAAGAAATGTATGGGTAAGCTGAAGAGTTTAAGAGTGGTGAGTAACTAATGGAAAGGAGAGGAATTTGTGCATGGATATGCAAGGTGACTTGAGGAAGTCTTGGTAAATGAATTGAAGATGGAAGAAGATGTTTATGAAGTGCTCAAACAGTTAAGGAGGGAACACTTGGGTTGTGAAGTTTTGGCAAGGTTACAAGTTGGAAATGTAAGGAATCATATGACAAGTGTTAGGAGTGTTTGTAAGAATTTAGTAAATGTTTGAGAAGATCTTTGGAAGTTGTTTTGGAGAGTTTGGTGGAAGTTCTAATGTGAGTTTAAGTGCCTAAATGGTATTAGGACACATGGGGGAACTTGTGGAGAAGTTTGGAGTCAAATGGGAATTTAGAAACAAGGTTCTGGAGCCGACCGACCTTGGGACCGGACCTGCAAGGTCGGTCGAGCTCAGTTTACACTGCCGGAGGAAGTTTCTGGAACCGACCGAACTTGGGGACCGGACTTGCAAGTTCGGCCGGGCTTGTATTTTGTGTACGAATTGAGTCTCTGGAATCGACCGAACATGGGACCGAACTTGGCAAGTTCGGTCGGGCTTAAATATTCCACGGGGAAACTCTCGGGAATGGACCGACCTTGGGACCGGACTTGCAAAATCGGTCGGGGTATAATTTTTAAGCGGTAATATGTTCTGGAATGGACCGACCTTGGGTAAGGTCGGTCGGAAGTTCGGTCGTGCCTAAAAAAAAAAAAGAAATTTTGGATTCTAAGGATGGTAATAGGTAATAAGGTATACCTTGGGTAGGGTGGTAATGATTAGGACCCTAAGAACTTAAGGGATTAAGTTAAGTTAAGTGTAAGCTTAAAAGCTTAAGGTTAAGTTTGTAAGATTAAGTTGTAAGACTTAAGAGGTGTTAGGTGGGGATCATTAAGGGTTAAGTAAGTTAAGTAAGTTAAGTAAGTTAATTAGTTAAGTAAGATTAGTAAGTTGAATTGAGTTAAGTGATTAACAACCTAAAACTGAAAGAATGTTTTAGGTCTGGGAATTTGGACTCCGGAAGAGAGTAAGCAACCGAACGACCAACAGTGAACGGTACAGTTCTTCTTGTGACCTTCTTGCTAACGAGGTGTCCCTCGGCTTGTGCTATTTGTTTTTGTGTGCTCACTAAACAAGATAAAGCATGCAACCGGAATATATTATATTTATTGTATTGTTGTGTGATGTTTGAAAACTAACACAACATACCGTGAGAACTTACTAACCAACGTTTAGTAAGGAATGAGTGAGACTAAGGAACGCTCCCTAATATGGGATGATATAAACCGAAAGAGGTTAACCAACAAACATGGTCTTGAGACTACTACTAACTGGAACTTGAGTGAGGAAACCCGGGACCGATCTCCGGTCATGCTGAAGGAAAGGGGTCGGTATCTATAGCAGATTCGACTTCTGATTAAGGACTAGTCCTCGGACTAGTAGCCTTGGGTCGGTTGGCCGGCTCGGCTACATTGGACATCCAGTCCAAGGTAGGTGGCTTTAAGATGGCGTGGCGGGATCGAGCCTACATCCCCAACAATTTAAGAATGTTGTTTATTGCCGGTAAGTGTCCTGCTGCTGGCTAGGGTTAACCAAGCCCTACAAAAATAAACAACGAACTAAGGGCTAACCTGTTCCCAATGAGAGAACGGTTGGCATACTTAAGGTAAGGTTAAGATAAGTTGCAACCATTCCTTTTTAAAGGATGGTTTGTATTGTTAAGGCTAAGATAAGCTACATCCACTCCTTATTAAAGGGTGGTTGTTTCTAAGATTAAGATAAGATTAAGATTGAGGTGAGGTAAGGATGGACTAAGATTAAGAGGAAATATAACTTAAGGAGTTAAACAATTAACTCTCTAATTGAGGGAACGCATTTAAGTCATTCATTGTGTGTGAACTTTAATTGTTCATATTGGATTGTTGTTTACAGCATTTACTATTATGTTGTGCATCTAATCAATCTCCATGAGAGGATCGTACCAGCATTCGTGCTGACCCCCTTTGGGGGCTGTTTTTACTACACAGGTGTACATCAGGAGGCGGCCGTCGCAAGAGTAAGAAGAGGATACAAGTGTTAAGGATTAAGTGTGACCTACGAGTTGTGCATGTACACTCGTATGGCAATTGAGTTAGTAAGATGTATAGGTTGTGAGAGGATTGTAAGAAGAATATGTATTTGGTTAAGGTTGTTATGTACTAATGTTCGGTATATTCTGTAGTCAGACCGTGGCAAGGTCCTGGAGTGTAAAGAATTCCGCTGTGACATGTATATATATATATGCTGTTAAGTTGCGAGACCACATTTGGATTGAGTTGGGGTGTTACAAAAAGTGGTATCAGAGCGTAGTTACGCTCTGAAGACAAGAAATACCGAACTTAGGAGAATATTGAGGTTGAGATTGAGTTATGGGTTAAGGGTTAAGAGGTAGAGTGAGAGGTGCGTTAGTCGGGACTTCCCGGTGTCTACCGGATATCCATAGTACCTAGACCCGCCCTCCACATCCCTAACCCTGGACATGTGGAACAAACGCCAGAGAGAAGAAAGCCTTCTCTTACTGGGGAAACCCGATCTGGCAGTTAGCTAACAGTGAGCAATACGAGAAACATCTTGTTGCACAACAGTTATGGAGAACTTGGAGGTTTTTAATGGAGCGCAGCTGAGAAACAGGCGCTACCTATGGAATTCTATTAATAAGGGAACGGTAATTACCGGCAACATGGGTCGACATGCTACGCAGTCGAAATAACTCGCAATACCAATGGTAAGGAAAGCACTACGGGTGCAATAGAAAGGAAAAGGGGAAGTGACATGAGTACCGGACAGTGGTCCGAAGGAGCATAACAGTAGGATAATACAAGCATGAGGACTGAGACTACTGGAAAGTCCAGTTAGAAACGGGAACTCCAAACCCCATACAATGAGGAAGGTTACAAAACCTGGCCAACATAACGCGGACGACGGTAGGAACTTATACAAATTGTATACCGGAATAGGACTACGATATAGTGCCTAAAGAAGAATCATTACTTAGTAACCACAACAAGATGTGTGGAGACTAGAGCGAGGATTAAGACATAGGAAATATTAAGGGGTTCCCTCAGAAAGAGGAACGCCCTGATAAATGACAGTACTGTCAAACAACAAGGAAACTGCCGGAAGGTCAGTTATCCAAAATAAAATATTATCGAAGGAGTTCCGAGGACTACCAATTACATGGAAATTAGAAAGAAGTATCGCTACCAACCTACCTTGTACCAATAGCCATCCTGCATGGCGCACTTGCCATAGCAAGTGCTACCACGGTTAAGCTACACGGAAAGCCACCATGGCAAGATAGGAGAACGCTACAGTTGTAACACATATTAATACCGGATTGTAAATCCATAGGAATGGAAAAATAAGACCTTGGAAAGGCCCGACGGCCTGACCATAATGAGATGAGGTGACACACCAGTCAGCCAGGAGCGAAACTTGGACATAATATTAGACCATATGGATGTTAGCAACAGTACAACGTACTACGACAACAATAACCGACAGTGCGGTAAGAACACCAAACCCGGATCTCAAAGAGGAACCTAAGAGATCGCTCAATAAATCGAGCAAAAACACTACGTAAGTAACAACATACATGGAATGTATCAAGACATACAATAAAGGCAGTCGACAGAACGACTCCCAACAGGGATGGGATAAAACTCCCAGTTTGAACACTAAGAATACCAATAACAAACATTCTACAATGAAGATGTTGGGAAGCCCAGAAAACAAAGATAAAAGAAATAAACTTAAGATATAACCTACCAAGGGTTAAGGACATACGAATCCCACGGAGGAAAGCTCAGAGGACTACCCCCACAGAGCGGGCATAGTCGAGCCGAACAAACTGATGAATGACAGCTAATACTGTTCGTCTAACTCATTAACACCCAAGAATGATTGATCATCAACGGGTGGCGTGGTCAACGGAAGTTGAACGAAGCGTTGAGATGGAAGTATAAGATGACCGGATGATATCCAACTTGGACACCGTAAGGCAAAAGCCTAATACCAACTTGTCCTTATTTGCTAAAAGACATAAGTCTAATAAAGCGACAGGATTGTCAAAGACACTAAGTAACCTCAGAATACCGAATAAACTTCCATAGCAGGAAGCAGGATGCAGCGACTTACCACGGAACCCAATACTACATTTAGTATGTAACCTAACGGTAGATAGTGTTCAAGGAAACGAAAACCTTTAGGAATAACCTACAGATGAGTAAGAGTACAAATAATGAACTGAGACATTAAGCACCAAGAGCCTACGAGCCAAGGATGATAACCACATCAGAGCCCGAGGCGCAATAAGTTATAAGAGAGCTTGTTTAAGCCACGAAGGAACTACAATTCGTAGATATGAACGGTTACCAAACCCATGACTTAAATTGTGGAAAATATTGCCGGGGAAAAAGCACCAATGAGAATATTGAAATAATGCTAAGGACAGGGGCGGAGAACGAACCATGCCTTTAGGGTGGGGATACCTCTCCTTGTTGTGAGGCCATGAGTGGGAATGAACCCCTCAAAAGGGCTTTCACTTATTAGAGATGCAATACGCTTTTGTTAGAGAATGGAAACTGTAAAGTTGAGATTACTTTAGAACATATCAGATACACTTGAGTAATAAGAAAGGCTGCAGAGACAGACCTCATATCCAATACCCAGGATTTAAGAATCAGTAATCGTCAGAGATAAACGTTGTGAGTGCACAACATGGCACGTCAAATGACCAATGCTCCGAAGAGCTTGTGATTCAGTGGATGACTTCTTCAGTAATCGGTAGAATTACATGGTAGATAACGTCATAAGGAAGAAAGAATGTGAGGGAAATCAGCCTACTTACGAATCTGAGATTGAAGCAGAACACCTTCGTATTAAGAGTCAACTATTTTACAGCACGGTAACACAACCGCTATACACCGGAATGAGAGAACTCCCAGTGTGTTTACACCAAGAAGGGATTGAGTATAAGGTAAGACATTAGAATAAGTGAATAAGAGGTTGCACCATTAATGGGCAACATGGTAAGGGCCAACTACCACGGTACTGGTGGTCGTAAGTACAATAGTTAGATAAGTGGATTAAGTCATGGTGCGGGTAAAAGCGACCGTTAGGTATGAGCCGTCAAATGTTGACACTGAGGCAATTAGATTTATGAGTTAAGACCAGTATAAGTAAGGAAATAAGATGGTAGACGAACTGAGCATTGATGCCAGTAGTCTGGACCTGGTTAGGTAAGATTTCACAGGAAGCACACTACCCATTCCTTAAGGAACTGGAAGTGCATTCCTAGTAGCATAAATATGAGAAACAAGATAAGAGGCTCTACGGAAAGAGACCTCAATTATTAAGAGACCGAATCAGTACGGGATACAGAAAGAGCTAGAGCATACAATACCCAAGAACACAGTAAATGGACTTCCCTTGATTAACTTCAAGAAGAACAATAAATGTTATTATGGAACGATGAAAGAGGAGATCGACAACAGAATACTTCATAATTAGCAATAGCTAAACGTGTGACGGACACTATGAGTTTACTAAAACGAGACGTGGGACGACTGCACCCCACAGGGGCTTGCAGGCCTGACACGCTCATTTATGAGTTAGTTGGGTAAGTAGTAATGTATCAGTAAGGTACCCCATGCATGTAAACAAGTGGTGTAAGGAACACGGGAGGTAGTCGACTCCGTACCACGGACAACGACACAAGATCAGACAAGAGCAGCCATTACCACAAACAGTCGAAGAGAAGAATTCAGTTGAACCAGCAACACAAGGGAATCAGAGAACAAATAATTAAGGACTATGAAGTGCGAGAAGCACGAATTGTTAAATATAGACATAGGACATGTCTTAAGATGAATAAGATTAAACTGTAAAGTGCAATAAGCACTAAACAGTAGTTTCAGATCAGGAATCATAAGACCTTCAAGGAGAATGGATAGACGAGTTACAACTCATTAAGGCCGTGTATATATAAAGATAACACGTGTCCATTGAGAGACCAATATTCCTAAACTGTAAGGAGGCAGAAGGATATACAATACTATGGACGATTAGAAAGGCAGTTAAGCCTAAGATTATCAGAGTCGCGCAGCAGAAGCTAGCAGACCACTACCTTTGAGATTGGACCAAACTAAGTTAAGGAAAAGGTATAAGTACCGTTAAGAATCCTCGATACAGAGACTAAGTCATTTCTGATCGAATTATAAGTATGATAGATGACGTGGAAGCTAAAATGCTTGGTGAGAATTAGACATCTTGAACTTATGTCCAAGAATGTGATGGTGTTGATTACGTGGGTGTAATCCATTTTAAGGGGGGTAGAGCGAAAACCGCTTATCGTATATTTGAGTACTTAGTACATAAACTACGGTGTGCATAGCACACAAAAGAATATGAGAATATGTTTTACACAAACATTTTGAGATAAATCATGGTTATTGCACACAGAAGATGTGAATGCCATACATATTAAGTACATGTCTTGTTAACTCCGGTGTGAGTACAAGTTAAGAGAATTAAGGAAAAAGGATTAAGGAGGCTTAAGAAATAAGGAATATATGAGGTATGAGTCGATATGAGACTAGGTGTGAGATAAGAATAAGATAACATTATGAGATACAATTTGACATGAGTATAAGGGAGAAGATAGTAATGCTATGATATATAAGATGGTGAGAATTGGTATGAGGCTGATATAGAACTTAGTAAGAATGGGTGCCTTGAGGTAATTACTAAGAGATGAATTGGGAATGTCTGATGGAGTGAGTCCACACCTTGGAGATGTATTGATTATGATTAGAAGAACTAAAAAGATAGAAAATTGGACATGAGTGAATTATTTGGATGTTTGAAAATGACGTGGGAGGTGGAACTTGATTTTCTAGGGATCAAGGGGAACCAAACACAAATTGGGGTGGAAGGATGGTTCTACACTGATGCTGATCACGTCAGGGTAGGATGACTCCTGAAACTCCCTATTAGTGGTTACAATTAAATCACGCTAAGGATAGAGGCGTTAGTATAAAACGAAATTGGAGTTGCTTGTATTTTTAATTAGAGGAATTATTCCTCACATGACCTCGTAAAAAGGATTACCTTTTTACTGAGTCTCGCCCATGAAGTCGAGGACGCACGAGCCTTTGTCTTCGGACCGGTGACATGGGGAGAGCAGAGTGTTTTGTATTCTGGCCCATGGTGACGAGGACGAATGAGCCATTGTCTACGGACCGGTGACATGGGAGAATACGTTGGAAGTTATGTGAATGTTTTTAATCGTCAAAAGGAACAAAGGGAATTTTGAGTGCTATACATGCGTAAGCATGTTGTGTGATATTTAAGAATAAGCATATGGTGGACCTAAGGATTCAATGAGTTTAAGTATACATAAGTATGATCTATATGATCTAAGGAATGAGGTAATGCATGTATTCTAATGAGATAAGATGCATGGGAACTTTGGGGACAAAGTCTTTTAAGGGGGTAGATTGAAATACCCCAAACCCAAGTATGCTAAGTAAACATCAAATTATGATGTAGTAAGGCTAGAATATGCCTTAGAAAGATTGGTAGACAATTTAAACCAAGGAAAACACAAAAAGTGTCTTAAGGGCAATTAGGGCAAAAATGTGCTCTAAGCTTGGAGAGACTTGGGTGAGTACCCAAATATCATGACAAGACCTTAGTAATATTCTAATGGTCATTTTAAACCAATTACCAAAGAAAACCAAGCTTGAAAACAAGTTAAAACACAAAATGTGCTTTTAGAAGTCTTAAAGCACATTTTTGAGAAATTGTCTTAGAATTGAGTTTTGAGTGGCTAGATGTCCATCATTACTCTTTAATCAACATTGTGTACTAATTAGTATCACATTAGGAAGTCTAAATCAATGGGAAATCAAAAATTTCAGAAATATGTGCACTAATTAGTGAATAGTGTCAAATAGTAACTAGTTTAAGTTTTAATCAATATAAGCTAATTAGTTGGTCAACAAAGACCATGACTAGCCTTATTTATGATGGGGTCCGGTTTCTAAGGGATGAGTCATTAAAGACTTCATCAAATTAAGAAAGAAAAAGGGAAGAAAGTAAAAGCAAAGACTATTCACCTTTTATAACAAATATCTTCACTTAAGTTACCTTTCTTCTCTCTCTCTCTTCATTTCTCCTTCCTTCCACGATTTCTCTTTCTCCTCTCCTGCTCCAAACCGAGAGAGAGCTCCATTCATGGCTCCTCACCTTCATTCACTTGCCAAGTGCAACTCCAAGCTCCAAATCCAAAACAAATTGCATATTTGTCTTAGTTAAGTCAAGGCCCTCCTTTCTATCTTTTCAAATCTTTCAAAGCTCAAGTTTGGTGCCATGAGAAAACTCCATTGATGGAGGAAAATCAAGTTTGAAGAGCTCATTAGCTTTCATTTCTTAAGGTAAAGAAAATGTAAGAAAAACCAAGTTTCCATCACTTCCTTACATGGGCCGAAAATTTACTACTCATGGGGCTATGTTTTATGCCTTGTTCTAGCTTGTTTTATTCACCAAGGACTAGTGGAGGTCCTTTCATTCAATTCCCAAGCCTACCTTGAGACTTCAAAGGTAATCATCACACTTTTATGCCTTAGAACACATTTCTAACCTAGGTTTTCATTCCTTGAGGTTAGGTGTATTGTTTAGTACTCATGTGGTCATTGAATATTGGTTAGAACATTGGCAAAGGAGTTTAAGTGGTGGCCGATATTCATTCAAGAAGAAGGTCTAAGAGGAAGATAAGATAAGCTTGAGAAAACAAGGTAAATACTTACCTATGGTGGTTTAAGGTTTAAGGAATGAGTTTTAGATGGGTACCAATGTAGCCTAGGGCTTACATTAGGTAATGGGTTATGTAACCTAAGAAAAGAACTTAATAAGCTTGTGAACTTGTGACTAAGGAGCCAATGGGAATGAGTTGTAATATAAGTTTAAGATGGATTTTAAGAGCATTATAATTACTATCAATTGACGGGTTGTATTTGCAGGTGAAGCTTTTATGTGGGAAATTCATTGTTTAAGTTTAAGTCATTTAAGGGCCTAAGAGCCATGTCATTTAAGAGCCTTGGTGCTATGCAATTTAAGATTATTGCAATATAATGAGTTGTGAATGAGTTGGTTTGGTGGTGAGATGTGATGAGAAAGAACTTGATGTGTGAGATGGATGAATGAGGAAAACAATGCATTTGGGCATGATAAGATGCTAGAGAAGCTATGGCGAAATTTGAGTAGAAAAACAAAGTGTTTAAGTGGTAGTGGTGAGCTAATATGCCCTAGGGTTTACTAGGGAGCATGAAAAGAAAATTGGGTGGAAATGAGTTAACTAAGGAGTTCTTGAGGTTTAGAATGACCTAGATATGTCTAGAAGGAATTAGAGGATTGGTGAGTGTATTAAACACACCAAAATCATGATATGAGGAACTTAGGTGATGGGAGTGAAGATTGAAGGAGAAGGTTATAGATTGGCTAGGAACGTATAGGAGGATATGATCATGAGAAATGGTGAGTAGTTGCATAAAAGAAGTGGAAAAGTCTAAGGAGGGTGTTGCATGGGTAAGGTAAGTGAAGAACAAGGTCAAGGTGATAAGTGGTGAAAAGAAATGTATGGGTAAGCTGAAGAGTTTAAGAGTGGTGAGTAACCAAAGGAAAGGAAAGGAAGGTTGGCGGGATATGCAAGGTGACTTGTGGAAGTCTTGGTAAATGAATTGAAGTGGAAGAAGATGTTTATGATGCTCAAACAGTTAAGGAGGGAACACTTGGGTTGGTTGAAGTTTTGGCAGGTTACAAGTTGGAAATGTAAGGAATCATATGACATTGTTAGGAGTGTTTGTAAGAATTTAGTAAATGTTTGAAGATCTTTGGAAGTTGTTTTGGAGAGTTTGGTGGAAGTTCTAAGGTGAGTTTAAGTGCCTAAATGGTATTAGGGACATGGGGGAACTTGTGTGAGAAGTTTGGAGTCAAATGGGAATTTAGAAACAAGGTTCTGGGAGCCGACCGACCTTGGGACCGGACCTGCAAGGTCGTGAGCTTAGTTTACACTACCGGAGGAAGTTTCTAGACCGACCGAACTTGGGACCAGACTTGCAAGTTCGGTCGGGCTTGTATTTGTGTACGAATTGAGTCTCTGAATCGACCAAACATGGGACCGAACTTGGGCAAGTTCGGTCGGGCTTAAATATTCCACGGGGAAACTCTCGGGAATGGACCGACCTTGGGACGGACTTGCAAGGTCGGTCGGGGTAGAATTTTCAAGCGGTAATATGTTCTGGAATGGACCCTTGGGTAAGGTCGGTCGGAAGTTCGGTCGAGCCTAAAAAGAAAAGAAATTTTGGATTCTAAGGATGGTAATAGGTAATAAGGTATACCTTGGGTAGGGTCCGTAATGATTAGGACCCTAAAACTTAAGGGATTAAGTTAAGTTAAGTGTAAGCTAAAAGCTTAAGGTTAAGTTTGTAAGATTAAGTTGTAAGACTTTAAGAGGTGTTAGGTGGAGATCATTAAGGTTAAGTAGTTAGTAAGTTAAGTAAGTTAATTAGTTAAGTAAGATTAGTAAGTTGAATTGAGTTAAGTGATTAACAACCTAAAACTGAATGAATGTTTTAGGACTGGGAATTTGGACTCCGGAAGAGAGTAAGCAAACCGAACGACAACGGTGAACAGTACAGTTCTTCTTGTGACCTGCTTGCTAACGAGGTGTCCCTCGGCTTGTGTGCTATTTGTTTTTGTGTGCTCACTAAACAAGATAAAGCATGCAACCGGAATATATTATATTTATTGTATTGTTGTGTGATGTTTGAAAACTAACACAACATACCGTGAGAACTTACTAACCAACGTTTAGTAAGGAAATGAGTGAGACTAAGGAACGCTCCCTAATATGGGACGATATAAACCGAAAGAGGTTAACCAACAAACATGGTCTTGAGACTACTACTAATTGGAACTTGAGTGAGGAAACCCGGGACCGATCTCCGGTCATGCATGCTAAGGAAAGGGGGTCGGTATCTATAGCAGATTCGACTTCCGATTAAGGACTATTCCTCGAACTAGTAGCCTTGGGTCGGTTGGCCGGCTCGGCTACATTGGACATCCAGTCCAAGGTAGGTGGCTTTAAGATGGCGTGGGGGGATCAAGCCTACATCCCCAACAATTTAAGAATGTTATTTATTGCCGGTAAGTGTCCTGCTGCTGGCTAGGGTTAACCAAGCCCAACAAAAATAAACAACGAACTAAGGGCTAACCTGTTCCCAATGAGAGAACGGTTGGCATACTTAAGGTAAGGTTAAGATAAGTTGCAACCATTCCTTTTTAAAGGATGGTTTGTATTGTTAAGGCTAAGATAAGCTACATCCACTCCTTATTAAAGGGTGGTTGTTTCTAAGATTAAGATAAGATTAAGATTGAGGTGAGGTAAGGATGGACTAAGATTAAGAGGAAATATAACTTAAGGAGTTAAACAATTAACTCTCTAATTGAGGGAACGCATTTAAGTCGTTCATTGTGTGTGAACTTTATTTGTTCATATTGGATTGTTGTTTACAGCATTTACTATTATGTTGTGCATCTAATCAACCTCCATGCTATCGACAATTAGTCGTCGTAGCCACGTTAGCTTGGGGGCCATGAGAGGATCGTACCAGCATTCGTGCTGACCCCCTTTGGGGGCTGTTTTTACTAGACAAGTGTACATCAGGAGGCGGCCGTCGCAAGAGTAAGAAGAGGATACAAGTGTTAAGGATTAAGTGTGACCTACGAGTTGTGCATGTACACTCGTATGGCAATTGAGTTAGTAAGATGTATAGGTTGTGAGAGGATTGTAAGAACAATATGTATTTGGTTAAGGTTGTTATGTACTAATATTCGGTATATTCTGTAGTCAGACCGTGGCAAGGTCCTGGAGTGTAAAGAATTCCGCTGTGACATGTATATATATATGCTGTTAAGTTGCGAGACCACATTTGGATTGAGTTGGGGTGTTACACTCATACGCAGCAAGGACCAAGGTATGGTTTTCTTGCAATCTGTTGCCTACCGGTTTACACCGGCTTGTGTGTTGTTTGTTTTTCTGTGTGTTTACGACTTTGTAAGATTAAACCGTGGAACGAGTTTACAGTCATTGTTGTTATTGTGATGTGTGAGTACCAATACCGGTAACCTCAAATGCGTACTAATTGTTAGTTAACCAATATTAGGAAAACGTAAGAGAACGGTATCCGGTAAAAACGTTTCCAACCAAAGGAACGTTCTAACCACGGCTATGTATGAGTTGGTTGTGGTTTGTGTTATCGAATTGTTCCTCATTTCCCTTATGTGTCTAAGTAGACCTAAAAACCTATTTGTGCCTTACTGTGTTAAGTTCCAACCATGGGACTTCTAACAAGTGTTAACCAGTGAGTGAGGAATCCAGTCGTTCTGGTCACGCGTATATGTACGGGGGTCGACATCTGAATTAGATTCGGCTCTCTCCTTATATTAGGGTTGTTTTCCTTTTTGGATTTCAACCTCCCACAAGCTTAGCCAAGGCTTACCTACTTGACTTCCACTCGGCTAAGGGGAAATGTGTATGGTGTGCTCGGATCACTATATCCGACTCATCTTTAAGTTAAGTTACTCGTATGACTAACAGAACGGTATCGAGTTATGTAACAATCTTAACATGAGGGTGAAATAATTCTCTAGGCTTACTATGTTGACTAACTATGTTGGTTGTTTCCTAAAGTGAAATGTTCTCATTATGTATGTGTTATTATTGCTATGCAAATATTTCTTGTGTGTAATTATATGTTGTATGTTAAAATCAATGCCATGTTACATGACAATTAGTGTGTGTATCCCGGTAGTCAGCGGGGGGCTGCACGTGCTAACCATACCTAGCCCAAGGGTTGCTGACCCCCTCGGGGGCTCCATATTTATGGTGTAGGATGAGGATCAAGGAAGCGGATTGGCTTAAGATTCTAGGATATTGGATTCTTTTGGTATATTTTGGATGATGGACCAGGGATGCGCCTGTGCTCCCGTGGTGGTATATTTTGGTATATAACAGTTATACAGTGAAGGTTGTAAATATTTATACTCGGTAAGTGTTGATGTATTTATGGTTATTAGTCTTATGCTCGGGAGTCTGTTCATCAGACTGATACAGATGTATGTATTCTGCCTTGTTAGCCACGTGGGTGGCTAACGGCGTGTAACACCAACTCGTTTAGTTATCATTTGGTTATATATTTCCGTTGCAGAATCGTTTTATCGTTAAGTTTACAGTATGGGTGTTACAAAAAACAACGCAGAAGGTATTACGAAGGGATGGTCCGGGGTTATAAATCGGTACACAAACCCAGACCACCCCAAAATCATGGCAGAGAGGTTCCCAACGTATTGGTCGGGTTTGTAAATCGGTACACAAACTCGGACCAACCTAAAAAGTCACCTGAGAGTTTTTCCAAAGATTTGGTCCAGGTTTGTAACCTCGGACACAAACCTGGACCACTCTAAAATCTTCACATAAATTGTTTTAAAGCCATTCTAAGGTGGGGACTTGGTTGGTAATGATACTATAAGGTAATTAGGACTTGATTAATGATGTTTTAATGGTCATTAAGAGTATAAACAAAGTCAAGAAGTAATTTGAAGTAAATGTCCTAAGTAAATCAGTTTGAATTGCAATAGTTAGTAATTTGTAATCGGGAAAAATTAAACATAAGATGAGTTAGGTTAATTGTAGATAATTAACCTCCCGATTCCATATATGTTATAGGATTCAAATAGTTGATTTCCGAAGAGGAGTCGGTGATCCGAAAACGACGGTGAACGGTATGATTTTCTCATGCCCTGTATGCTATCATGGTTACCCTGATTTGTATGTTTGTGTGTCATGTATGATCACCTAAATAAGATAAAATGCACAAATCGGGTTTATTGCACTTTATTGTGCTTGTAATGTAGAGGTTCCTTGCTGGATTGTATTTGAAGTCGTAGATTGTATAATTCATGAAATATATGGTTGTGGATGAAGTGTTTGTTGGCCTTGGTGTGAAGTGTACTAACCAAGTAGTATGGAAATAATGATTTCTCACTAACTCCTAACTAAGTAACATTTCTAACCTTGTGTAAATTGGTAAATTAGAGTAATGTGAGAAGTTCGATATAACTTTTAGAAGTGTATCTCAGTGCCTTGGTAAGTATGAATGGTTGATCTGCGATTGTCTCCCATTGTATGTATTGGAATGTATGTATGTATGCACTATTGAGTAAATGGATTGTTGTTCAATATAGCATGTATGCATGTATAAAATAAATGAACTCCATGTATGCGACCAAGTAGTCGGCGTACCCCCGTTAGCACGCGGGGTATGCGAATTTCATACCAGCTATTTGCTGAGCCCCTTGGGGCACCATTTTTATTTCACGTACCCGAGATAGTTGAAGTTGAACTTGACAGAGATGAACATCTTTTTTAGTAGTTGGTAGGATGAGAAAGATGTACCGAGTGTGCACGGCCTATAGCCTTTTGAGTAGCCGGTGTACCATGTGGTACACTCTTTTGGATATTTTGGAATAGTGAACTTGGTAGGAATGAGTAGATTGATAAACTCGTAGCTTTGTTAGGCTTGTAAGAAAGGGATGTAATTTGATATGATTTGTATACTCGGTAATCCAAGGATGCAAGCAAATGTTGGGAATGTTATGGGAAGTATTTATGATTGCTCGGTAAGTTCTATTCATCAGACCATTACCGTATGTAGTGTAAGCCTTGTTAGTCATTAGGTGGCTAACGGCGTTGTATCACCCGCCGTGAGTATGTAGGATTTTCCGTTGCGAGTAGAGTATTAATGGAGACGACTTGAAGATAATAATAGGATCAGAGCGTAGTAATGCTCTGATGTCTAGAAATTACCGAGCATAGTGATTACCAAGTTAGGGTTACAACCGTTTCACAACAGAGAAGTAGGAACCTAACCTTGAATAACCGTTAATGATAACGGATACCCGTTAACGTCTGAAAGGATGATACAATTGTTTAAACCCAAGACCTTGTGGTCACAGTACCTAATGCATATTAAATGCTTGTTCAGATGTCAGGCAGAGGACGCGGTCATGGCGGAGGCCGTGGAGGGTCTGCTGAGGGACCCGGCACGCAGACGATAGCTGAGATTGTCGAGGCCACTGTAGCACAGATGCTACCACAAGTAATCGCGGCTGTACAGTAGACACAGCAGAACCAGCAGACTCAGGCAGGACCAATCCCACCCCCACCACCAGAGAAGTGAATTGGGTGAAGAGTGTCACAATCTCCGACCTCCATGCTTTAGAGGCAAGAGTGACCCCGCTAAGCTTGAGGCTTACATCTCCGAGATGGAGATGGCCTTCGAGACCCTAAAGGCTCCTGCTGGAGTGAGGGTGAGGATACCGGCGTACTATCTGAAGGACACTGTGTTGGACTGGTGGAAGTTAGTAAAGGGTGAGTATGTCAATGACCCTACATTTGACTGGGAAGCCTTCACCGTAATTCCCCGATCCAAATACTATCCAGAGCATGTCAAGACAAAGAAGCGTCTAGAGCTCAGCGCCTTGAAGATGACGGAGAAGAAGAGTGTTGATGAATACTATCATACCTTCACTTCTATTCTACAACTATTGCCTGACCTTGGGTATACCAGCCAGGTCTTGGTCGACCGCTTCTACGGCGGATTGAGCCATCGCCTCCGGTATGGCATGGGGTACACACGGTTTACCTTACTCCAGGTAAACAACATTTTAAACCCTTAGTGTCGTAGTCTATGTGAACTAATCCCTTGTATGCAACGAATGTTATCTAATACCTGGTGACTCCAGGAGTGCTATCATGCTGCATCTCATGTTGAGATCACATGCCAGTTGAGGGATGCAGAGCAAGCGCTTAAGTGCAAGGCTAACAGCAAGAACACCAGCTCAGAGGAGCAGAACCAGGGTAAGAATTGGAAGAAGAGGAAGGGGAAATTTGCCAGCAGCATTAGAAGAGTACCCCGGGAGATAGCAGTGCCCATGCTGAGCAGGGCAAGGCAGCTGAGCCGTTGCAGCTTGCCTACACTGCGCTGGTGGCAGCGAAGCCACTGAGATCTCACCCTTGCAAGGTTAAGAATCTGAAACTAAATTAGTATGTATGTGAATTAGTATCAGTATGCCGAACCATGCTAACTCCGAAGTTACAGGTTCTAATTCTGGCTATGGTAAGAACAACACTGACGGCCGCAACTACGTCTGTTGAAACTGCAACAAGGATCACCCCGACACCGATTTTCAAGGAAGAGAAATACGATGCTACAACTGCCAGAAACCAGGGCACCGTGCGAATGAATGCCCTGATAACTCGAAGCCCAATGGCAACTACCAGGGCTACAAATAGCGAGAAGGCAAGGAGGTTGCATCTGACGATGCTCAGGCCCAGCAGACCTTGCAGGGACAGGGGGTCCCGAGGTGCTCAGAAGGGCGCACCACAGAGGCAGCCAGTCTTGTACATCATCGACCATAATGGGACCGGTACAAAGTCCAGCTTAGGTACTAACTAGTACCTTTAATCCTTGAGAGCATGTCTAAAGTATTAATTGCCTACTTGAGTGAATGCATGGATGCGTAGAATTTGAGCATAAGTTTAAGCATGAAATGAACTAGTTGAAACTAGAACTCATGCTAGATGAAATTTACAACCTTAGGGAAATTTAATATCTGCTACCCAATACCTTCGAACCACTCCACGAAGAAGCTGACATCACCACTCACCACTTGACCAACGAGCAGTGTCAGGTTATCTGACCAGGTATGATCTTACTAAAAGGATACCTGACACTTGAAGCACAAATTGCCATCATCCGACGATGCAACGAGCTTGGAGTAGGTCCAGGAGGATTTTACACACCTGAATTTCCTGGAGGAGCGAAGATGAAGCTGAAAATGATGTGCTTGGGAAAGGATTGGAATCCTTATACCAAGACGTACCAAGAGACACGAACGCAAGACGGAGCAACACCACCAGCAATACCCACCAAATTTTAGACGCTTGTTACACAAGCTATAGAAATTACACAACAATGTGAAGATGATCCAATCCCTGCACTTGAAGCAGATTTATGTATCGTCAACTTCTATAAAAAAGAAGGACGACTTGGTTTACACCAAGATAAGGACAAGACAACAGAATCTCTTGAACAAGGAGTGCCCGTAGTGTCTTGATCTATTGGTGATGACGCCGTATTTTTGTATAGCGAGCAGAAGCGTGTGGACCTCGCCGAGAAAATGGTATTGATCTCAAGAGATGTCTTGATCATGGGTGGAAAATCAAGGTTGCTGTATCACGATATCAAAAAGCTCAAGTTGAATACGGCACCCCCGGCAATAATCAATGCCACACACATAAAACTAGGATGCGTGAACCTTACCTTTAGAAAGTATTAACCTTGTAATGCCATGTAATGCATTAGTAATGTGTATTAGAGACACAATATGTATGATGGATGGTTTATTAATAAAAGTAGTGTTGGTTATTAAATTCCACTTGCGCTTTACCATCAATTCTTATAAACTTTATGAATCATTAGGTTATGGACTCGGTACGGAAGGTTCCCTAAGTATCCTCACTGAGACATAGGCCAATAAGAGCGACACTATAATCACGGGTTCCTTTCTTGTAAATGGCATTGATGCCTCCGTATTATTTGGCTCTGGCGCCTCTCATACCTTTGTTTCACCGTCATTTGCGAAGAGGTTGGGGCTAAACGCAGATGAGCTACCAGACTTTATGGTTGTGCTCCCGTCGAAGGAGCAAGTGCGGTGCACTAAGTACTATCGAGCTGCCACTATCCGAATCAAGGGTGAAGAATTCCTCATCTCTTTCATCGAAATCAATGGGTTGGGATTCGCCTTGATAGTCGGGATGAACTGGTTGGAGCGGCACAAGGGGTGAATCCTCTGCGCCGAGCATAGACTGCTGCTCAAGAGTCCATCGGGGGTTACTATTTCATACCCCTAGAGGCCTAGAGAGCCTTCGACTACAATCATCTCCGCTATGGCTATGCACCTGGAGCACAGAAAGGGGCACGATGTGTATTAGTGCTATGTGCAAGATCTAGAGAGAGATCCAGAATTCAGCACCGAGGTGCCAGTTGTATCAGAATTTCCTGATGTATTTCCAAAGAACTACCCGGTATGTCACCACCGAGAACAGTAGAGTTCGAGATTGACCTCGTACCAGGTACTGGTCCCATTGCTAGGGCACCATACCGTATGAAACCGGCCGAAATGACAGAACTTAAAGAGCAACTGAAATACCCGTGAATTTTGGCATAGGATTAAAGTTAACATATAGTCGAGAATGTTATTAATAGAATGAATAGAGGCCCAGAGAAGCTATGTATATACATTCATCTCAAACGACCTTACTATGTCCTCCTAGCCTTGCGAGTTTAAATAAGATTTTACAACCTTTAATAAAGGAGTGTTGTGATTAGCTTTATTATCATTGTTATTGTATTTACTATGTCCAAGAATACAAGTTGAATTTTTCCTCTTCCTAAAATATTTTCCCTTTTCCTAACTTAAACACTCTTTCTCGTCCTTTGCTAACGATCAGCTAGCCCTTCTTCTATTTTTACTTTAACTAAATAATATCTATTTATTTCTCTAATTCTTGAATCTAGATCCTTCCATGGTTTTAACGTTATTTATTTACTCAGTTTTCAAATTAGTATTATTGTGGTAACTGTTAATCCATCTATTAAATTATTTTACCAACTGATTATCGATTCTCTCTCCTTTTAAATCAGATATTAATTATTATAAACTATCCTTATTATTCTATTTACTTCATATTTAACTGCACGATCAGTATCACGATCGGCATCTCCTTCAATTCACCGCCTTTACATTCCTCTCATTCTTCAAGCTCCCAACTTCTCTTAATTCTCGTTCTTGTCTTTCTTCGCCGCTAGGCTGCTTCTCTGGTGCCGGATTAGGTAGAAGGGTAAGGGGAATCAATTGGTAAGGTTCGTTAGTTAATTTGTTAGTATTCGGGTAGTTTCGGATTATACTTCTACTTGCAATCTAGACACCGAATTCCCTAACGGGCGCTACTACTGATCTTGCTGAGTGAATCTGTGGCTGTGAGCGTATCCAGGTAAATGTTGTGCTCAACATTCTCTACCCCTGGGTTTTTACAAATTAACAATGGATTGGTTTGGATGTGGTTTTGATATTATGAAAGTTTGGGAATTATTTTCCCCTGTGTATTCTGGTGTGATGTTTTGCAAAAGGGTTTGAATAAATGTTTTGGGAGAATTTCTTTGAATTGGTTATTGGGATTGTTGGTACCTTGGTGCTCCGTGTATATTGTTGGTGCCTTATTGGCGTTCCGTGAAACTATTGGTGCTATGTACCCCGTGGATATTCTTACTATTTTTGCCTGCAGACATTACTTGCAGTTAAGCTCTAATGATCTACTCCTTTGGGTCATAAGTTACCTTCTGGGGTTGTGCACACTTAGGACGTAGAGTGAGGTGGGATTCTAATTGTTGCGACCCAATTTGGGGGTCATCCGTGTAAACCTTCGATTTGATTCTTTGAAAGTTCTCCCTCGAAATGTTTTACTAATGGTGGTTTGGAGTTGGTGTGAATTGGTTAACGTTATGGTGTGAGTTACTGTTTTGCAAATATAAAATGAGTTTCAAAATGTATTTTACAAGTTGAGGCAATGTTTACTCAGTTTTGCTGATTTGCTCGGTCCCTTCGCGTTTTCTATTGTTGTTTTATGATCGCAGGTACCCCTGGCTAAATCAGGGATTGGGACACGCTTTCACATAGCTTAGGATGACTGGTTAATTACTTCGGATAATTTCGAGTTGAGTTATATTTTGGAATTACATTGTTTCTAAATTTTGGAACGTTTTGGTCTTTTGGCTGGTGGTTTAAGCCTGAGCAATCTTCGTTAGAGTGTGGCTGAAATACCCCATAAATTAATCTAAATTAATTTAGGGGATTTCCTTTATTGAACCCTAAATAATACTATATATATTAAATTATTATATTATGAATTTAATAGTAAGATTTATAAGTCAATAAATCTTGGAAAAATTTCAAGACACTCCAATTATATTTTAGAAATATTTGGAACATTGATTTGGATCATAAAGTCAAAATAAAATCATAGTTGAAATATCCCTAATAATTATAAAAATAATTAAGGTCTAATTATATAAGGCTAACATGTTGCAATAATGGATTAAGTAAATATTGACATGAATTAAGGTTTCACTGAACCTTAATTATATTTATAAAAATTAATATATAGTCTAAAAGATTTATCAAACCTAACATGAAATTCTAAATTTTGGGGATCATTTAAAAGGAGTAAATTATTCAATAAAAATCGGTGTAACATGTAATATATATTATTACATGAAATAACACATAGATTATTACGAGGAAGATTGAGAGGTTATTTAACAAGCTAACATAAATTTTGAACATTTAAATGACTCAAATTAATAGTCTCTCTTCATTTTCCTCCTCCTTGTATTCTATTCATTTAATAAAAAAACTCTCTTTCAAATCCTTTTCCCTCAAGTTACAATATCCCTTCATTTTATTTACATTCACTCACGGTTATAACTTAGCAAAAAAAATATATGTCCAGCCTCTTTGCATTTCCTCCCCAATTACGGTTATATATTCAACATTTTCTTTTTCCTCTCTTTACTGGCGACTGAAGCATAAATGAACAGGCTGGAAACTGGAACATATATACCCAACGTTGCTTTTCTCTGCTACATATTCTCTTCATTCACAAACTGACGAAGGAAAATTCATACATCTCCCCTTTTCTTTTATATTCTCTTCACTCACTCACGTAACTGGTGACAAGGGAAAATATATGTACTACATCTATGTGTCACCCCATTCTCTTTACGACAATTTTTGGCAACCACCATCTTTCTCTACACGGTACCTGTACAACCCAATCTGCTATAGCACATCTTCATTCTCAATACATATGCCTCCCTTCGTTATCAAACCCCAGTCGGTAAACAAGGATAATCTCTTCATTAAAACTACACCATGTACACCATAGTGAAATCGGGAAGAATACATGCCCTGCGTTCTGTTCAATCTCTGTTGGTGATTGCTGCATCTTGTACACCAGATGGGAGAGAGGGGCAGAGAAAACAGTCAATTCCATAATCGTAGTGAGAAATCCCCTTCTCTTGATGCTGAAATAAATCACTGGAACTGCATCTCGTTCACCAAACTAAAAAATACTGGAGCAGTTCATCCTAGAACCGGTAAATATACAGTCTCTATTCTTTTGTCTCTACTCTTCCCCAAAACTAAGTTGGAGTGCTTTTGGTTGCAGAAAAATACTGTTCTTCTGTTGTACTGGTGAATGAAACAATAAACATATATAAACAGTATCATAATTCTCTCATCAATTACAACAATAGCAGCAGATTTCTTCCCGTCACGAGAAACAAAGGTAAAAGCATACAAGAAAAGAAAATAAGAATAAAAATGGTTGTATTAAGCGTATAACAAATTAAGTGGTTAATTAGATTTTCGAATAGCTAAACTGTGGTTGGGTAGGTAAAAAGTAGTTGAGTAATATTAAATATAAATTGTTATTATTTGTGTAAGTTGAGAATTTTATGGTTTTGATAGGTGGGGCTAATTTGAGTAAAATCTTGTTAGTTAAATTACTTGAGTTATCATTTTAGATTCAATCGTAATAAAAAAAACTAAGTGCAAAGAAAGAGATAATATAATTATACTTATGAGTTAAACCATACAGTACTAAATTGTCAATTATGTTAGGGATAAAATTTATTAAATCAAAAACTGTTAATTTGTTGAAAGAAGTGTAAAAGAAAAGGATTATTGAAAGGAAATTAGATTTTCAATTTCTAAAATTAATAGTTTTATGGTGCTAGTAGTCACGACAATAATTGGTGCTGATAAGGAATTTAAGAAAATTTGGGTACTTGTTACCAAATGAAACTAATTGAGATTTTAGGGTGGAAAATAAATAATAATATTTAAAAAAAAACAAATCGTTTTACAAGAAATAATTCAGGATATAAAACATATATATGTATATACCTGTCCTTAAGAAAATTAATGGATTAATAAGTAAAAAATTAAGTTAAAAAAATTAGGGATTAAAAATAGTAAATAAGTGGTTGGTTAAATTAACAGTTTATTAAGTAATAAGTCAAGATGGGAGATTTTTTTAGAGGAGTAATACATAAAGAAATGTTAGGTGTTTTAAAAAGGGGTTAGTAATTTGGGATTTAAATATTTATGTAGTTAATTTTATTGGAAAATTAATATTCTAGGATGGTGGTTAGTGGGAGAGATTAAAGGAGAACTTAATAATTAGTTATCAAGCGGCTAGATGATGTTATAATGTAAAGTACATATTTATATATTTGAGGTTGAGGAAATAAAAGGAATTGAGTAAAAGAATAGTAATATGAGAATTGAAGATTAGGTGGCACTGCTAAATTATTTAATAAACTTTTATAAGTTAATAATGGGTCGATGAATCCCTAGGTTCAAGGGTGAATTAGATTGTTAAACAAAAAGGGAATAAATGGATAGAGTGTAGGTAATTAGTTATTAAGTAGCGGGGAAGGTTGATAATTTTAAGATTTTAAATATATAAACATATGTATAACTAAGCTTAAGGAAATAGGATGAAACGAATAATAAACTAGTAATATGAGAATAAAGAATGTAGCAATTAAGTCGATAAATTGGAACGGACTAATTGATAAATGTTAGGAAACTTAGGATATGATTTGGTGGTATGTTGGATTAGAATTAATATGATAGGGTTAGAATATGTAGGAGATCAATGGGTAAAATAATAATAATAATAATAATAATAATATATATAAACTTTAACCTAGCAATATAGTTTGGATAACATAATAATAAAGTTACAAATAAAATATAATGGAGGGAGTAAGTAATTATCACGCTCGTTAGTTTGAGAAGACAGGGGTTTCCTGATGAACTCGACAAATCTGGGCCATCCGATTGTAGTTAGGAGAAACGGACGGCCGAGATTATAACGTAGATGATTAAGTAATATAAATCCCAGAATAAAACTCTAATTTGTTGAATTTATTTAATGACTTTCCCTATTGTATTTTAACTTGAAATTTTAATCACAGATTCCTTATAAACTATAGTTTATTTTCAAGTAAATTAATATGGGTTTTGAGGTTTTAAACGTAAGTTATAATTTTTGTAAGTTCTGAGTATTACAAAATTATTTAGATAATTTAAAAAGATATTTTTATGAAAAAATTTTATAATATGTCTAAAATACCATAGTTACTATATTAAATTTGGGAATTTTACACAAGAGTAAATGGGTCTAAAAATTGTGTTTTTGAAATTTTTCATAAGTTACCTTATAATACAAGGTTTTAATGTAACAGAAATTAAAGTATAGTTGGCTAACAAACTTTATGGGTTGGAAATAATATAGGAGGGCCAAACTAACAATTAATACAGAATGTTAATAAATATCTTAGGTATAAACTCTTGAGTTGAAATAAAGAAATAAAAGATTATCTTAGGTTAAAACAAGGAATTTAAATTTACCTACTTTTATGTTAACTACATATTATGGAAGCTAATATACTAATTTTAACTAAGGGAAATACTTTATATTATGAATCATATATTGGATGTAGATGTGTATACAAGTTAATAAGAGTAATTAAATAAAATAAAACTACATAAAGAATATCTTGAACAAATCCTAATATATGTACATTAAGAGTAAATAAAAGAAATAACATACCTTATGGGAAATATAATAAGAGGGTAAAACTAGAGCAAACCTAATTCATACATAACAATTAAAATATTAAATGTTAACGTGACATCTAGGTGGACTATTAGGGGGAAATACATATCCTAAACCTTAATTAGGTATTAAAGTAAACTAGTCAAGTGTAACTTAAAAGTTTAATTAAGTTAAACCTATGTTCAAGAGTAAGTAATTGAATTAAGTTAAAAATGTACACTTAGGACATACAAATTCAATAGCGTAAATGGTTAAGTCAAACCCGGAACTAGATCGAGGTTGCGCGTTTGAAACCTCGCAGGAATCCTTTCTAGAAAATTTAATCAAGTAGCGAAAACGTAACGCGGATTTGGGCTAATCCTACTGGGCCTAAATCCATGGACTCCAAAAAGCCCACTTAAACAATTCAACGAGAGTTTGGGCCACTCTCAGGTTAAAACTCTTAATTCTGGATTAAATGAAATGGGCCTAATGAAAGGTTTAATTAACAAGATCTAGCCCAGATCCTAATGAGAGAGTAATTGTAAATCAGAAACTATAAACCAGTAAGAATAAAAGACATTTAGCTTTATGAGTTCCTTAGCTAATCAGTACTTGGAACACTTCTTATTAGGTTGTTAGTGGAAGTTCGCACTTTCAAGTTGGTTACTGCTACTGCTCCTACCAGGTACGATTTCTCGTACTCAGATACTTTTGCTAACAGACTTTATGGAATGTTTTGGGAAACGCTAACTGAGCTGAAATGAATTTCCAAAGGGAAACTATTTGTATGACTAACTCAGCTTGATGTGACTAACTGAGCCTTGAATGTACAACTTGCGTGGTTATTGGTTCCTTCTATCTGGTTGTTTCATTAGATATTATCTGCCTGGGGTTACGCCTCTACACTCTATAGGACTGAGTGTTTTGGTATCGCTCTGGTGTAGTTAATGATCTAGTGGAAATATAGGAAATGTCAATCTTGGTAAATGCTTCTTTTGACCCTGGATATTGTTTCCTCCATGAGCTGAGTCTTGGTTGTGATGTGCGCACATCTTCATCGGTAAACAGCGAGGGGCTGTATATCCCCTGTCCAATCGGACGTTGTGAACAGCGAGGGGCTGTATATCCCCTGTCCAATCGGACGTAGTTAACAGCGAGGGGCTGTATATCCCCTGTCCTAAAAGGACGTATTTGGCCATTGATCATATTCCACTCTTGAGTTGCTGGTTCTTGGTTATCACTCATTCATTCCTAGTCCATGTGACTACCCGAGTCTTTCTACTCCTAACTGGAATTGGATCTAACTTAAACAGTGGTTGTTCACTAACACATGGTGTGATTTTGATTGACTAACTTTACCTTTCTGTTATTTATTTTTACTCCTCATCTTGTTACCTTGACTTGGTGATTTTGATGTGCCTTGTTCTTCTGTTTTTGAATTAAGCATTTGACTTCAAATTATTGTTTATTTCAAGAGTTATGTTTTAAACTTTTGTTTTGGAGAGTTGTACCAGTTCCATTCCAGGGAACTGACTCGCCCCTCCCGGGGTGGGCTGCTTGGTTTCATCTTGCAGGTACGATTTTTATACAGGTGGCCACGAAGAGTATGAGTGATTGGGATGGGAATAGGAATTGTGGAGAGTTTTTATATCTTGCTCTTATTATGTTTTCTCGAGTTCAGACCGTAGCATTTGTAATATTGTAGTTGTAGTTTGTGAGGTTTGGTGTCGGGTATTTGGAACCCGATGATCTGTAATCGCCTTAGTATTTTATTTCCGCTGCATTTTTGTTAAATAGGGGCATTACAGTGGCGGTAATGCCATTTGGATTTTGCTATTCCGCTGCTACTTAGTTGAAGTGTTTTGTTGGTATTGCTTTTTGGGAAGTTATGGTTGTGATGGAGCTTTACTTGTTGTTTAGGAGACCTTTCGACAGTGTTTATGTGTATCGGTTGAGGTACTAATTTATTGAAATGATTTTTCCATTTGGTTGCTAAGTTATTATGTTCATTTTGATGTTGATTTGGTTCTGTTTTAGCTTTTGAAAATGCATTCCAGGACCTGTCCGAACGTCCGTCCGGACTTCTATGTTCGGACAGGCCCTGAGAGTTTAAGAAGTTTTCTCTGTTTTCTCGTGTCCGAACTTCTGTCCGAACGTCAATGTTCGGACAGCATGCGAGGACGAGGTCAACTTGCAAGTCTCGACTTATGTCCGAACTTGTAAGCTCGGACCAATGTTCGGACACGTGCGTAAAGGATTTTCGGACTTTGAAACTCGACTTGTGTCCGAACTTCGAAGTCCGGACACAAGTTCGGACGTCTTAGGTTTTACACTTTTCAACTCTCGACTTGTGTCCGAACATCAATGTCTGGACACAAGTTCGGACAATTGGATTTCCATGGTTTAGTTTTCTCGTCTTGTGTCCGAACATCCCATGTCCGGACACAAGTTCGGACCAAGCTTTATTTGCACTTTTAGGACTCGTTTGGGGTCCGTTTTCGAAGCCGTTTTCACCGTTAGATTTGTAATTTAAGTATCTATGGTTTAGGGCAAAATACAGGGTGTTACAAGGTGGTATCAGAGCTGTGTTTGGTAAACAAGATAAAATTTGGATTAAAGAGGAATTAAAATGTGGGGTAAGCCGCTCTGGGGAATTACAGTGCCTACGATCTTGTATATGTGGTATTATACTGTATGATACTGAAATTCATTCTCTGTTTGTGTATTATTATATTGGTGATGATGTTAGCATTACTGGATGGGTATTGCGTACTGGTATTGGAGCTATTAGATGTGCTAGCTCCTAATGTGGGGTAGAGACTTAATATATGGGGATATGGGTGGATGTTGCTTACATTGCTTAGTGATAAGCCGCAGACTTATTATAATTTGTGCATTAGATTTAGTATTATATTTATCTAAATAGTGTTATATATGTGTTATTTATGCTTATTATGTGTTAAAGTATATTATTTGTGTAGACTTATGTTTTATTAGTTTTCTGTGCAAGGAATGATTTTCTAGGCAAAAGTTATTGAAGCCGGACTCAATGCCGGGTGGATCCTGCACGACATAAACACAGAACAGAAAAGAGGCCATGCCGGACATGATGCCGGGTAGATTCCATCCGGCATAACTAAAGAGTCGCCACTGTTGACCAAGCGATAACAGTTTGACCGTTGGTGATTAGGATGGTGCCGGGTGCAATGCCGGGTATCTCTACCGGCATATGTACTGTTTCGCGTGAAATTGGCGGTTTTGACCGTTAACAGTTGGGCGCATTGTAACACCCCTACAACGCCCCTATCAACTACCGAAATCGCAGCGGAAATAGCCAACCAAACAATAACTAAACGCTTTGGTGTTACAACGCCGTTAACCACCTACGTGGTTAACTAGGCAGAATAAATACAAGTGTATCGGTCTGATGATCAGACTCCCGAGCATAGAATCTAACATCCATATATAAACATAACCAACCATACCGAGTATTAATTTACATCTCCACTACCAACTGTAAACCTCCACCACAGTTTAACGAACGGTACCAAAATATAACGCCACGGGAGCACAGGCGCATCCCGGGCTCAACATCCAAAACAATCAAAAGTACATCATCGACCTAGGATCTAGAGCCACTCCGCTTCTTCGATCCTCATCCTGCAATAAAATATGGAGCCCGAGGGGGTCAGCAACCTTTGCTGGTATGGCTAACGCGCAGCCCATCGGCTACCGGGATACGCGCAACCATTTGTCATGATAACATGGCATTCATTTTAAAACAACCAACATATATATATATATACCATAGCATAGCAAGGGAATTTGCATAGCACAACATCAATACATAACACCATAAAATCGGTTCTCACAAGGAACCTTCCACCATAGTCAGTATACCATGTGAGCCTAGAGATTTTTTGCCGATCCCATGTTAAGCTCGTTACCAACCTCGTTACCGTCCAGTTATATAGAACGGTTAACTTATACCCAAGGTGTGTCGGATATAGTAATCCCAAGCACACCGAAAAACATACGTATGCCCTTGTGGCCCGACGTGAGTCAGTAACTAGCTTTGGATAAGCTAAGGGAAGGTAGAAACCAAATTGGAATACCACCTACATACACCAAGAGAGCCGAACCGGATATGATATCGACTCCCGTCCATCACACGCGTGGCCGGAACAACGGACTCCTCACTCCCCCCGATTAGCACTTGTTAGTGATCACACAATATTTGTTAAGTCACATACAAGCAAATATTAGGTCTTGTTAGACAACCAAGGGAAAGGAGTCACAACCTTACAACATCTTAATGTACAACAACTGTAAACTCTTTTCATGCCTTAATCTTATAAGGTCGTAACACACAGAAAAGCAAACAACATCCAAGCCGGTGTAAACCGGTAGACAACAGACTGCAAGAAAACCATACCTTGGTCCTTGCCTTGATTGGTTTCCACCTTGAGAGAATCCTAAACACATTAGTAATGTCGGTTAATTATTTATTTAACTCAAACTTGTTAAGTATTTAACATGATTGTATGACATGTTTTAATGTCTATCCTACCCTAGGTTACCTTCATTATACACCCTAGGGTTAACTACATAAGACACATTTCCGTCAAAATTTTCTACTCCGACCGACCTTGTAAGTCCGGTCGCATGTTCGGTCTATTCCCGAGAGTTTCTTCCCTTTGAAAATTTAGCCCGACCGGACTTGCCAAGTCCGGTCCTATGTCGGTCGATTCCAGTAACTCAATCTGTACACAAATTACAAGCCCGACCGACCTTGCAAGTCCGGTCCCCAAGGTCGGTCCATTCCAGAAGCTAATTCTCGCCGGGTAAACTGGGCGACCGAACTTGCAAGTCCGGTCGCAAGTCCGGTCTGCCCCAAATCTTTGTTTCCTTTTACATTCAACTCCAAACTTCACCCCATATAACCTAGTACTCCCTAACCTCATTTGGGCACTTTAAACACACCTCAAGACATCCTTAAACACTCACAAAACTCTTTTCTAATTCCTTAAACCTTTACCTACATCTTCACAAAATTCCTAACACTTACAATGTTTTCTCCTAGTTTTTCAAGTGGTGTTTCATACCTATGATAACTACTATCCCAAAAGCTTTCTCCTTATTTTAACATCATCTCCCAAGCATCATCTCTCACAACTAACTCCTTATATCATTACTTCAAATCCTTTTTCAAGTTCACACTTTCTCCTTAATTTACCAAAGTTTGCCTAAGTCTTTACCTAAGTCCAAAATGACGTTGGTACACTACTAAAATCTCAAGATCATGCCTAAGTCCTTATTACACTCTAGCGCACTTAAGACATTATACCTTCACTTGTAAAACACCTAGTCATTTCCTAACACCTCTAACTCACCAAACCTTATATAAACACTTATAACTTCTTGCTTCTTACCTAAATTTTGACATGGATTCCCCTAGAACATTACTAAGCCTAAACACTTTGTTTTCTCCATTAAACACACAAGAACACCTAGAATCAACAAGAACATTCCCATACACAACTTCACTAAATTCACACTACATTACAATATAGTGCATAATTTAAATTGCATGGCACTTAGGCCCTTAAAATGCATAACCCTTAAACACTGAATTTCCACAATATATTGCCTTTGACCTGCAAATACACTCAACACACATATTCCTTTTACTAGTCTCTTGAGAACACTTTACTAAGTCATTCACCATTTGCTCTTTAGGTAGTTTTAATAAGCATTATAAGCTCATTTCTCCTAAGGCATTAAACACATTTGGTTAGTAGATTTACCTCTTTTCCAAAACACTTCCTTCTTATTCCTTACAAAACCGTATGGTATTTTGATTCCTTGTCAAGTTCTCAACAATCTACAAACATTATAATGAGTATTCAAGCTATAAGCTTCATCTCATTGTAAACCCTAATTTTACATTGTTTCAAAAACATTAATGTAGTTGTTTTACCTTGATCTTTGAGGAGAGTTTGAATATATAACAAGAGAGGACTCCACCTAGTCCATGAAGAGTTGAAATGAAGCTAGAACAAAGTCACACAAAGAGCTATATCAATGTGTATTTTCGGTCAAGGTAAAAACATGGAGGAAACATGATTTTTCTTTGAGATTCCTTACCTAGAAGCAAAGGAGATCAACAATATGTAAAAAGACAAGCTCAAGCTCCTTCAATGGTGGAACTCCATGGCACCGAAATGGGGCTCTTGAAGCTTTGAGAAGATAGGAATGAAGAGCTTGATGAGAGAGGAAGAGATTGGTGGTGTTTTTTTTGATTTGGACAAGTGAGCTTGATTTAGCAAGAGGTCAAAGATGGAGTTTTATGGTGGTAGTGGTATTACCGTGAGAGAGCAGCAAGAAGGAAGGAAGAAGAAGGTTGGGACCGTGGGAAATGAAGGAAGAAATGAGAATGAGATAGAATTTGCTTTTAAGAAGATATTTGTAGTAATAAAGTAAAAAGTAAGTTTAATTGGTTTTCTTTCCTTACTTATTATATCAACTAGAGAGTGGTGAGTCACCACACTTAGAAAACCGGCCCCCTATATTATAATGAGGGTATTTTAGTCTTTGTTTGTCAATTTAATTACTTAATACAACATATGTTATAAACTAGCTTATAAAAATCACTATTCACCTAAACAAGGCACTTAGAAGTGAAATTTTTGATTTCCCATTAATATAGCCACCAAAATGTGATACTATATAGTACAATATATATTTAAGAGTAATGATGGACATTTAGCCACTCAAAACCCATTTACAAGACAAATTTTCAAAAAATGTGCTTTAAGACTTCTTAAAGCACATTTTGTGTTTTAACTTGTTTTCAAGCTTGGTTTTCTTTGGTAATTGATTTAATATGTTCATTAATATATATATAAGGTCTTGGTAAGTTCATTAGGTCTTACCCAAGCTTATTCCAAGCTTAGAGCACATTTTAGCTCTTATTGACTTTAAAGCACATTTTGTGTTTTCTTTGTTTTAAATCTGTTTACTAATGTTTCTAAGACTCTTTTTAGTCTTAATAATCATGTTTTAATGTTTAACCAACATACCAAGGTTTGGGGTATTTCAATCTACCCCCCTTAAAAGAACTTTGTCCCCAAAGTTCATACTTCCCACATATCTTACTATTAGAACACGGGGAACACTTATAAAAACAATACTTCCAAAACATCATTTCCAACACTACCATCATTCTTACACCACAACGGACTCAAGGTCCAAACCACATAATACCATTCAGACACAACGGTCTGTAACATAACATAGACAATGTATACATATACATGTCGTACACAACCATAACCGAAACGGCTCTACCCCCCTTAAAAGGGGTACGCCCCGTACCCTATACATATAAACACTAAGAAGCAAACAATGACGGGTGCTTCGCCTTCATCTTTCTTCCAGCTCCCAAGTGGCCTCCTCAACGTCCTGGTTAGACTAGAGGACCTTCACCAGTCTCACGGACTTATGGCGAGTGTCTCGAGTCTTAGTATCCAGAATCCGTACCGGAGTCTCCACTGATCGCATGGTTGGCTCTAAGGTTAGCCTTTCCGGCTGAAGCACATGAGACGGATGAGACATATACTTCTTCAACTGGGACACATGAAATACATCATGTACCTTGCCCAGTTCGGCGGGTAGATCAAGTCTATAAGCTACCGGGCCGATCCGCTCCGTCACAACATAAGGACCCACATACTTCGGGCTCAACTTGCCCTTCTGGCCAAAACAAAATACTCCCTTCATGGGGGATACCCTAAGAAATACCTGATCGCCTACGGCGAACTCCAGGTCACGTCTGCGCACATCAGCGTACGACTTCTGTCTATCTTGTGAGCTGCTTTCATGTTAGCCCGGATCTGGCGAACTTCCGCCTGAACCTGTTCCAGATACTCTGGTCCTATAATGACCGTCTCACTCGACTCATCCCAGCATAAAGGCGTGCGGCATGGTCTACCGTACAATGCCTGGAAGGGAGACATCTTGATCGAAGCATGGTAACTGTTGTTGTAACTAAACTCGATCAGATGTAATTTATCAATCCAGTTGGTCTGAAAGTCAAGTGCGCATGCACGTAAATATCCTCAAGTGTCTGGATGGTGCGCTCACTCTGACCATCTGTCTGCGGGTGAAAATGTTGTGCTCAATTTCAGTTCAGTACCCAGTGCCTCTCGTGTGGACTTCCAATATCTGGATAGGAATCTGGTATCTCTGTCGGATACAATCGTTTTCGGAACCCCATGATGTCTTACTATCTCTCTGTCGAAGAGCTCTGCAAGCTTAGCCACTTTCCAGGTGTCCCTCATCGGTATGAATCGAGCCACCTTGGTCAGTCGGTCTACCACAACCCAAATCATATTCAGACCTCCCCTTGTAGGCGGAAGCCCTACCACGAAGTCCATAGATATGTCATGGAACTTCCACTCCGGCACTGGCATTGGCTGCACCATACCACCAGGCCGTCAGTGCTCAAACTTGACCTTCTGACAAGTGAGACACCTCAACACATAGTCATTCACATCCTTTTTCATTCCAGTCCACCAAAAATATCTTTTCATACCTTTATACATCTTTGAAGCTCCGGGGTGAATCGATGTCGTAGAACAATGGGATTCACTCAGTATGCGCTCCTTCAGCTCAGCGCTACTCCTCGGTATACACAACCGGCCATTAAGCCTAATCAGGTCATCATCGTGGAGTCTGAAGTCGTACTTCTGACCCTCGAATGTGCCATCAATAAGCTTCTGTCTAATCTCCACCATATACTGATCCGTCATCTGAGCACTCCGCACCTCTTCAACCAAGCCAGTATGAGAGACTAGCGAATGGAGAGAGTGTGCTCGGCGACTCAATGCGTCAGCTACCACGTTTGCCTTACCCTCCTTGTACTGTAAATTGATGTCATAATCATTTAAGAATTCAACCCACCTTCTCTGCCTCATGTTCAACTCTTTCTGAGTGAACTAGTATTTCAAACTCTTGTGGTCGGAATAGATTGTCACGCTTACCCCATACAAATGATGTCGCCATATCTTCAGTGCGAAGACAATGGCCCCCAATTCTAAATCGTGGGTGGGGTAGTTCTCCTCATGCTTCTTCAGCTGTCGGGAGGCGTAAGCCACGACCTTCCCGTGTTGCATCAACACACAACCCATACCCCTGCCTGATGCGTTGCAATAGACCTCAAAACCATCTGGACCGTCTGGTAATGTCAGAACCGGTGCAGATGTCAGAGCATCCTTGAGACTCGTGAAAGCACTCTCACAGTCGACTGTCCACTCGAATGGTGCATCCTTTTTCATCAAGGAAGTCATCGGCTTCGAGACACTGGAGAAGTCCTTCACAAACCTCCTATAATAACCTGCCAGACCGAGGAAGCTCCTGATGTCGGTAACTGTCTTCGGCCTAGGCCAGGTGCGCACTGCATCTATCTTTGCCGGATCAACAGCGATCCCGGCCTCAGAAATCACATGTCCAAGAAGGACACTTGAGTCAACCAAAATTCACACTTAGAAAATTTAGCATACAGCTGATTCTTTCTCAATGTCTGCAATACATCTCTCAGGTGGCTTTCATGCTCACCTCTTGATTTCGAATACACAAGTATGTCATCGATGAAGACTACCACTGATTTGTCCAACTGATCTTGGAACAAACGGTTCATTAAGTCCATGAACTTTGCTGGTGCATTTGACAAGCCAAACGGCATAACTGTGAACTCATAATGCCCATACCTAGTTCTGAATGCTGTCTTTTCGATATCACTGTCACGGATGGCAATCTGGTGGTATCCGGAACGTAGGTCTATCTTGGAGAACACTGATGCTCCCCTCAGCTGATCAAATAGATCGTCAATGCGTGGTAAGGGGTAACGGTTCTTCACCGTAACAGCATTCAGCTCCCAATAATCAATACATAGGCGGAGGCTACCGTCCTTCTTCTTCACGAAGAGGACCGGCGCTCCCCATGGTGAAACACTAGGGCGGATAAAGCCCTTGTCGAGTAGGTCTCTCAGCTGCTCCTTGAGCTCTGTCATCTGCTGGAGCCATACGGTAAGGTGCTTTCGCAATGGGTCCGGTGCCCGGAACTAGATCAATCTCAAACTCAACCTCTCGTGCTGGCGGCATGCCCGGCAGTGCTTAGGAAATACGTCAGGAAACTCCGACACTACCGGCACATCTGGGCTAAACTCAGGGTCTCTCTCTATGTCCTGGACATAGCAGAGGTATACATCATTTCCTCGTCGCAACTCACGATACATGGCCATGGCGGTGATGATCTGTGTCGAAGGCTCCCTGGGCCTCTGGCGGTATGATATAGTAACCCAGATGGACTCCTAAGAAGCAGTCGATGCTCGGCACATAGGATTCTACCCTTGTACCGCTCCAACCAGTTCATCCCGACAATCACATTAAAACTAGTCCGTCGAACTCTTATCAAGTCAATCGGAAAATCGTCATCCATGATTTGAACAACAGCATCTCGGTATAGTAGCGGTGCACCTGATCCGCTCTTTCGACGGGAGAGTGACACAAAGTCTGGCATCTCTTCGCCGTCTAACCCCAGCCCCTTCGCAAATGATAGCGAAATATAAATGTGTTGAGGCTGCAGAGTCGAACAGGACGATGCGTCCACGCAATTCACTGGAAAAGGTACCGGTGAGGATTGTTGTGCCGCTCTTGCCGGCTTCTGCCTTATTGCAGACACTCAGTATACCTCCCGTTCTGAGTGCACAGCCTAATTCATTGGCAAACTCATAAGTATACGGTAGTAACACGTTGATACACTCCAAAACAACATTCCTTTATTCATTAACACAGTCTTTACACCATAAGTTGGTTACATTGTAGACATGGCTAGATATAGCTCCTTTGTCAAACACTGGCTTAATACATTACATGATTACACAAGGCTCAAAACTGCCTGAAAGTCAAATTCAAACGTCCGGGTTTTAGATGTGTGGCATTACCACTGTCGATGGTGCGGTATTCAATTTGATCTTCTTGATACCGTGGTATAACATCCTTGATTGTCCTCCCATGATTAATACATCACCTGACTTCAACACTAGTTTCTTTACGAGATCACCACGCTTCTGCTCGCCGTACATAAACACAGCGGTATCACCAATGGACCAAGACACCACGGGTACTCCTTACTTAGAGACTCGGGTGACTCGTCCTTATCTTGGTGTAACCCTAACCGTCCACCTTCTGGTAGAAGTTAACAATGCATAAGTCTGCTTCCACGTTCGGAATCGGCTCCGATTCAAGTTGCTGAGCAATTCCCACGGTGTGGTTAACAACCGCAAGGAACTCTCAGGTATGCCTGGTACAGTTGCTCCGTCTTCAGCTCGTACATCCTGATATGACTTGGTGTAGGGATTCCAGTCCTTACCCATGCATATCATCTTCAGCTTCATCTTCAACCGCTCGGGTATTCGGGTGTATAGAAACCTCCTGGCGCTGCTCCAAGTCCGTTGCAACGTTTGATGATGTGGATTTGTGCTTCCGGTGTCAGGTATCCATTTAAGAGTATCATACCTGGTTGGATAACCTAACATTGCTCCAGTGGGAATTCGGTGATGTTGATGGTGGTCTCTTCAGGGTTTGGTGTGGGCGGGATTGGATAACAGATATTGAAGGTTCCTAGGTTTCAAATTGTCTAACTTTAGGTGTTTTCCACATTATATTCTAACTTTTTACTTATATGTTTATACTCTTAGACTTGCTAACACTCATGCATGAAATGCGGTAAGCAATCACTGTTTATTTAACAGTTTAGGCGGTACCTGGTCTCGAAGAGGATCCTGGTGCCTCAGACCGGTCCACCACATTCAGGGCGGCCTTGCCGGACCCCGTACCCTTCCCCTTCTGGGATTCAGTGTACTTCTTGTCAGAAGTCTACTGGATGATCGCCTTCGGGCCTTCAGTGGTCGTGGTAGTATTACCCTTCCACTACCCCTTGGCTTGTAGTTCCTGCTGTTGGGGTTCGTCCAACACTCAAATTCGCGGTGCCCCATCTTCTGGCAGTGACGACACCTCACATCATTCCCCTTGTAGTCTTTGCCGGGGTGGTCTCCATTGCATCACTTACAGTAAAAGTGGCGCTCCGGTCCAAAACCCGCGCTAGCTGCTATAACAACACACAATCAATACTCACTTCCCATCTTAACAACATACACCTCAACTAGATACACATGATTAAGTAATTACCCTTAGGCGGGTAGGAGCGTAGAGGCTTCGCCGCATACGCATACGTGAGCTTCAGTGGCTCATAGCTGTGGTGGTCTGGGCTTGGCCCTTGTCACCCTGGTACTGACCCTTCTGGGGCTGAGGAGTAGGGTTTCTTTTTCTTTCCTCCCCCATACCCTTGCTGACTCTGGCCCTCGTTGGTGGCCTTGCGCTTGTGCGCATTCTCCTCGTCCCTCAGACGGACGGTAATTTCAACCTTAGCAGCAGCATGATAGCACTCCTGAATTTTAGGATGTCAGTCATGCCCCGCAAAAACAACTTACCAACTCATATTAACATTCACTCATGGTATAAACGGATTCTCAACGTGGTACTCTATTTACCTGCAAGGTTGTATACTCAGCTGGCCCCATCCCATAGCGGAGACGGTGGCTAAGACCATTGTAGAACCGGTTCACCAACACTCGGTTCGAGTACCCAAGGTCTGGTAACAGGTGGATAAGGCCGGTGAATGCGGTGTAGTAGTCATCAACCGATATCTTATCCCCCTGCCTCAGACTATCCAGCTCGAGGCGCTTGGCCTCCTGCACATGTACAGGGTAATACTTGGCTCGCAGTAGAGCCGTGTCTCCCTCCAACCAAACTCAGGATCAGCCATCCTGTCCTTTTCACCAACTTCCACCAACTCTGTGCCGTACCCTTCAAGTAATAAGCGGCAAGACGGACCTTAGCTTCAGCAGGCACTGCCAAGGTCTCGTAGGCGGTCTCCAGCTCGGAGATGTACGCCTCCAGCTTTTGAGGATCAGTCTCCCCATTGAATGATGGCGGTCTCAGATCAGCCAACGCCTTGACCCAATTGGTCTCTCGTGGCAGTGGTGGCGGTGGCTGAACTCCGGGCTGTTGCCCTTGCTGTATAGCAGCAACCAAATCTGGGTACCAACTGGGCTATGGCGGCTGCAACTGCCTCAGCCATGGTCTGTGCCGTAGTATCATCGCCCCGGTCACCCAAATCTCCAGTACCGCGCCCGCGGCCTCTACCTCGTGGTCTACCTGCCATCTGAATTCATATGAACATTTCATTAGCATTATGCTTGCACACTTATCGGTCCAATGGTTATAGCATCTTCCCGACAACCAGGTAATTCCACACTTAATTAGTGGTTAACCTTTCCAAATCTGTTCACTTAGGTATCTGTAGCTAGGTTTCCTAACTCGGTATATCCCTAAGCTCGGTATTCTAGCCATCAGAGCGATACTTCGCTCTGATACCACTTTTTGTAACACCCCTACAACGCCCCTATCAACTACCGAAATCGCAGCGGAAATAGCCAACCAAACAATAACTAAACGCTTTGGTGTTACAACGCCGTTAACCACCTACGTGGTTAACTAGGCAGAATAAATACAAGTGTATCGGTCTGATGATCAGACTCCCGAGCATAGAATCTAACATCCATATATAAACATAACCAACCATACCGAGTATTTAATTTACATCTCCACTACCAACTGTAAACCTCCACCACAGTTTAACGAACGGTACCAAAATATAACGCCACGGGAGCACAGGCGCATCCCGGGCTCAACATCCAAAACAATCAAAAGTACATCATCGACCTAGGATCTAGAGCCACTCCGCTTCTTCGATCCTCATCCTGCAATAAAATATGGAGCCCCCGAGGGGGTCAGCAACCTTTGCTGGTATGGCTAACGCGCAGCCCATCGGCTACCGGGATACGCGCAACCATTTGTCATGATAACATGGCATTCATTTTAAAACAACCAACATATATATATATATATACCATAGCATAGCAAGGGAATTTGCATAGCACAACATCAATACATAACACCATAAAATCGGTTCTCACAAGGAACCTTCCACCATAGTCAGTATACCATGTGAGCCTAAGAGATTTTTTGCCGATCCCATGTTAAGCTCGTTACCAACCTCGTTACCGTCCAGTTATATAGAACGGTTAACTTATACCCAAGGTGTGTCAGATATAGTAATCCCAAGCACACCGAAATAACATACGTATGCCCCTGTGGCCCGACGTGAGTCAGTAACTAGCTTTGGATAAGCTAAGGGAAGGTAGAAACCAAATTGGAATACCACCTATACATACACCAAGAGAGCCGAACCGGATATGATATCGACTCCCGTCCATCACACGCGTGGCCGGAACAACCGGACTCCTCCCTCCCCCCGATTAGCACTTGTTAGTGATCACACAATATTTGTTAAGTCACATACAAGCAAATATTTAGGTCTTGTTAGACAACCAAGGGAAAGGAGTCACAACCTTACAACATCTTAATGTACAACAACTGTAAACTCTTTCATGCCTTAATCTTATAAGGTCGTAACACACAGAAAGCAAACAACATCCAAGCCGGTGTAAACCGGTAGACAACAGACTGCAAGAAAACCATACCTTGGTCCTTGCCTGATTGGTTTCCACCTTGAGAGAATCTTAAACACATTAGTAACGTCGGTTAATTATTTATTTAACTAAAACTTGTTAAGTATTTAACATGATTGTATGACATGTTTTAATGTCTATCCTACCCTAGGTTACCTTCATTATACACCCTAGGGTTAACTACATAAGACACATTCTTTTCGTTTTTTTTTACATGTTATGTCCGACCGACCTTACCGACCGGACTTGTCCAAGTCCGGTCGATTCCAGAACACATTTCCGTCAAAATTTTCTACTCCGACCGACCTTGTAAGTCCGGTCGCATGTTCGGTCTATTCCCGAGAGTTTCTTCCCTTTGAAAATTTAGCCCGACCGGACTTGCCAAGTCCGGTCCTATGTCCGGTCGATTCCAGTAACTCAATCCGTACACAAACTACAAGCCCGACCGACCTTGCAAGTCCGGTCCCTAAGGTCGGTCCATTCCAGAAGCTAATTCTCGCAGGGTAAACTGGGCCCGATCGAACTTGCAAGTCCGGTCGCAAGTCCGGTCTGCCCCAAATCTTTGTTTTCCTTTTTACATTCAACTCCAAACTTCACCCCATATAACCTAGTACTCCCTAACCTCATTTGGGCACTTTAAACACACCTCAAGACATCCTTAAACACTCACAAAACTCTTTTTCTAATTCCTTAAACCTTTACCTACATCTTCACAAAATTCCTAACACTTACAATGTTTTCTCCTAGTTTTTCAAGTGGTGTTTCATACCTATGATAACTACTATCCCAAAAGCTTTCTCCTTATTTTAACATCATCTCCCAAGCATCATCTCTCACAACTAACTCCTTATCATTACTTCAAATCCTTTTTCAAGTTCACACTTTCTCCTTAATTTACCAAAGTTTGCCTAAGTCTTTACCTAAGTCCAAAATGACTTTGGTACATACTAAAATCTCAAGATCATGCCTAAGTCCTTATTACACTCTAGCGCACTTAAGACATTATACCTTCACTTGTAAAACACCTAGTCATTTCCTAACACCTCTAACTCACCAAACCTTATATAAACACTTATAACTTCTTGCTTCTTACCTAAATTTTGACATGGATTCCCCTAGAACATTACTAAGCTAAACACTTTGTTTCTCCATTAAACACACAAGAACACCTAGAATCAACAAGAACATTCCCATACACAACTTCACTAAATTCACACTACATTACATATAGTGCATAATTTAAATTGCATGGCACTTAGGCCCTTAAAATGCATAACCCTAAACACTGAATTTCCACAATATTTTGCCTTTGACCTGCAAATACACTCAACACACATATTCCTTTCACTAGTCTCTTGAGAACACTTTACTAAGTCATTCACCATTTGCTCTTTAGGTAGTTTTAATAAGCATTTATAAGCTCATTTCTCCTAAGGCATTAAACCACATTTGGTTAGTAGATTTACCTCTTTTCCAAAACACTTCCTTCTTGTTTCCTTACAAAACCGTATGGTATTTTGATTCCTTGTCAAGTTCTCAACAATCTACAAATATTATAATGAGTATTCAAGCTATAAGCTTCATCTCATTGTAAACCCTAATTTTACATTGTTTCAAAAACATTAATGTAGTTGTTTTACCTTGATCTTTGAGGAGAGTTTGAATATATAAAAGAGAGGACTCCACCTAGTCCATGAAGAGTTGAAATGAAGCTAGAACAAAGTCACACAAAGAGCTATATCAATGTGTATTTTCGGTCAAGGTAAAAAACATGGAGGAAACATGATTTTTCTTTGAGATTCCTTACCTAGAAGCAAAGGAGATCAACAATATGTAAAAAGACAAGCTCAAGCTCCTTCAATGGTGGAACTCCATGGCACCGAAATGGGGCTCTTGAAGCTTTGAGAAGATAGGAATGAAGAGCTTGATGAGAGGAAGAGATTGATGGTGTTTGTTTTGATTTGGACAAGTGAGCTTGATTTAGCAAGAGGTCAAAGATGGAGTTTTTATGGTGGTAGTGGTATTACCGTGAGAGAGCAGCAAGAAGGAAGGAAGAGAAGGTGGGACCGTGGGAAATGAAGAAGAGAAGAAATGAGAATGAGATAGAATTTGCTTTTAAGAAGATATTTGTAGTAATAAAGTAAAAAGTAAGTTTAATTGGTTTTCTTTCCTTACTTATTATATCAACTAGAGAGTGGTGAGTCACCACACTTAGAAACCGGCCCCTATATTATATGAGGGTATTTTAGTCTTTGTTTGTCAATTTAATTACTTAATACAACATATGTTATAAACTAGCTTATAAAAATCACTATTCACCTAAACAAGGCACTTAGAAGTGAAATTTTTGATTTCCCATTAATATAGCCACCCAAATGTGATACTATATAGTACACATATATATTTAAGAGTAATGATGGACATTTAGCCACTCAAAACCCATTTACAAGACAATTTTTCAAAAATGTGCTTTAAGACTTCTTAAAGTACATTTTGTGTTTTAACTTGTTTTCAAGCTTGGTTTTCTTTGGTAATTTATTTAATATGTTCATTAATATATATAAGGTCTTGGTAAGTTCATTAGGTCTTACCCAAGCTTATTCCAAGCTTAGAGCACATTTTAGCCCTTATTGACTTTAAAGCACATTTGGTGTTTTCTTTTGTTTAAATCTGTTTACTAATGTTTCTAAGACTCTTTTTAGTCTTAATAATTCATGTTTTAATGTTTAACCAACATACCAAGGTTTTGGGTATTTCACGCATTTATCACCTGTGCCGGCTACTGACGATCCGGCACGACGCCCGGCAATAGACACATATGATGCCTATAAATTGGCCGAGAAAGGCTGCAATTTGACACACTTCAACACACCTAATCCACTCCATTCACACTCTATTTCCGCCCCACTCCATTGTTGGTGTCCAAAGAACGTCTACAGACCCGTCCACGCAAGAGAAGAAGAAGACCTTGACGGGTTAAGGCTATTAACATTTCCTTCTCCCCCTTTGTATTCTCTTCTTGTAGTTGTGTGGATGGTGATGCAGAATCCTTGTTAGATTTTTGGTTAGGGAAGATTTCCTTGTAAAAACTCTTATGACCATTTATGGAATTTCAAGTTTCTTAACCCGAGTTCTAGTCTTCATGCAAAGTAGAATGAAGTAGCTATTTATTCTCTTATCTCTAAGTCCTATTTAAGGCTTTCCCAAGCAAGAATAGGATAGATTAGGATTTCGGTAATCTTTAAGTTTGTTGTTCCGAAAGAGGGGAATCAAGACCTAAGGTTTAGGGTTAATCTCTTATTTCTCCATTATTTTGTTTGTATTCGCGGCATTAGCTATGCACGATGCAAGTATGAATATTGAGTTCCTTTTGTCAACCCGAATCTGAAAGTGTTGTTTACGAAATGTACGATGCCAGATGTAGTGCCGGATGGACGTTGTCCGGCACATTCAAGGCCATGAATCTGTCGGGTAGCGATGGTCCGGCATGTCACCCGGCATATTCATTTTGCGAGACCAAATCCTCTTTAAGACTTGCCACCCTTGATCATTGGTCATATGATACTCTTACAATGACATTTTCCCAAATCAAAGTTAGTTTATTTAGTTTTCTTAGTTTGAAATCACATTTACTTTTTCCCCTTTTTTATTATAGAATAGGCTTTTTCCCGGGTTAGGACTAGTTTTCTATAAGTCCTTGGGTACGATACTCTCGGTCGTAATATATTTACACTATACTCCGACCGGGTTTTATTTTTCTACCCGTAGTAGAGTTGTAGGTTTAATTATTATTTTATTCCATTTTGTATATAGTTTCCCTATAATTTTCTTGTTAGCAAATTGGCGCCGTTGCCGGGGACTTGGAATTAGTCCAAGTCCTAAATTCGGTAAAAAAACCTTATTCTTTATTCTTTGATTCTTTAATTTAATTTGTTCATTTATTTTCGGTTGAATATGCCGGGTACATTGTCGGGTGTTCTGAATCCGGCATCTTGGACGAAGTCCTACGCCGGATAGAGTTTACCCGGCGCACGATCCGGCATACTCAAACTTCAACTTTTACTTTGCATTGTCCTTTTTGAATCTTTGATTTGTCTACAAATATTCTTTTCCATTGCTCTTTTATGTTAACTTCCCTTTCCCTTTCCCATTTTATTTCTTTATTTTCGAGTTTGAACGCGCCGGGTGGTATGCCGGGTAACTTCAACCCGACATTGGTGGAGGAAGTCCATTGCCGGATACAACGAACCCGGCAACCTATCTGGCATGTTCAAATTATTTTCAGTTTTAAATTATTTTCATAAAATGTTAAATTCCTTATAGTATTCTATTCTTTTCCTACACCATTCGCTTAGATCTCTCTTCTAATACTTCCTAATGTTGTTTCTTTACTGAAATTTTTGAGTTCGCAGAAGACCGGACGCAACGCCGGGTACTATCAACCCGGCAGTATTGGAGGAAATCCAATGCCGGGTGCCATACACCCAGCACCGTGTCCGGCATAACAAAATTTATTTCTTTTTGTATTTTCATAAATTTTAAATATATCATTATATTATTTCTTTATTATTACCAAGTATTATAACGTTCTCTTGCTCCTCCTGAAGTTATCAAAGTGAATGCTTCTGCGGTCCACGAATTCTCCTGAAGATTTAGCAGATTTAGACCCAGAAATCGAGAGGACTCTTCTCCGCTCCATTCGTCAACAAAGAAACCACCAACACCTACCTCCTACATCAATGGAAGCACCTACTGTCCGAAATATAAACCGGCCTTCTAACCAAGGCCAAAAGCCCGCAATCAACCTCCCTCTCCTTCCACAAAACGAATACGTTGAATGTCAAAAACTTAAGTCATATCATCAAATCCGATGCATCAAGGAGTTGGGTATGTTCAACGGTACAAACCCGGACGATGCCTTGCTCCACATCACCAAATTTCTATAACATACAAACAGCCTAACTTCCACAAACAATGTCCTCGAATACGCAAGACTTTCTCTCTTTCCCCATAGCCTTACGGGTAACGCCAGCACGTGGTACCACAGTCTAACCCCAGTACCATCACCACATGGGAGGACATGGCAACCAAGTTTTATGACAAATTCATGCCCCCTAGTCGCACCCTGGAGATGATCACCGACATTTACAACTTCAGACAACCTAGCTCGGAGAACATCTGTGAGACTTGGGACAGATTCAAAGGGTTGCTGCGCACATGTCCAACCACGGCCTCACCAAGGAACAACTATCTCAATTGTTTTACAAAGGATTGATCAATCAATGCAAGACGATTATCTTATCCTCCCTTGGTGCAGATATATAAAAACCTGGAGATCAATTCCTTAGTGGGTTGAATATCTTTGCGAAGAGATTAGGGATTGGGCCACCGGTGGAACCAGGGGTAGTACCACTGGTTTATACCAAGTGGGAGAGGGCGATGCTAAATTTGACAAACTTATGCAAAGTCATAAGCAGTTGTTGGAGAGCAACGCTCAAACGTCCACGAAGGTTAGCGCTCTACAGAAGGTGGTGGAGCAAATAGCAATGAACAAACTTCCTCAACAAGCGAACGTGGTTAGTGCACGACCACACGCTCTGAGCCCTGATATGTTAGACTTTCAGAATGTTGAGGAAGTCAATTATGTGAGTAACCAAGGGTATCGGCAGCCATGGCAACATGGGAATCAACCTCCTCAACACTTCCAGAGTCAAGCCGGCTACCAGGGAGGTCCAAGGCAATACAGACCATCCCATCCTGCACCATCATCAGAGGCTGAAATGGCTGAACTTCGTGACATGATGTCAGCCCTGATGAAGAAACCCAGGATACCCACAACGAGATCTCGACCATTCACAAGGAGCACAAATCGTTGGAGTTGCAATTACAGCAACTTCTGACGCAACCACGTCAACAAGGTCAGCTCCCGTCCCAAACACAAACTAATCCACGGGAGCATGCGAATTCGGTCACCATTCTGCCCAGGATCTTTGATAATGCCAATTAGCCTAAAAGGCTAAGTGTAGGGCGGGTCCTCCTCACACCCGCAATATCAAACAGGGGAGCCTTTCGAACCATTTAATTTTTCTCTATTATTTTTTTTATAATTTGTTTTTATTAGTACTGTCCAAATTGTTGTTTTAAGTTTCTTTAAAAAAATCAATTTTATTGTTTCTTTTGAACACTGGGGACAGTGTTCCTGCCAAGTGTAGGGCAGGGACCCCCCTTAAAAATAAGTTTTTTATAATATGCATAAGTTGTGAGTTATTCAATGTTTTACTAAACTTTTTGCATGTTTTTGATTGAGATAAGATTAGGAATGATTAAATGCTTGTTCTCTCAAGAGGTAAGCTTTCTAATGACTTGCAGATTCCTGTTTTTAACTTCTTGATTCTTTTTATTTAACATGAGTACATGATCTTTCTCCTAATTCCTTCCTTATTGTACTTCTAGGTTCTTGTTTCTTTTCTTTTCAAACTGTGAAAAGTCTTTTGGGTGAAAATCATAAAAAGGGTTTTGTGCAAAAGAAAGAAGAAAAATAAGAAAAAAATCTTCTACCAAAGGAAAAGCATTATATTCCTTGAGGTTGAAAAAGTTGCCTCAGAATAAAAGCAAGAAACGAGAGTTTTTCCTTTTTTTTTCTCCCAAATTCCCTGTTCTTCTATGCAAAAATAAATCATGGTTAATTCAGAAACCCTTGCAAAATAGGGCTGAGCAATAAAAACCATCGATGAGTGTCTTGGCTACATTCAGATACTCTTGAAAATAGAGCTGAGTGATGGAAACCGGAAAAAGGTGAGATTACAAAAAAATCCCTTATGTAAAATTACCCAAAAGTTTTTGATCGGTTTTGAAATTCTTTATTTTATACCCATTAGTATGTTTGGATAGATAAGGTAGATTAAGTGATACTGTGGATTAGAGTCAGGCAGTTAGAAATATTTATCTAATTGTCATTCTAAAGATTATCTGTTTTGTGCATAAGTGATTACTCCTTTCTAATCTTGTTTTGCTCGAGGACTAGCAAAAGGTAAGTGTAGGGCCTTGATAAGCTGCAGACTTATCATATTTATGCATTAGATTTAGTATTATATTTATCTAAATAGAGTTATATATGTGTTATTTATGCTTATTATGTGTTTTAAAGTATATTATTTGTGCAGACTTATGTTTTAATGAGTTTTCTGTGCAAGGAATGATTTTCTATGCAAAAGTTCAATTGAAGTCGGACTCAATGCCGGGTGGATCTGCACGGCATAAACACAGAACAGAAAAGAGGTCATGCCGGACATGATGCCGGGTAGATTCCATCCGGCATAAGTAAAGAGTCGCCACGGTTGACCAAGCGATAACAGTTATTGACCGTTGGTGATTAGGATGGTGCCGGGTGCAATGTCGGGTATCTCCTACCCGACATATGTACTGTTTCGTGCGGAATTGGCGATTTCGACCGTTAACAGTTGGGCGCATTTATCACGTGTGCCGGCTACTGACGATCCGGCACGACGCCCGGCAACAGACACATATGATGCCTATAAATAGGCCGAGAAAGGAGAAAGGCTTGCAATTTGACACTTCAACACACCTAATCCACTCCATTCACCCTCTATTTCCGCCCCACTCCATTGTTGGTGTCCAAAGAACGTCTGCAGATCCGTCCACGCAAGAGAAGAAGAAGACCTTGTCGGGTTAAGGCTATTAACATTCCTTATCCCCCTTTGTATTCTCTTCTTGTAGTTGTGTGGATGGTGATGCAGAATCCTTGTTAGATTTTGGTTAGGGAAGATTTCCTTGTAAAAACTCTAATGACCATTTGAAATACCCCAAACCTTGATATGTTGTTAAACATTTAAACTATGGTATGTAAAGGCTAAAAGTGCCTTAGAAACATCAGTGAACAATTTAAACCATAGTAAAATGCAATAAAGCACTAAGATACAGTTTGAGCAAAAACATGCTCTAAGCTTGGAGTGAACTTGGTTAGGACCCAAAGAGCCTACCAAGACTTCATAATATTCAATTATGATTTAAAAAGGCTAATTAAGTCCTCAGGAAACCTTGGTAGATAATTAAACCAACCAAAACACAAGAAAATACCTTAAAGTCAATAAGAGCAAAAATGTGCTCTAAGCTTGGGATAAATTGTATAAGACCTAAAGGTCATACCTATACCTTATAAATATGTTAATGAACATATAAAACCAATTACCAAAGAAAACCAAGCTTGAAAACAAGTTAAAACACAAAATGTGCTTTAAGGAGCCTTAAAGCACATTTTTGAAAAATTGTCTTGTAAATGAGTTTTTGAATGGCTAAATGTCCATCATTACTCTTTAATTAACATGTGTACTACTTAGTATCACATTTGGAGGTCTAAATCAATGGGAAATCAAAAATTTCACAACTATGTGCCTTGTTTTTGTGAATAGTAACTATTATAAGCTAGTTTGTAACATATGTTGTTATAAGTAATTTAATTGGTCAACTAAGACCAAACTACCCCTAAGTAAATGATGGGGGCCGGTTTTTATTAAGGTGAGTCACCACCATGTAAAAAAAACAATTAAAGAAAGGAAGGAAAGGTAAGTAAAAGAAGAAAGTTACTTAGTACATAAATATCTTCTAAAAGTAGACTCCAATCTTCTTTCTCTCATTTCCTCCCCTTCCCACCGTCTTCTACCTCCCTTCTTTCTCTCTTTTACGATTTGCTATAGTACCACACAAGAACTCCATCTTTGAATGCTGTTGTAACTCCTAGCTCCATGGTCCAAATTCAATTTCAAGACCACCATTCTTCTAGTTGGAGCAAGCTCTATACTTCTCTCTTTTCAAATCTTCAAGAACTCCATTTCGGTGCCATGAAGATTCACCATTGTTGGAGCTTGAACTCACCTTTTCATGCCTTGTCATTCTCTTATGCTTCAAGGTAAGGAAAATCAAAGAAAAACCATGTTTCCTCTCATTTTGGTACATGTCCGAAAATTCACCTCACAATGGTGTCTTTACCTTGCTTGTTTTAGCTTCATTTGAATCTTCCAAGGGCTAGGAGGAGTCCTCTCTTGATACTTATTCAAGCTCTCTTCCAATTCAAAGGTAAAAACAATTACCTTAATGTGTTAAGGCAATATATATAACCTAGGGTTTGTAAATGAGTTTAAGCATGAAGCTTGAATGCTCATTGGTGTTACTTGTATATTGATTAGAACATTGAAAAGTAACCAAGTCCTCTTGCCGATTTCCAAACAAGGAAGAACAAGAGTGTTCAAGTAAGAAAATCTTGAAGAAAAGAGGTAAATGTGCTAACCAATGTAATTTATTCCTAAGGAAAAGTGAGCTTGTATTGCTTCATAAAATACCTAAGGAGCCAATGGTGAATGACCTAGTAAAATGCTCTCAAGGAAACTATTAAGGGGCATATGTGATGTTGAGTGTATTTGCAGGTTAAAGGCAATATATTATGTGGGAAATTCAGTGTTTAAGGTTTATGCAATTTAAGGGCCTAAGAGCCATGTTATTTAAGGGCCTAAGTGCCAAGAAATTAAGTTTATGCACTATATTGTGATGTAGTGTAAATTGGTGAAGTTTTGTGTGTGAGAAAGTTCTTGGTGAATTTTAGGTGTTCTTGAATGAAATAGGTAAAAACCTAAGTGTTGGATGTGAGGATATACAAAGGAAGCTATGGCAAAATTTGGAAAATGTATAAGTTCTAAGTGATTTAAACAAGTTTTGGTGAACTAGGAAGCGTTAAAGGTGAACAAGTGTTTTACTAGGGAAGAAAACATGTATTAAGGTGATTTAGAGTGATACAAGGATTTAGGTATTATCTTGGGAGTTCTAGGAATTCAATGTGTGTTTTTGAGAATGTATTAAAGTCTTGGAGAAGTTTGTTTAAGGTTTAGGAATGTTTATGTACAGGAAGAAATGATGTTTAGGTAAGATGTGAAAAGGAGATTTAGTTAGTAAGAAAAGAAGTTTGAGAGATGATGTTAAGGTGTAGAGGAAACACCTTGGTATAGTGGTCATTATAGGTGAAATACCACTTAGAAATCTTAAGGAGAAAACATTCCAAGTGATAGGAATTTTGTAAGAAATTTGTGAATGATAAGATGGTTTTGGTGAGTGATTTAAAGAGTTTAGCACATGGCTAAAGGTGTGTTTGATGCCAAATGATGGTAGAACACATTAGGAGGCTTAGGGAGAAGTTTGGAGAAAGTTTGACAAAGTTTGGACAACTTCTGATGTTGTCCGACCCAGTGGTCCGACCCAGGGTGGGTCGGACAGCCCTGCTAATTCAATCGTTGGAGTTTCTGGAATGGTCCGACCCAGAGGTCTTGGGTCGGACATGGGTCGGACAGGTGTATTCGAAAGACGGTAAAAGTCTCTGGAATGGTCCGACCCAGTTGTAGGTCGGAAGGTGGGTCGGACGGCCCAAAGTATGTGAAAAAAAAACTAAGTGTGGTTTAAGTAGTAAACCCTAGTGAGTTATAATGACAATTTAGAGGGGCAAAAGTTGTATTAAATGTAAAGGTAAAACAAGTTAAAATGTGAAGTTATTTAACTAAGTTAACGGGGATAAGTTATGAGCATTATACTTTAAACAATCATGTTACCCCGATGTTAATAACAATACATGTAATGTTATCAGTTGCTCGAGAATTGCTCGAGGAACATAAGTGGACGTGATAGAGTGGACTCCGGTGACAGGTATGGTTTTCTTGCAACCTGTGTCCTACCGGATTACACCGGCTTGTATGCCAATGTGTTTTTCTGTATGTTTGCCACGTTTGTAAGATAAAACATGTAATGAGTTTACAGTAATTCATTTATGTGGCGTGTTCAACTCCGATACCATTTAACCTCGAAAGTGTTAGACCTTAGCTAACTGAGTCTAGGATCACATGAGAGTTCGGTATTCGGATTAAACGACCCAAGCCATGGGACGTTCTAACCACGGCTATGCGTGTGTTAATTGTGTGATATGTGTATGTGAATGTAGGGATCTCCCTTGTATGTTTAACCCAGTTGTAATACTATATGGTGTGTAGATGTGATAGACTCCATAGTGGGGTTCTAACTAATATCTAAAAGTAAGTATGTACTAACAGTGGTGAGGAATCCGGTTAGGCCGGTCGCGCGTTGTTTGGGAGTGGGTATCCTTTTTAGCCTTACCCTTCTCTCTGTTATGGTTGTTTCCCTTACGGGTTATGATCTCCCATTAGCTTACTCCAAAGCTTAGCTATTCTGACTTATGATCGGTTTAGGGGGAACATGTGTTTGTGCGGTGTGTTCGGGTCACCAAACCCGAGCCATCTTAACTTAAGTTACTCATCCAACTATTAGGACGGTAATGAGTGTTGTATAACGAGCTTATCACGGGGGGGTGACATCATTCTCTAGGCTCACTAGTGAATTAACAATGTTTGGGTCGGTTCCTAAGAGGACCGCTCCCGTTACGTTATGTGTTGTAGTGGTAATGCAATTTCTATTGCGGTGTTGTTATGTGCACGTTGAAACGTGAAAAGTGTTGTTATGTGATGTATGTTATATGTTGTAAGATGTGGAGTATGTGGATCATGGATATGAATCCCAGTTTGTAATAAGAGGCGTTTAAGGATAACCCGATTTATGGGTAAGTGTCGTCTATTAAGGAAGTAGCTCCATTAGAGGAGAAACACTCTAGGGATAATGAATACCATGAGTGACTTATCAAAAAGGATGTATTATCCGTTTGTTGAGCCCATTGAGGCGAAATGTTATGTGTTGTGTATTTACAGTTGCATGCATGATTTAAATATAATCAACCGCATGCTAAGACGACAAATTAGTTGTGCGTGGCCGGTAGCATGTGGGCTGCGGGATTACCATACCAGCAAAGGTGCTGAGCCCCTTGGGGGCCACCCTTTCTCTTTTCCTGTTTCAGGTACAAGCAGCTGGAAGCCATTCGAGAGTAGGACGGGGTAGTCGTTGTACATGGGTAATCATTTAAGTTGTATATATACAGTAGGTGTAGTAAGACCGAAATTGTTATCGGCATTAGTTTGTGAATACTCGGTACAGTTTAAAGGTGTATGTTGTTTCTATTGTTAATGGAAGGGTCAGTAATGTGTAGTCGCTCAGGAATCTAGTCCATCAGACCGGTACAATGTATATGTAATAGCCTTGTTAGCCACGTGGGTGGTTAACGGTGTGTAACACCAACGAGTTAAGTAATGTGATGAAGTATATTTTCCGCTGCAGATTGTTGTTATGTGTTTGTTGTTGGATGGGGTGTTACACCATTTATGGAATTTTCAAGTTTCTTAACCCGAGTTCTAGTCTTCATGCAAAGTAGAATGAAGTAGCTATTTATTCTCTTATCTCTAAGTCCTATTAAGGCTTTCCCAAGCAAGAATAGGATAGATTAGGATTTTGGTAATCTTTAAGTTTGTTGTTCCGAAAGAGGGGCATCAAGACCTAAGGTTTAGGGTTAATCTCTTATTTCCTCATTATTCTGATTGTATTCGCGGCATTAGCTATGCATGATGCAAGTATGAATATTGAGTTCCTTTTGTCAGAACCGAATCTGGAAGTGTTCTTTACGAAATGTACGATGCCGGATGTAGTGCCGGATGGACGTTGTCCGGCACATTCAAGGCCATGAATCTGTCGGGTAGCGGAGGTCCGGCATGTCACCCGGCACATTCATTTTGCGAGACCAAATCCTCTTTGAGACTTGCCACCCTTGATCATTGGTCATATGATACTCTTACATTGACATTTTCCCAAATCAAAGTTAGTTTATTTAGTTTTCTTAGTTTGAAATCACATTTACTTTTCCCCCTTTTTTATTATAGAATAGGCTTTTGCCTGCATTAGGACTAGTTTTCTATAAGTCCCTTGGGTACGATACTCTCGGTCGTAATATATTTACACTATACTCCGACCAGGTTTTATTTTGCTACCCGTAGTAGAGTTGTAGGTTTTATTATTTTATTCCTTTTTGTATATAGTTTTCCCTACAATTTTCTCATTAGCACTTAGTACTTATGATCAGGAGTTCGGATTGAGCTCTAGGAGAGTGCAGGACTGGCTGACAGGTTGAGCTTCCCATATCACACAAGAAGCAGGAGTCGTAGAACTTAGATGGCCACCAACGACTCCATGAGACAGTTGCAGGAGTTGGCTCTCAACCTGGGACAAATAGTCCAGAGGCAGGCGCAGAGGGATAATGTGCCGGAGGACTATACTAAGAGGATTGCCCATCTGAAGCCCACAGCCTTCAAGGGAGAGGAGGATCCGGTGCTACTTGAGGATTGGATTAGAGAATTTGACAAGATTTTCAGAGCAGTAAATTGCCCAGCTGATCGAAGGGTAAATGCGGCAGTCAACTACTTCAAGAGTGAGGCAGACATCTGGTGGTCCCCCAACAGAGATGTGCTACTAGCTGGACCTGATTTCGGCTGGGATGGCTTGAAAGAAGCCATGAGGAGGCGCTTCTATCCCGAACATGTCAGGATGCAAAGTATTTGGAGTTCTCAGAACTCAAGCAGCTGTCATTGAGCGTCAAGAAGTATCATTCGAAGTTTCTGGAGCTGGCCAGGTTCGCGCCTACGATGGTCCCCGATGAGGCGTCGAAGGTGCACAGATTTGTGGGAGGGCTGAACTGGAGTTTGCAGGAGGCTCTCAGCGTGCTGACAATTCCGACACTCCAAGATGCGTACGGGAAGGCTGCTAACTGTACAGGGTGCAGCAGAAGAGGAAGGAGGTCCTGGCTGGTAATAAGAGGAAGATGGAGGGAGGAGACGAGCCCCGAGGACGAGAGGATCAGTCCCACAGACATCAACAGGAGAAGAGGTGGAAGCCTCACTCAGACCGCAGAGACGGGAGGCCGAGACATGGGAGAGATCATAGGGGTGATCAGAGGCGAGGTGACCAGCCCCAGCACCAGTCTCAGAGAGGAGAGCCCAGGCAGGAGAGGCACTTTTACTGCAAGAGGTGCAACAAAGATCACCTGGGGAAGGATTGTGAGGGGAACCTGGTCACTTGCTTTCGCTGTGGAAGGCGGGGACATCGATTATTCGAGTGCTTTCAGAGCCCCCAGGGAGGCAGTCGGTAGAGAGGCTACAGCGGCGACCGCTCGTTCAGGCAGTCCGACCAGCAGGGCAGAGGCCCGAATCAGAATCAGCGCGGGAGACGCTCCCCAGCGTAGCAATGGAGAGAGCAGCAATGGTGGAAATAGAGGCGAAGGGGAGTACCGAGGCAACCAGCAGCGAGCCCCAGGGAAGATCAATGTGATGAGTCGGGCTGAAGCTGAGGCCGAGGCAGACGTGCTGGCAGGTACCTTCACTGTCCTTGGTACTCCTGCTCGTATTTTTTGATACTGGGGCTACTTATTTTTCATATCTGATAGCCTAGTTGGGAAATTGGGGATAGAGACTCGTGAGACTTCTCCTATAGCTATATCTATACCATCGGACGGGTAATTACTAGTAAGAATGTAATGAAAGACGTAGGTATAGACATCAAAGGGGAACAATTTGTAGTAAACTTGATTCAATTTGCTTTGACCGACTTCGACATAATCTTGGGGATGGATTGGCTGAGCAAATACAAGGGAAGGATAGACTGCAGCGAGAGTAGAAGATCATTCTTAGAGGGCCGTCGGGATGGAGAGTCTCGTACAGAAATGTGGAAGAGAAGCCCGGAGTGAAGCTCATCTCAGCAATGACAATTCTCTCCCAGTAAAGAAAGGACAACAAGCATACCTCTGCTATGTCCAGGACCTGAGCCGGGAGCCAGACGAGAAGAAGGAGATCCGAGTGAGTAGTAAGCGAATTCCCAGATGTGTTCCCAGACGAGATTCCGGGTATGCCGCCAGACCGTGAGGTGGAATTCAGCATCGATCTTGTGCCAGGGTCAGCGCCGATTTTGAAGGCTCCTTACCGGATGGCACCCTCAGAGTTGAAGGAATTGAAGACCCAGTTGGAGGATCTTTTGGACAAGGGATACATTCGCCCTAGTGTATCACCTTGGGGAGCCCCGGTCTTATTTGTGAAGAAGAAAGACGGGAGTATGAGGCTATGCATCGACTACAGGGAGCTGAACCAGATCACAGTGAAGAACAGATACCCCTTGCAGAGGATAGACGACCTTATTGACCAGCTGCAGGGGCAGGAGTCTTCTCGAAGATTGATTTGAGGTCGGGTTACAACCAGCTCAGAGTGGTAGAGACAGACATCCCGAAGACAGCTTTCCGGACCAGATATGGGCACTTTGAATTCTTAGTGATGCCCTTTGGACTGACTAATGCCCCAGCTGTCTTTATGGACCTCATGAACCGCATCTTCCACCCTTACTTGGATCGGTTCGTGGTGGTTTTCATAGATGACATTCTTATATATTCCAAGGACGAGCGGGAGCATGAGGAGCACTTGAGATTAGTATTGTAGACATTGAGGGAGCAACAGCTGTACGCGAAGCTGTCCAAGTGTGACTTCTGGTTAGACCGGGTGGCATTTCTAGGCCACGTCATCACCAGAGAAGGCATCTCAGTAGATCTGTCGAAGATTCAGGCCGTAAAAGAATGGCCAAGAACTAGTAACTTGACTGAAGTGTGAAGCTTTCTAGGCTTGGCGGGGTATTACAGACGTTTCGTGAAGGATTTTTTTGAAGATAGCGAGGCCTCTCACTAACCTTATGAAGAAAGTGATCAAATTCCAGTGGGACGACGACTGTGAGAAGGCGTTCTAGACATTGAAGGAGAGGTTGACCACAGCTCCAGTCCTGACCTTGCCTTCAGGGACAGATGGATTCGAAGTTTTCAGCGACGCTTCCAAATATGGCTTAGGGTGCGTTCTGATGTAGCACGGGAAAGTCATAGCCTACGCATCGAGGCAGTTGAAAGAATATGAGACCAGATATCTGGCGCATGCCTGGAGTTAGCGGCCATGGTTTTTGCACTCAAGATCTGGATGGAGACACTACCTCTATGGCGTCTCGTGCAAGATCTACACCGACTGTGAGCCTCGATTTTAAACCCTATCCTATGTTGATTAAGGTTGATTAGGATCTAATCGGGTTTTAGGTCCACTTATAACCTAAGATTAACAACTATGTCATATAACAGTAATTTATTAAAACCTAAGCTAGCTCACTGGAACCTATTATGAGTCGCCACCTAATTTTAACCTAGATCAAATTAGGAAAGGAGAGTTCGGGTTCGGGGGCTTGATATTCGACTTAATTAGGGTTCAAATTACTTTCATTACCCTTCCTAGGTTTTTTCCTCTACTTGGTTTATTTACGGCTTGTTACGAGTCGTTTTAACCTAAATGCGCGAGCTTCTGTTTTTTTTGTGTTTTTTAGCATTTTTTTTTACTGCAAATAAAAGTGAAAGTTGAAATTACCTAAACTAGGGTTTCGGAGGCAGAATTAGGTCAAATTTTGTTTCCGTCCATAGCCACGGACCTAATTTCCGTAACCACGGACCCTAGTTAACCTATGTGAAAAATAAAAGTCGAATTAAGCAGAAAACAAAAATTTGAAAAAGTCCGGGGCCACGGACAGGATGTCCGTAGGCCCGGACATAGTTTAGCAAAACCTAAATTTTTAAAATTTTAAAATCCCGCCGCTGTCCGTGGGTGTCCGTGGCCACGGACAACCCGTCCGTGGTCCCGGACCATAGGTCCGAGATCCCGGACCACCCACGGACAAGGGTTTATGGTGGTTCCCGAAGGTGTTTTCGGCTCAAAAATTATGCACGTGTAGCCTGAAAGGTATACAATTCATTAGTAATTGAAAGATTGCAGTTTGAAGTCGAATTATGTACGAAACTTGGCGAACAAGTAACAAGGCAGAAACAAAGTAATTAGCAATACAGAAGCGTAAAAAGGTTGGTTTGAACCCAAAATTTTACAGAGAGTTAATAAGGTCGTGGAGAGTTAGAAAAGTGGAATTGCGACCTGTTTTACCTTCGAATTCAGGAGGATTCTTCACGTCGGGATTCTTTGGAGGCTCCGATGGTGCCGGTTCCGGATTGAGTTCGACCCGAGCTTCTGGTTGTTGATTGTTGAAGGTGTTCTTCACGTTTTTGAAGTGGTTTGGTTGATGTTTGATGATTGTTGATGTGTTGGGAGTTGAAAAAATGTGTTTAGATGGTGATTTCGGGGGATTTTGATGTGATTTTGGTGCTTGGATGTGTAAAAACATGAAGAGAATGAGACGAATGCCTTCTTTGAGGGTCTAGGGTTCTTGAGGTTCTCATTTGATCATGGGATAAGGTTCCTTATATAGGCTTCCTTAAAGATAGAAAAATCCGGTAAAAACCGAGATTTACCGACGTTTTAGCTCAAGGGCTTCCAAACGGAATTTGATTATGAAATTTCACACATGGGTAAAGGATGATATTTATGATTTTTCTAAAGTGGAATCGAATTTTTGGATATTGGAATATTTTAAATTCAATTTCTCGTCAGATTCAATCAGAAATTGCTAGAAAATTATTGGAAATTAAAAAAAATCAAAATTCCAACGCCATTATGCTTCAGATGTCGTCCTCTATCACGGGTTAAAATTTCAAAGCATTTTGAATTGATTTGACCCTTATTTGGAGGAGAGAGAAAGCCTATAGGGGGCTTAAGAGCTTGAAAAATTACAAAAATGCCCCTAGAGATGACTAAGCTATCCCTAGTACTCTGAAATGTGCCGATCGAACTGGGGAACCCTCGCTACTAGCCTATTAGTAGAGACTCTCTTCCGGGGGGTTGAAATTTTGGGTATAACAGATTGCCCCCCGTCAACTAGACTTTGTAATGGAAATGAAAAGGCTAGTTGATGCTTGAGTGATACCCAAATTTGGATCTTAAAAGACCGCACGTGCAATCCGACAAGTTGCATCGAGCGATTCTTAGGCGCTGACTACCTATGAGTAAAGTGGAAGGGTGTCGAGCGGTTCTAAGGCGTCGACCACCTAAAGGTAATAATGAAGTAATGTTAGACTATTCTAAGGCGCCGACTACCTATAAGGATGATATGATGAAATACCCCAACCCAAGTATGCTAAGTAAACATCAAATTATGATGTAGTAAGGCTAGAAATGCCTTAGAAAGATGGTGGTAGACAATTTAAACCAAGGAAAACACAAAAAGTGCCTTAAGGGCAATTAGGGCAAAAATGTGCTCTAAGCTTGGAGAGACTTGGGCGAGTACCCAAATATCATGAAAAGACCTTAGTAATATTATAATGGTCATTTTAAACCAATTACCAAAGAAAACCAAGCTTGAAAACAAGTTAAAACACAAAATGTGCTTTAAGAAGTCTTAAAGCACATTTTTGAGAAATTGTCTTAGAATTGAGTTTGAGTGGCTAGATGTCCATCATTACTCTTTAATAAAATGTGTACTAATTAGTATCACATTAGGAAGTCTAAATCAATGGGAAATCAAAAATTTCAGAAATATGTGCACTAATTAGTGAATAGTGCCAAATAGTAACTAGTTTAAGTTTTAATCAATATAAGCTAATTAGTTGGTCAACAAAGACCATGACTAGCCTTATTTATGATGGGGGCCGGTTTCTAAGGGATGAGTCATTAAAGACTTCATCAAATTAAGAAAGAAAAAGGGAAGGAAAGTAAAAGCAAAGACTATTCACCTTTTTATAACAAATATCTTCACTTAAGTTACCTTTCTTCTCTCTCTCTTCATTTCTCCTTCCTTCCACGATTTCTCTTTCTCCTCTCCTGCTCCAAACCGAGAGAGAGCTCCATTCATGGCTCCTCACCTTCATTCACTTGCCAAGTGCAACTCCAAGCTCCAAATCCCAAACAAATTGCATATTTGTCTTAGTTAAGTCAAGGCCATCCTTTCTATCTTTCAAATCTTTTAAGCTCAAGTTTGGTGCCATGCGAAAAACTCCATTGATGGAGGAAAATCAAGTTTGAAGAGCTCATTAGCTTCTCCATTCTCTTAAGGTAAAGAAATGTAAGAAAAACCATGTTTCCATCACTTCCTTACATGGCCGAAAATTACTACTCATGGGGCTATGTTTTTATGCCTTGTTCTAGCTTGTTTATTCACCAAGGACTAGTGGAGGTCCTCTTTCATTCAATTCCCAAGTCTACCTTGAGACTTCAAAGGTAATCATCCACTTTTATGCCTTAGAACACATTTCTAACCTAGGTTTTCATTCCTTGAGGTTAGTGTATTGTTTAGTACTCATGTGAGTCATGAATATTGGAATTAGAACATTGGCAAAGGGAGTTTAAGTGGTGGCCGATATTTATTCAAGAAGAAGGTCTAAGGATGAAGATAAGATAAGCTTGAGAAAACAAGGTAAATTACTACCTAATGGTGGTTTAAGGTTTAAGGAATGAGTTTTAGATGGGTACCAATGTAGCCTAGGGCTTAAATTAGGTAATGGGTTATGTAACCTAAGAAAAAGAACTTAAATAAGCTTGTGAACTTGTGACTAAGGAGCCAATGAGAATGAGTTAGTAATATAAGTTTAAGGTGGATTTAAGAGCATTATAATTACTATGAGATTGATGGTGTTGTATTTGTAGGTTGAAATCTTTTATATGTGGGAAATTCAGTGTTTAAGTTAAGTCATTTAAGGGCCAAAGATCCATGTCATTTAAGAGCCTTGGAGCTATGCAATTTAAGATTATTGCAATATAATGAGTTGTTGTGAATGAGTTGGTTTGGTGGTGAGATGTGATGAGAAAGAACTTGATGTGTGTGAGATGGATGAATGAGGAAAACAATGCATTTGGGCATGATAAGATGCTAGAGAAGCTATGGTGAAATTGAGTAGAAAACAAAATGTTTAAGTGGTAGTGGTGAGTTAATATGCCGTAGGGTTTACCAGGGAGCATGAAAAGAAAATGGGTGGAAATGAGTTAACTAAGGAGTTCTTGAGGTTTAGAATGACCTAGAGATGTCTAGGAGGAATTAGAGGATTGGTGAGTGTATTAAACACACCAAAATCATGATATGAGGAATGTAAGACTTGTGCATAAGTTTTAAGGAGAAGGTGTATAATGCTTAAGGTGATTTAGGTATGAACTTGGGATATATCAATGAAAGTCTTGGGAAGCTTGTCTAAGTAGAGTGATGATGCTAGTAGTGGAACAATAAGGTTTTAGTTTAGATGGTAATGAGTGGACTTAGGTGATGGGAGTGAAGATTGAAGGAGAAGGTTATAGATTGGCTAGGAACGTATAGGAGGGTATGATCATGAGAATAGTGGGTAAGCTGCATAAAAGAAGTGGGAAAAGTCTAAGGAGGGTGTTATGGTTAAGGTAAATGAAGAACAAGGTCAAGGTGATAAGGTGATGAAAGAAATGTATGGGTAAGCTCAAGAGTTTAAGAGTGATGAGTAACCAAAGGAAAGGAGAGGAATTTGTGCATGGATATGCAAGGTGACTTGAGGAAGTCTTGGTAAATGAATGAAGATGGAAGATGATGTTTATGAAGTGCTCAAACTATTAAGGAGGCAACACTTGGGTTGGTTGAAGTTTTGGTACGGTTACAAGTTGGAAATGTAAGGAATCATATGACAAGTGTTAGGAGTGTTTGTAAGAATTTGTAAATGTTTGAGAAGATCTTTAGAAGTTGTTTTGGAGAGTTGGTGGAAGTTCTAAGGTGAGTTTAAGTGCCTAAATGGTATTAGGACATATGGGGGAACTTGTGGGAAGTTTGGAGTCAAATGGGAATTAGAAACAAGGTTCTGGAGCCGACCGACCTTGGGACCAGACCTGCAAGGTCGGTCGAGCTCAGTTTACACTACCGGAAGGGGGTTTCTGGAACCGACCGAACTTGGGGACCGGACTTACAAGTTCGGTCGGGCTTGTATTTTGTGTACAAATGAGTCTCTGGAATCGACCGAACATGGGACCGAACTTGGCAAGTTCGGTCGGGCTTAAATATCCCACGGGGAAACTCTCGGGAATGGACCGACCTTGGGACCGGACTTGCAGGTCGGTCGGAGTGAAATTTCAAACGGTAATGAGTTCTGGAATGGACGACCTTGGGTAAGGTCGGTCGGTAAGGTCGGTCGACCCTAAAAATGAAAAAAAAAAGAGAAACCCTAAGGAAGTTTAGTGGTATTACTGGTACCCCTTTAAGAGGGCATTGATGATTAGAGGTGTAAAGACCTAAGAGATTAAGATAAGTATAAACTTAAAGTTTAAGGTTAAGTTGTAAGATTAAGTTGTAAGACTTAAGAGGTGTTAGGTGGGAATCATTAATGGTTAAGTAAGTTAAGTAAGATAAGTATGTTGAATTGAGTTAAGTGATTAACAACCTAAAACTGAATGAATGTTTTAGGACTTGGAATTTGGACTCCGGAAGAGAGTAAGCAACCGAACGGCCAACGGTGAATGGTACAGTTTTCTTGTGACCTGCTTGCTAACGAGGTGTCCCTCGGCTTGTGTGCTATCTGTTTTTGTGTGCTCACTAAACAAGATAAAGCATGCAACCGGAATATTATATTATTTGTATTGTTGTGTGATGTTTGAAAACTAACACAACATACCGTGAGAACTTACTAACCAACTTTAGTAAGGAATTGAGTGAGACTAAGGAACACTCCCTATATGGGCTGATATAACCGAAAGAGGTTAACCAAACAAAATGGTCTTGAGACTACTACTAACTGGAACTTGAGTGAGGAAACCCGGGACCGATCTCTGGTCATGCATGCTAAGGAAAGGGGGTCGGTATCTATAGCAGATTCGAATTCCGATTAAGGACTAGTCCTCGACTAGTAGCTTGGGTCGGTTGGCCGGCTCGGCTACATTGGACATCCAGTCCAAGTAGGTGGCTTTAAGATGGCGTGGGGGGATCAAGCCTACATCCCCAACAATTTAAGATGTGTTTATACCGGTAAGTGTCCTGCTGCTGGCTAGGGTTAACCAAGCCCTACAAAAATAAACAACGAAATAAGGCTAACCTGTTCCCCAATGAGAGAACGGTTGGCATACATAAGGTAAGGTTAAGATAAGTTGCAACCATTCCTTTTAAAAGGATGGTTGTATTGTTAAGGCTAAGATAAGCTACATCCACTCCTTATTAAAGGGTGGTTGTTTCTAAAATTAAGATAAGATTAAGATTGAGGTGAGGTAAGGATGGACTAAGATTAAGAGGAAATATAATTAAGGAGCTAAACAATTAGCTCTCTAATTGAGGGAACGCATTTAAGTCGTTCATTGTGTGTTGAACTTTAATTGTTCATATTGGATTGTTGTTTACAGCATTTACTATTATGTTGTGCATCTAATCAACCTCCATGCTATCGACAATTAGTCGTCGTAGCCACGTTAGCTTGGGGGCCATGAGAGGATCGTACCAGCATTCGTGCTGACCCCTTTTGGGGGCTGTTTTTACTACACAGGTGTACATCAGGAGGCGGCCGTCGCGAGAGTAAGAAGAGGATACAAGTGTTAAGGATTAAGTGTGACCTACGAGTTGTGCATGTACACTCGTATGGAAATTGAGTTAGTAAGATGTATAGGTTGTGAGAGGATTGTAAGAAGAATATGTTTTTGGTTGAGGTTGTTATGTACTAATGTTCGGTATATTCTGTAGTCAGACCGTGGCAAGGTCCTGGAGTGTAAAGAATTCCGCTGTGACATGTATATATATATGCTGTTAAGTTGCGAGACCACATTTGGATTGAGTTGGGGTGTTACATATGATGTCAAGCTATTCTAAGGCATTGACTACCTATAATGAATGAGATGATGTCAAGCTATTCTAAGGCGTTGACTACCTATAATGAATGAGATGATGTCAAGCTATTCTAAGGCGCTGGCTACCTATAATGAATGAAGTGATGTCAAGCTATTTTGAGGCATTGACTACCTATCAGTGATTGAAAATTGGTGTTGGGTCGAGTTCTTCTATTCGGGTGAGTTCTGCTACTCTGGTGAGTTCTGCTGCTCTGGTGAATCTGAATCTTTGGCTGAGAATCTGTATCTCTGAAGAGTCTGTACCTTCGGCTGAGAATCCGTATCCCTGAAGAATCTGTACCCTCGGCTGAGAATCTGTATCCCTGAAGAATCTGTACCTTCGGCTGAGAATCTGTATCCCTGAAGAATCTGTACCCTCGGCTGAGAATCTGTATCCCTGAAGAATCTGTACCTTCGGCTGAGAATCTGTATCCCTGAAGAATCTGTACCTTTGGCTGAGAATCTAATCCCTGAAGAATCTGTACCTACGGCTGAGAATCTGTATCCCTGAAGAATCTGTACCTTCGGCTGAGAATCTAATCCCTGAAGAATCTGTACCTTCGGCTGAGAATCTGTATCCCTGAAGAATCTGTACCTTCGACTGAGAATCTGTATCCCTGAAGAATCTGTACCTTCGGCTGAGAATCTGTACCTTCGGCTGAGAATCTGTATCCCTGAATTGTGACGAGGAGTCTCATACAAATAGATGCAATGGTCATGATGAAAGTTGATTATGAAAGTGCCAAACGTGGCAATGAGGATGTGCATGTCAAAATACGATCAAAGTGTATGTAGGAAATTTGTCCAAAACAAGAAATTGTTAAAAGAGGTGCCAAACGTGGCAGTGTTTGAAGAATAATCTGTTTAATGAAAAGGAAAGCGAAATTATCATTTCCTGACCATAGACTTTGGACTTGTAATTTATCTCCTAGGAGATGAACATGCCATCGGTGGGGTATGGTGTATGATGTAAAGGTAAGGGCTTATGTGGGCCTGTGGTGTTTGATGTGGAGGTAAGGGCTTATGCGGGTCGGTGTTGTGTGATGGTGGTGGTGATGTTTGAGCTCTGGGTTCCAATTGGTGTTGTCATAGCAATTGTTGGAACCAACAATTGCCCCCAGTATTTTTCCCTTAAGACAATCTGAGCTAGAGTTCATGGCAATCGATCGTTCCGATCGATTGCCCCCAGTATTTTCTTTTATTAAACGTGCGAACGAGTCTCGTCCTCACAGGGCAGGGCTTATGTTTTTATGTGGTGCTTCCTAACCTACACTCGGCGTGTTTGGTGCTTGCACTCGTTCCTCACCAACAGTCATAACTTCTAGACCATTGAATTCGATATTTGATGGATTTACGCATTTGATCTGTTACTTTTCATGTGATTGGACACACAACTATCAAGTCGGAAGTCTTTAAAGCTTATAACGTGGCCACGGGGTGTGATGAAGGACAATGGGACCATGGAGGGATATTTGAGGTATGTGGAGCTTAAGTGGGTGACCAAAGCTGCACCTTGCGTCTTCTCTCGGATTCATTCCTTGTCTTGAAGTCGTCTAGCTGCTTTGTGTTGACGTTGTTTTCGAGCTTTTGGACTTGGACTTTTGAAGTTGCCCTTTACACCATTTCTTTCTCTTTGTCACTTGGATTTCTTCGAGGCACTTCGGGTTTGCCTCTTTGTTTTGTCCTTTCTTGATTTTGCCTTCGGGGTTCTTGTGTCTCCTGGTTTTGAGTTTTGAGAGCTGTTTTGATGTGAGCTCTTTGGATCCGGTGTCACTCTGGGACCATTTGCGGATCACTTCGTCATGCTGATAGCGGCGTTGCTTCTTTGGACAGATGAGAACGTTATCTGAGAGTCTGACTTCTCGCTCCTTTTGGTCACCGGGTTGCTTATTCATCACGGGCTGGCTTGTTCTGTGGAGCTTTGTAACATCGAAAAGGGATATATGAAAGGCTCAGCGGGGGTGCCTAGGGTTTAATGTCAGGGTTTACAAGCTTTTAGCTATGTGGTGTTGTACCTAGGTGCTTCGTCATTCCTGATAGTTGTGTATCCGTTCGTTGTTACTTTTCGCAGGTCTAAGAGTAAATTTACAAATTATCTCCTTCGGTCGGAGTTATGCCGTTTACCTCACCTTTGAATGTGGTCTCACCGGAGTCATGTAAAAATGACATGCTCATTCACTCATGGTTTTTCCACTCAAGACACTCTCGCGAGATTTTCACTCGGAAACTCGTTCGCACATTTAAACAAAAGATAAAAGATGACGAACTTAAACTTAGATTGCCCCCAGTATTGATTTTGGGGTTTGTGACAACAATTCGATAGATGTGGACCTTGAACCTCTTTGTGGGTTGTGAGTTGTGGTGTTTGGTTAGGCATGTTCAAATTTTCAGAAACAAAATGCAAGTCTTTGTACTCCATTGCATAGTCAGAAAATGATTACTTCGTGATCCTTGAAAGACGTGAGTGCTCTTTTTTTAGTTTTTCGAATTAATGAATAATGCTTTGTACAAAGATTATGAAAATGGAACTATGTTCTATTCAACAAAAAGAATAATGTTGGAAATTACAAACTCAAGAAAACTACCGAAAATGATCAAGGGAACTAACTACTACAAAAGTTGAAAGACAACTAAACAAGAAAAGAAATGCATTTAATGAGAAAACACTAAAAAACAACATTTCTGATGATGCTTGGGCACGCGTGCTCTGCGCTCTCCACCATGTTCTTAGAATTGGAGCCCTTGGTCAATTAGATCCTGGATTCTGTGTTATAGGGCCCTGCAGTGGTCAGTGTCGTGACCGGGCAGCTGATGGAAGTGACAAAATTGATTAAGATCCTTCCCCAAATGAGTAGTTCCTGGCCTCAGGGCGAACAGTTGCATCGGATATCTTCCTCGAAGCTCTTCAAGTGCTTGTCTTGGTGTTCGACCGATGTCTGTAAACTCTCTCTGTCGAGAATTCGGTCGGGGTGGTTCTACTGTCCCAATGCTCCAACCAGGTCCTCTTGACTATCGATCACTGTCTTCCTCATGTTGCCTGGTTCTCTTGCGGGTGCAGCTTTGGATGCAAGTTGCTGCTCCTGGTTGCCTAATCACTTTCCTGAGTTCTGTAGCAATTTCTTTGACATTCCCCTTCGATCCTCAGACCCTAATGGAGCCAACTTCAATGCAGTCAAAAAGGGTGTTGAGAAGCCTGTCCACTAACTCATCCCGAGCTTGACGTTCGGACTCGAGGGAAAGAGCCTTTGCTTTCAACTCTTCGATAACAGCAACATAGTTAGATTCCACGGCGTCCATGGCAGCACTATGCCTCTGCTCCATAGCTTCAATGGTGGCCATGTGCTTTTGTTCCAAAATTGCGAGCTGGGCTTCCATGTCGATTGGACCGCACTTAGGACTTGAGTATACCTGTGTCCAAGGTGTCCATTATTAGCTAACAAAAGGAAGTGGGCTGAAACATGACGCTTCACAAGATAGATCGAAACAGACTTAGGCTGAAAGCAAGTGGGCCAGGATACCCAGAGAATTACGTGTCTGGGCTAGAGTATCTTTCAGACTATGAACTGGAACTTGGACTGAAATCTAAACAGATGGCTTTGATTGGGCCTGAGAGGTGACACCTAGATCTATGGTTTGGGGCTAGGGCCCGAATAGGAAGTCTACCTAGTCTAGAATGAGCCCTTGGGCCGGAATGTGTTTGGGCCTGGAGTAAAGCACATGGGCTGGAATGGTCCCTAAATCACAAATGGGCCTAACTTTCTTTGGGCAAGAGAAGATGGTTGCTAAGCAGAAAAAGATTTTATTTTCAGAACTTGTGGGTTATTTCAAGTTCAGGTGGATTTCTTTTTTATGGGCCTAGAACTGATTGGATAATTCAAATTAGGCTAGAAGAGAAATCGCCTAAGTCTAAGCTTTTGGGCCGAAGCCTGAATGACTCATATATTAAACCAAACAGGACCTCTAGGCCGCAAACAAGCGGAGCCACCAATTCAGGTTGGGCTAGGTTAATGTAGGAGAAGTTCCTATCAATCTCTAGGTTGGGTAATGGGCCGATCATACAAGAAAACAAGGCCCACACAAATTCAACATGTCCTCACTAGACGTTTAAATCAAACCGGGTATGGATCGATCCGGAGAGGTGCTTAGGGCATGGGCCCAGGTCACCTCAAAGGAATAGGGCTTGCACGCTATTCTCTTTGGGCTTCCCCACTTTTTTCACATCACCTGAAGGTGTGCGTCTACGGTCGGGTCTTTGACTGACCAAACAATGGGCTTGGTAAGGATACTGTCAGGAAAATGCTTGGGGCTAAAGCCCAGGTATTAAGGGGGTGTGGTTAGACGACACCCTCCTCTTTTCCCCCACTTATTCACATCACCTAAAAGGTGTGAGTCCCTGACAGGGGACCCTCAAACGGGTCCCGGGGTGAAATCGGTTTGCGTGGACCCTCGCTCTCATATGATGCAAAGGTGAAAAAAAAAAAATTAAAGTGCGCACAAGAGTAAACAGACAGAATAATAAAGCCATAAATAAACGTTTTCGAGTTAAGCCCTCTTTCTTAAAATTAAACAAGTTAAAATTAAGAATTTTGTCCCCAGCAGAGTCATCAGTCTGTGAGCCTCGATTTTAAACCATATCCTATGTTGATTAAGGTTGATTAGGATCTAATCGGGTCTTAGGTCCACTTATAACCTAAGATTAACAACTATGTCATATAACAGTAATTTATTAAAACCTAAGCTAGCTCACTGGAACCTATTATGAGTCGCCACCTAATTTTAACCTAGATCAAATTAGAAAGGAGAGTTCGGGTTCGGGGGCTTGATATTCGACTTAATTAGGGTTCAAATTACTTTCATTACCCTTCCTAGGTCATTTTTCCTCTACTTGGTTTATTTACGGATTGTTACGAGTCGTTTTAACCTAAATGCGCGAGCTTCGGTTTTTTTTGTGTTTTTTATCATTTTTTGACTGCAAATAAAAGTGAAAGTTGAAATTACCTAAACTAGGGTTTCAGAGGCAGAATTAGGTCAAATTTTGTTTCCGTCCGTAGCCACGGACCTAATGTCCGTAACCACGGACCCTAGTTAACCTATGTGAAAATAAAAGTCGAATTAAGCAGAAAACAAAAATTTGAAAAAGTCCGGGGCCAAGGACAGGATGTCCGTAGGCCCGGACATAGTTTAGCAAAACCTAAATTTTTAAAATTTTAAAATCCCGCCGCCATCCGTGGGTGTCCGTGGCCATGGACAATCCGTCCGTGGTCCCGGACCATAGGTCCGAGATCCCGGACCACCCACAGACAAGGGTTTTATGGTGGTTCCCGAAGGTGTTTTCGGCTCAAAAATTATGCACGTGTTGCCTGAAAGGTATACAATTCGTTAGTAATTGAAAGATTGCAGTTTGAAGTCGAATTATGTACGAAACTTGGTGAACAAGTAACAAGGCAGAAACAAAAGTAATTAGCAATACAGAAGCGTAAAAAGGTTGGTTTGAACCCAAAATTTTACAGAGAGTTAATAAGGTCGTGGAGAGTTAGAAAAGTGGAATTGCAACCTGTTTTACCTTCGAATTCAGGAGGATTCTTCACGTCGGGATTCTTCGGAGGCTCTCGCTGGTGCCGGTTCCGTTAGTGAGTTCGACCCGAGCTTCTGGTTGTTGATTGTTGAAGGTGTTTCTTCACGTTTTTGAAGTGGTTTGGTTGTGTTTGATGACTTGTTGATGTGTTTGGGAGTTGAAAATGTGTTTAGATGGTGATTTTCGGGGGATTTGATGTGATTTTGGTGCTTGGATGTGTAAAAACGTGAAGAGAATGAGACGGCTGCCTTCTTTGAGGGTCTAGGGTTCTTGAGGTTCTCATTTGATCATGGGATAAGGTTCCTTATATAGCTTCCTTAAAGATAGAAAAATCCGGTAAAAACCGAGATTACCGACATTTTAGCTCAAGGGCTTCCAAAAGGAATTTGATTATGAAATTTCACACATGGGTAAAGGATGATATTTCTGATTTTTCTAAAGTGGAATCGAATTTTTTGGATATTGGAAATATTTTTAAATTCAATTTCTCGTCAGATTCAATCAGAAATTGCTAGAAATATATTGGAAATTCGAAAAATCAAAATTCCAACGCCATTATGCTTCAGATGTCATCCTCTATCATGGGTTAAAATTTCAAAGCATTTTGAATTGATTTGACCCTTATTTGGAGGAGAGAGAAAGCCTATAGGGGGTTTAAGAGCCTTGAAAATTACGAAAATGCCCCTGGAGATGACTAAGCTGTCCCTGGTACTCTAAATTGTGCCGATCGAACTGGGAACCCTCGCTACTAGCCTATTAGTAGAGACTCTCTTCCGGGGGGGTTGAAATTTTGGGTATAACACCGACCACAAACCTCAAGTACATTTTCACCCAAAATGAATTGAATATGAGGCAGAGGAGGTGTTGGAGCTGATTAAGGATTATGACTTGGAGATTTTGTATCACGAAGGGAAGTCCAACTTGGTGGCAGATGCATTAAGCAGAAAGAGATCACTCTGTGAACTCCATGTGGATCCTCCCTGACGAATTGGTTCGTGACTTCCAGAGGTTGGACTTGGAGGTGATGGAGTCCGGAGGCGTGGAGCGAGAGGTAAGACTGTTTCAGATGAGTATCTCCTCTGACATTTATGTAGAGATACTCAAGGGACAGCCTGGCGATGTTAAGTTGGAGCGAATCAGAGAGAAGCTGAAAGAAGGGTAAGGCAGAAGGTTTCGAAATCCACGATGATGGCAGTCTTAGATTCAGAGGCCGTTGGTGTGTTCCTCAGGGTTGTATGGATGTGAAGGAGAGACTGATGAAGGAGGCTCATAACACTCCATAGTCAGTCCACCCAGGCAGAGATAAGCTATATAAAGACCTGAAGAAGTTGTTTTGGTGGCCGAGGATGAAGCGGGAGGTAGCAGAGTTCGTGTCTAGATGCCTCACTTGCCAGAAGTGAAGTTCAAGCATAAGAGGATGGGAGGATTGTTGCAGCCTTTGGAGGTACCCAAGTGAAGTGGGACTCTATTTCGATGGATTTTGTGGTTGGGCTACCGCCGGCGAAGGGTGGATTCAACCAAATATGGGTGATCGTGGATCGACTCACCAAGTCCGCTCGATTCATACCTATCAAGAGCACTTAGTCTATTAGTCAACTAGTGGATGCATATATTAAGTATGTGGTCAGATATCATGGCGTGCCACAGACGATAGTATCGGATCGGGACTCGAGATTCTTAGCCCATTTCTGGCAGCAGTTTCAGAAGGCCATGGGTACTAAGTTGAAGATGAGCACTGCTTTTCACCCGGTGACAGATGGCCAGACGGAGAGGACTATCCAGACCTTAGAGGACATGCTTCGGGCATGTGTCATGGACTTTCAGGGAACTTGGGCAGACAAACTTCATCTGGTAGAGTTCTCATATAATAACAGCTACCATGCTAGCATTAAGATGGCTCCCTATGAGGCTTTATAAGGGAGGAAATGCAGAACCCCTTTATGTCGGAGCGGCATCAGTGAGACAGTGATATTGGGACCCCAACTGATAGAGGAGACGATGGAGCAGGTCCGAATCATCCAGATAGGCAAAAGTCCTATGCAGATTTAAAGAGGAGACCGGTTGAGTTCGAGGTTGGAGATAGAGTCTTCCTGAAGGTGTCTCCTAGGAGAGGGGTAACCAGATTCGGGAAGAAGGGGAAATTGAGCCCCAAATTTGTGGGTCCCTACGAGGTCCTGGAGAGAATTGGAGAGGTAGCCTACAGGTTGGCACTACCTGGTGAGCTGGAGAGGGTCCATAATGTTTTCCATGTCTCTCAGCTGAAGCGTTATGTGCCCGACCCGTCCCACGTTCTACAGCCTGAGGTGCTGGAGTTGGAGCATAACATATCGTACGAGGAGCACCCCATTAAGGTATTGGACACCAAGACTAGAGAGACCCGATCGAAGTCCACTTGGATGGTCAAGGTTTTGTGGTCAAATCATGGAACTGAGGAAGCAACGTGGGAAGTCGAAGAGGAAATAAAAAAGAAGTACCCTCAGCTCTTCGAGCAGGTAACCGTTTAAGACTTATGTCAAGTTCCGTTGGATTCAGCTTTCAGAATCAGCCTATTGGTTGGAGTATTATTTAGGCTTAGTTTCGAGGGCGAAGCTTTATTTTAAGGGGGATGAGATGAAATACCCGTGAATTTTGGCATAGGATTAAAGTTAACATATAGTCGAGAATGTTATTAATAGAATTAATAGAGGCCCAAGAAGTCATGTATATACATTCATCTCAAACGACCTTACTATGTCCTCCTAGCCTTGCGAGTTTAAATCAGATTTTACAACCTTTAATAAATGAGTGTTGTGATTAGCTTTATTATCATTGTTATTGTATTTACTATGTCCAAGAATACAAGTTAAATTTTTCCTCTTCCTAAAATATTTTCCCTTTTACTAACTTATTTATTCAGCTTCTTTATTTATTTATTTTAAACACTCTTTCTCGTCCTTTGCTAACGATCAGCTAGCCCTACTTCTATTTTTACTTTAGCTAAATAATATCTATTTATTTCTCTAATTCTTGAATCTAGATCCTTCCATGGTTTTAATGTTATTTATTTACTCAGTTTTCAAATTAGTATTATTGTGGTAATTGTTAATCCATCTATTAAATTATTTTACCAACTGATTATCGATTCACTCTCCTTTTAAATCAGATATTAATTATTATAAACTATCCTTATTATTCTATTTACTTCCTATTTAACTGCACGATCAGTATCACGATCGGCATCTCCTTCAATTCACTGCCTTTACGTTCCTCTCTTTCTTCAAGCTCCCAACTTCTCTTAATTCTTGTTCTTGTCTTCCTTCGCCGCTAGGCTTTTTCTCTGGTGCCGGATTAGGTAGAAGGGTAAGGGGAATCAATTGGTAAGGTTCGTTAATTAATTTGTTAGTATTCTAGTAGTTTTTTATTATATTTCTACTTGCAATCTAGACACCGAATTCCCTGACGGGCGCTACTACTGATCTTGCTAAGTGAATCTGTGGCTGTGAGCGTATCCAGGTAAATGTTGTGCTCAACTCTATTCTACCCCTGTGTTTTGCGAATTAACAATGGATTGGTGTGGATGTGGTTTTGATATTATGAAAGTTTGGGAATTATTTTCCCCTATGTATTCTGGTGTGATGTTTTGCAAAAGGGTTTGAATAAATGTTTTGGAAAACTTTCTTTGAATTGGTAATTGGGATTGTTGGTACCTCTTGGTGCTCCGTGTATATTGTTGGTGCCTTATTGGCGCTCCGTGAAACTATTGGTACTATGTACCCCGTGGATATTCTTACTATTTGTGCCTACAGACATTACTTGCAGTTAAGCTCTAATGATCTACTCCTTTGGGTCATAAGTTACCTTCTGGGGGGTGTGCACACTTAGGACGTAGAGTGAGGTGGGATTCTAATTGTTGCGACCCCAATTTGGGGGTCGTCCGTGTAAACCTTTGATTTAATTCTTTGAAAGTTCTCCCCCGAAATGTTTTACTAATGGTGGTTTGGAGTTGGTGAAATTGTTTAACGTTATGGTGTGAGTTACTGTTTTGCAAATGTAAAATGAGTTTCAAAATGTATTTTAGAAGTTGAGGAAATGTTTCCTCAGTTTTACTGATTTGCGCGGTCCCTTCACGTTTTCTATTGTTGTTTTATGATCGCAGGTACCCATGGCTAAATCGAGGATTGGGACACGCTTTCACATAGCTTAGGATGACTGGTTAATTACTTCGGATAATTTCGAGTTGAGTTATGTTTTGGAATTACATCGTTTCAAAATTTTGGAACGTTTTGGTCTTTTGGCTGGTGGTTTAAGCCTGAGCACTCTTCGTTAGAGTGTGGCGGTAATGCCTTTTGGATTTTGCTATTCCGCTGCTACTTAGTTGAAGTGTTTTGTTGGAATTGCTTTCTGGGAAGTTATGGTTGTGATGGAGCTTTACTTGTTGTTTAGGAGACCTTTCGACAGTGTTTATGTGTATTGGTTGAGGTACTAATTTATTGCAATGATTTTTCCATTTGGTTGCTAAGTTATTATGTTCATTTTGATGTTGATTTGGTTCTGTTTTAGCTTTTGAAAATGCATTCCAGGACCTGTCCGAATGTCCGTCCGGACATCTATGTTCGGACAGGCTCCGAGAGTTTAAGAAGTTTTCTCTGTTTTGTTGTGTCCGAACTTCTGTCCGAACGTCAATGTTCGGACAGCATGCAAGGACGAGGTCGACTTGCAAGTCTCGACTTATGTCCGAACTTGTAAGCTCGGACCAATGTTCGGACACGCGCGTAAAGGATTTTCGGACTTTGAAACTCGACTTGTGTCCGAACTTCGAAGTCCGGACACAAGTTCGGACGTCTTTGGTTTTAGACTTTTCAACTCTCGACTTGTGTCCGAACATCAATGTCCGGACACAAGTTCGGACAATTAGATTTCCGCGGTTTAGTTTTCTCGGCTTGTGTCCGAACTTTTTGTAACACCCCTACCATTAATACAATCATTACCGTCCAATCTACTCGTGCTTTCAAAGTCATGCAGCGGATACATACTCACATACAGTGGGTGATACAATGCCGTTAGTCACCCACGTGACTAACAAGGCTACTACTTCTACATACAACATCGGTCTGATGGACCGGAATATCCGAGTACTACACAGTGCGAGTCTTACTACAATTACGAATCAAATACTACAATTCCCATTCCATACAATCCACAAGTTCAATACAGTACAATATCATTCACCGAGTTTACTAAGATCCTTATACAAGAATATTACTTCTTCCAAACTCATACATACTCACTAGGAGTCTACCCACTACCCATTCTCACAACTACTTGCTTCCAGAATAAAGGGGTGTGCCACCGGTCTCTTACCTTGACCAAACCGCTTCGGGTACCTGCACACTAAAAACGTTCCCCCGAGGGGGTCAGCTTTCGCTGAGCATGATAACCGCATACCCCTCGTACTAGTGAGGGTACGCCGACCACTTGGTCGAATACATGCGGTTCATTTTATTCATACATACATGCATACATGCTCTTATACATAATATTACAATACATTACACTAGAAATACATGCATACGCATCAATACACGCTCTTCAATGCATACATGGTAACCCATACAAGCCATCAGATACATTCTTACCTTCCCGAGATCCGCATTACACAATACATATACAATACATACGCAATACATACACAATACATATCCTTGTTAGGTCATGTTGGTCCACCCGGGTTAATCGGGTGGAGATTACTCTTTTACTCGTTCCACAGTACTTACCCATACTTACTCATACACATACATACTTACTTACTTACTTACTCTTACTCATGTTAAGTCGTCGGGACCTCCGGCCCGGGACTATTCTGTCCCACCACCGGATTTTTGACTCACCAATCCGGGATGCTACCCATTTAAGGGGTTTGGGCCACGGACCAGTTTAAGAGTCAGGAATCGGATCCAACCTCTTGTGTCTCCTCATCCTCACGCGTGGCCGAAACTATATCGGAATTCTACTCATTCCAATTTACTCACTTAATTTAGGAGTTAGGTAGTTAAGAATTAGTAGAAGTCAACATCCAGGCCACATACACAAATACATTGCTCAATACACATTCATACGAAATACAATACAATACTTAAGTACAATACAAGATTCGAATACAGTTCATCATCATTCATATATTTCATGAATTATACAAACTATTGTTCAAGACAAATATCAAGAACAATGTAAACACGCACAAGTAAGTGCAATATAGTCCGATTCATGCATTTATCTTATTAGGTGATCAAATAAGCACACAAATCGGGGTAACCACATAAGGATACAGCGCATGAAGAAATCATACCGTTCACCATTGTACTTGTATCCGACGTTCCTCCGGTGTTCACAATTCAAATCCTATGATATACATACAATCGAGTGATTAATCTAACTATCATCAACTTAACTCGATTACTCTCACGTTTCCTAACTCATACTTACTAAGTCTCTGAAGTTCTTATACTTACACATTGTTTACTTTCTTTAAGTCTATTTCCTTACTTAACATTGGTATACTTACATATATGTACATATGTATATGTGGGTATACATATATATATATATATATATCTTTAATTATTATTTAATTTAATTACACCCTTTTTTTTGTATGACTCGACCGACCTTACAAGTCCGGTCCCAAGGTCGGTCGAAGTCAGTAGGACAATACGCTGGGAAAATTTCAGGGCCGACCGACCTTGCAAGTCCGGTCCCAATGTCGGTGCATTCCAGTAAGTTACACGACGAAAAATTTTTGGCCCGACCGACCTTGCAAGTCCGGTCGCAAGGTCGGTCTATTCCAGTAAGTTACATGACGGGAAATTCTTCTGGCCGACCGACCTTACATGTCCGGTCCCAAGGTCGGTCTATTCCAGAAGGTTTCCGCTCTTTGTAGATCTGGGCTCGACCGACCTTGCAAGTTCGGTCCCAAGGTCGGTCCCCCAGTATTTCAGTGTTGAATTCTGTTTTCAGTTCTATACTTTGCCCATTGTTTCTCCAATCCTCCTACATGTAATCCCACATGTTTAAACACTACCTAGGCCCTCCAAATTGCCTTAGTTCATCCACCAAGTTCCCTACTAAATCCATCAAACAACTTACACAATTTCCTCATTTCCTTTCCACACTTACAACAGTTTTTCATCCTTCAATGCTACAGATTTTTGTTCCAACTTCTTACACTCAATACTCCTACTACCAATACCATTATTAGCATCCCAAATGCCTCATCTTACCATGCCAATTCCTTTCCAAGCAATTGCACCATTTGTACCCAAGTCCAACCTTCATTTTACCAAGTCTTATACTCTAGTTCTTCCTAGTTTCTCCAAGGCAATCCAATACCTCTTGCTACAGCTTTTACATTCTTTCATTCTCATTCTATAACTACTACTCCATGATTACTAAACATCCTCACTCAATCCAATACATACCTTGGTTCTCCCATTCACCAAGTCATCCAATAATGCACAATTCCTACCAAAATTTCACCATAGTTCACCTACAATTCTCACTTATCCACACATATCCATTATTACCAAAATCATTCCTATTCTAGCCACACCCATACAAGGGTCCTACCAGCACTCAAGCAATTCTCAATACATCAATACACCATCAACTTCAATACCAATATACATACATAATCATTTGGCTCTAAGGCCTATAATCGACATACTTACTCACAAATACTTAAACTTCCACAACTACAATACTAATACAATGTTTGGGTTCTTTTATTTGTTTACCCATTCCCATTACTCTAATGCATTAAAATTAAGCATTAAGAAGGAGCTCTTACCTTGAGCTTATATTTCCTTCTTTTCTTTTTCAATTCTCCTCCTTCTCTTTTTCTTGCAAAAATCGACCATATGGGGGATGGAGTTGCCAAACTCCATTCCCATCACCCAAAGCACACAAAACATGTATAATTAAAATACTAACCCTTAGATTTATACTAATTCATTGAGATGTTTAAAGCACAAATTCTAGGGTTTACCTTTGGAGTGTTTTAGGAGGGGTTTTAGCCCTTGGTTCTAGAAGGTGATTCCACCACCATTGCAAGGTTGAATTGGTGCTCAAAAGAGAGAGAAAAATAGAGCATTATAATGGGGTAAAAATCGGTTACAATGGAGGGTGAAGGAAACTTGAGATTTTCATGAAGCTTTTTACCTTAATGGAGAGAGGAGACTCCAAGCTACCCATTGATGCTAATTTCTCTTTGAATGGGGAAAACCCATGGTGATTAACTTCCTCATTTTTGGATTTGGAAAAGAGGGAAGTGCAGAGAATGATGAGGGGAGCAAGAATATGTAGTTATTTTTGCATTTGGAGGTCACATGAGGAAAGAGCATGAAGAAGAAGTGAGGAAGCCATGGGAGCTTCCTTTGGAGCTTCAAAATCGCCAGCACAGGGAGGAGAAGAGAGATACGGTGGGGAGAAGGAAGGAAAGAGAGGGGTGAGTGAAATGAGAGAGCGAGGTGAGAGAAAAGGGGTAAAGTACCCTTTTCACTTTATTACTTTTTGCTTTTTACTATCTTATTTAATTAGCTAGTTACATGTGTGTGTGGGGGAGTTATTTTACTGTTAAAAACCGGCCCCCTACAGTTATACTAGTTGGAGTGTTTTTCGTCTTTTACAGAAAACGCTCGTTATTTTACCGGGTTTAGCACTATTCACTAACCGGGTCTGTTTTCTGGAGTTTTCCCGTTTAATTATTTTTACTGGTAATTAAGCTTTCATAAATGCTTAATAATTGTTATTTAATGATTTATAATTTTTTACGGGTTCGTTTGACCACTTAAAGTCATGTTTTCGGGCTTTCTCAAAAAACGTGCGCTAAAGCTCTATTAGCGTTTTAATACATTATTTGGATCCGTTTTCTTCATGAGTTGTTCTCATATATTATTTTGGTCTTATTAAACCCTAGGGATCCACATAATACGCTAACCGAGGTCTCATACCTCCTATGGTTAGTTAACGCTTATTTAGCGTTTTTCGCTTTTTAAGTGTTTCCTTATTTCTTTTGGATTTATTTTCCCTTACCAATATTTCTCAATCATTATTAGGCTCTTAAATAAGGATTAGAATAGTCTTAATCACTATATTTAAGTTCAGGGTATTTCAATCTACCCCCCTTAAGAACTTTGTCCTCAAAGTTGTTCGAGGTTATAAGTTTACAATGCTTACTCATTCTTACATGTCTAATACCACGGTCATAAATTCTTCCTCCTTACTAATTCCCAAATCCATTACTCAAGGTTTCTACATACCATACCATCCAAATGTACTATAATTACTCCAATCCATATTAGCACCAACCATTGGTTCCACATTACCAGGTTTTCACATATATACAATGCAAAGCTATCCCCAAAGCAATGCAATACACATACAGTCCCGCAGGCACTCAGGTCAACTAGACACAGGACTCCTCTATGTCCCGCTGCCCTTGGAATAATACAATATGCTACACTACTATCTTTTCCGGTATAAGCTTCTAACCAAATCTTTATTCTCACTCTAAGGAAAATCTTTCCCAACAGCTAATTAGAAAACTTTCTAGAGCATACAACTCCAAATTCCAATTTATATTCATTACTTCTATCCTACGCGTGATTCTTGTGACCACTAAAGGGGAGCTTCAAGAATCGTTCGACCCTGATGTGATCAGCACTAGTGTTGAACCATCTTTCCACTCCAATTTGTGTTCGGTCTCCCTTGATCTGATCAGGATCAAGTTCGACTTCCCACATCAGTTTCAACAAGCAATTAATTAGTTGTTCTCATTTTCTATCTTTTTACTCTTTCTAGTAGTGATACGAATTCATACATCTCCAAAGGATGGAATCAATCCATCAATCATCCTCACTCTACTTCCCGAATGCTTTACTCCATGGTTCAATACCTAAATGCTCATTTCATCAACCTTCATTACTTCCCTCCATTACTCTCCATCATGTCAATTATTCTAACTAGGGATTACCATACTTATAAAATTTAGTCGTCCTCAATTTACTTCCCATAACTTACATACAAATGCACTACTCATGGCTACATTCCTCTACTACTCTCAATCGTTTCGTACTACTTCTTCAAAGCATACAATACTTGTGGAGCTCCATCCACTACTCGTTACTTTTCTTTTACTAATACTCTTACATGGTGTTACAAGGTAGGTATATCCATCTCATGGTATTTAACATCTCTCATGCCTAGTTACCATAATTACAATATGAATGAATACTTATGTTTATTTAACATAGTATCAATCATCCATTCGATTCTCATTTGTGCTATGCACATTATGGTTTATGTGTTTTATTTATAAAATTCACATTGTGCGATTTTCGCTCTACCCCCCTTAAAAGGGATTACGCCCACGTAATCTACCATATGTGATTATTATTAAACATTGGTTTACTCGATGTGGGCAATCTGAAGCGTTTAGCTTCACTACGGTATACTATACAATATGCTCCGGTCAAAGGGTCCTAACCATACCAATGGTTTAGTCTTTGCACCAAGGATTTCTATATGAGTTTATTTAACTCATAATTAATTCGGTTCCAGCCTATTAGGCTTCAAGGCATTAATAACCATTCTACTATACTTACTAGGTATATTATCTCCTAGCTAGGGCCCACTAGCTTCTGTTGCGTGACCCTGATAACTTGGGTTATTTACCCTTCTTGTTATCCTTAATTTGCTATACATCACCTTTTTATTCGTCTATTATGGGAATAAGGTTTACTAAGCAAATGCGGTATTCTTCTACCGGGTTTGAACTCAATGAGTTTAAGATTTGTAACCAGCTCTCTGGTAATCTACTGCACATGCTATTCGTGCTTCCACGATTATTCGTTAAGTTCCTCCGACTTACTGTCGGGCGAGGTTAAGTCACTACTTAGTTGTAGTGCTTCCTCTGGTGTCACTAGTTTTTGAATCATACCAGTTCTTCTGGTCTAGTACAAGTGTTCTTTACTTGTATGACCTTGCATTCTATGCGTCGGTCCTAGTGACTTTCTTACATCTCCTTTCACCTTTTTTTCCAATGGATTTCACATCTTGTGATTGATGGTGTGTTTTACACCCTTCGTGCGGTATGTTGCTAAGAATGCTTGACTGGCTTATGCCATGTTTGTGGTGAAAAGAAAGATTTACTACGGTTTACATTCTCCATATCCCTAGCCATCCCATTAGATCATTAGCTGCACAAGTGCAATACCAAAACACTCAGTCATACAAAGTGCAGAGGCGTAAACGCTTGACAGTAAGTCACTTATGTGATAGGAAGGAATATTTCTGCCTGTCATCTCATGCTTATACTCCGTGTTATTATCTGTTACTTCTTCATAGCGGTCGCCTGTTACGCGCCGTATTCTTACTCATTGTACAACATTATTTTTACTGTTTCTGTTACTTTGGTAGTTCCTCTTTACTTATTGTCATTATCGTTGGCACCATTTGCTTATGGTGTACATACACTAGGAGGTTCCTAGTTCATATGTATGACGGTTGTCGTAGCGTACCGCAATGTTATTATCTTCCCCATGTGGAGATATTTTATTTCAATTTAGGTTTCATGTGCAGGTTAGCTTACTCCACATTACTTCCTCATTCATGATATAGTTTGCCACATAACTTGGTTGACCAAAGATGAAGTAGTTTATCGGGTTACAAGCTCTCTTGTGCGTTGGTCATTCATGGTGTGTAGTGTGCACACACATTGATTGTTTTTGACAATTACTGTCTCCATAGTGCTGAGCATTGGTTATAGGCTCTAGCTGTGTAGTTCTACTTGTATGTACATCACCGGAACATCCCAAGAAACTTCAAGGGTTTTCCGGTCCCGTTCTTCAATTGAAGGGTATTCCATCACTGGTAAGTGAAGGTTCTTGTTGAGGGGTTTGTTTCCACTCATAGGTCTCATGGCGGGGTTTACCATGTTGATGTTTACACAATGGCTCACCACATGCTTGGGTGCATATGGGATATACTTACTCCTTTAAGTCATAGTTGTTTGGAAATCTCATTTCCTTTTTCCATCGCCCCTTGACAATATCTATTACATAGGTTCTATTGTTATAGTAAATGGAAGCCTATTCTAAGGGTTTACATCTTCACCACCTCGGTGGTCTTCGATTAACGAGGGGTACTTTTCCTTGGGTTTCCCGTAGGGTCCAAATGTGGACTAGGCAAATGTTGGCATCATCACGTTTCTTATGCCCCTGTGCTACCATTGCTACAGGAAGCATGAAGGTAATTAAAAGCTTGTCAACTATATACTAGACTGATGCTCTAGTGACAGTGACACTGAGTTGACCATTACTCCAAGTCACTCAGGACGTTCGGTTTAAATTGATGGTCCAGTTGTTGATTTCTTGTCGTATGAGACAATATCTCTTGCAAGTTTTGTTATCAAATGGTGTGGGTTATGCAACTGTTAAGGTTTACATATCATAGTTAGTTGATGGCTTTTAAGCTTTATTACTGCAGGTTATGCTCGTCGCGAGCTACTTATGCATGTTTCCACTCCATGTATACCCCATAGGTTGGAGGTGTTACTAGGCTCCATGGTAAGTCGTGACATCACGCTTCCGTTCATAGGAGACCCTTTTGGCAATCTGGTGCAAATTTCGGCCTTCTGGTAATTTAGGGTATTTCTTGTTAAGTGAAATCCCTTCGGTGTCCTAACCAAATATTCGTTCTAGCTCATGTGCTCTTATCATGACGCTTGTTCAATTGTTGTTATCTCAGAAACCCTTCAAGGATTGCTCCTGAGTGCTGTTAGTTATGCCGTTACATCCGGCTAATGTTTACGATATGTTGTGTCTACTATACTGCCTTGTGGTATTGTATTTGAGTTATTCCCTTTAGGTTATAACGTCTCCCGTCGTTAGGTAGACCGTTTATACTTGCTCCTAGTGCTTGAGTCTAGGTTAAATATCCTCTTCGATAATGGATTATATTCAGTGGTAATCTTGTGATCGCTCTTGGGAACCCTGTCCCGTTTGTTGAGCCTCGTGGTGTTCACGTTAGGCGATAGCCTTACTGTGTTTAGGCTGGGTATACTTTCCAGCTGTCATGTATTTGCTTGATGTCTCGAGACATGTCCCATGTCTATACTTACTAGTCTGTGCATTTTGCACTTTCCAGTTCTTATTCCTTATCTTCAGATGGATTCTCTGAGTTCCTTATACTTGGTTGTCTGAAGTTTCCACCTGTTCTGATTTGAACTCACTCATGGTCCGTAGAACGGAGTTGACTACTTCCCGTGTGTCGTTCACTACATGTGTACATACGTGGGGTACCATATTGATACGTTACCACTTACCCGACTATATGTCAGGCCCGCAAGCTCTTTCGGAGTGCAGTTGTCCCACATCCCGTAATTGGGTACACTCGTAGTGTTCGTCACACGCCTAGGTGAAGTATTCTGTTGTCAACTCCTCTTATATCATTCTATGATACTCACCGTAATTATGTTGGTTCGGTTTTTAAAATCCAAGGTTTTAAACGAAGGTTTGTGGTTTTGAAAGAAAACTTGGTTTTAGGTCTTGACCAAGTCCTGCTTCTTGCTGACTGGTATGTCCTTATTACAATGGTCGGGCTGCTGAGCCTTTCCAGGTTTCCATTCTTCTAGTTCCAGGATTTGTGATCCGGTAGTAGCTTCATTGCAGTCACGGTACATTACTATGTACTTGTGGTGTGTTAGAAGTCCTCCATATGTTCCTGTTCTTACTGCACTTGCCATGGCAAGTGCGTGGTACTGGTGGTTTTTGGGTAACCCTATACCGGTCACGGTGTGGGTTCCACTCGTATTTGGGTAGTCTTGTAGACTCTTCCCTTGATCTTATTGATCTATGTCTTGGATACTTGATCTTTAAAGTAGTTCCTCTGTGATCTTGACATGACTGTCGTTGATCGGGGTACTTCTCCAATCCTTGGAGATCCCCATCGATTTAGTTTGTGTTTTTCCTTATTGCTCGTTCCCACTGGTTTACTGTGACGATTGAGCCTTAACTGGTTTAGGCACTACCCTTGTAGTCCTATCGGTTCATATCCTGTGGATATCCTTGTAGCTGTGTAAGCTATGTCGGCAAGGTATTGTAACCTTTTGGCGTTATATTTTTGGAGTTAGCCACTCCTGACTATGTCCTTAGTCAGCTAGCATACGATTGGTGGTATTACTTAGCTACCACTGTCCCGTAGACTTATGTCTCGGGTTTTGTTACAGTTCCTTTTTCCCGCTTCGTTGTGCTTAGTGCTTCTTTTCCTACTGCTGGTTGGTTAGCCAGGTTCCGCGACTGCTAAGCATGTCGCTCCATGCTGTTGTAAGTTGTAGCCTCCTTATGGCTGGAGTACTCATTCCACCGCTATTAAGTGCGGGTATTGTTGTTCAACCGGGAATTATCTCCGGAGCTTCCAATCCTTGGTATCTACTATATGTCAGGTTCTTTCCTTCTCTCTGGCGTACTTTCCCAAGTTATGCAGTGGGGATGAGGTGGGCGGGACTGGTATTGTAGGTAACCGGTACACACCGGTGGTTCCTAACTAGCATATCTCTAATTCTAACACTCAGCCCTTAGCCCTAAGCTCCTAATTCTTAACTCGGTATTTCCTAGACTCGGAATTTCCAGTAATCAGAGCGATACTTCACTCTGATACCACTTTTTGTAACACCCCTACCATTAATACAATCATTACCGTCCAATCTCCTTGTGCTTTCAAAGTCATGCAGCGGATACATACTTACATACAGTGGGTGATACAATGCCGTTAGTCACCCACGTGACTAACAAGGCTACTACTTCTACATATAGTATCGGTCTGATGGACCGGAATATCCGAGTACTACATAGTGCTAGTCTTACTACAATTATGAATCAAATACTACAATTCCCATTCCATACAATCCACAAGTTCAATATAGTACAATATCATTCACCGAGTTTACTAAGATCCTTATGCAAGAATATTACCTCTTCCAAACTCATACATACTCACTAGGAGTCTACCCACTACCCATTCCTCACAACTACTTGCTTCTAGAATAAAGGGGTGCACCACCGGTCTCTTACCTTGACCAAACCGCTTCGGGTACCTGCACACTAAAAACGTTTCCCCGAGGGGGTCAGCTTTCGCTGAGCATGATAACCGCATACCCCGCGTACTAGTGAGGGTACGCCGACCACTTGGTCGAATACATGCGGTTCATTTTATTCATACATACATGCATACATGCTCTTATACATAATGTTACAATACATTACACAAGAAATACATGCATACGCATCAATACACGCTCTTCAATGCATACATGGTAACCCATACAAGCCATCAGATACATTCTTACCTTCCCGAGATCCGCATTACACAATACATACGCAATACATACACAATACATATCCTTGTTAGCTCATGTTGGTCCACCCGGGTTAATCGGGTGGAGATTACTCTTTTACTCGTTCCACAGTACTTACATGTACTTACTCATACTCATACATACTTACTTACTTACTTACTCTTACTCATGTTAAGTCGTCGGGACCTCCGGCCCGGGGACTACTCCGTCCCACCACCGGGATTTACTTGACTCACCAATCCGGGATGCTACCCATTTAAGGGTTTGGGCCGTGGACCAGTTTAAGAGTCAGGAATCGGATCCAACCTCTTGTGTCTCCTCATCCTTACGCGTGGCCGAAACTATATCGGACTTCTACTCATTCCAATTTACTCACTTAAGTTAGGAGTTAGGTAGTTAGGAAGTAGTAGAAGTCAACATCCAGGCCACATACACAAATGCATTGCTCAATACACATTCATACAAAATACAATACAATACTTAAGTACAATACAAGATTCGAATACAGTTCATCATCATTCATATATTTCATGAATTATACAAACTATTGTTCAAGACAAATATCAAGAACAATGTAAACAAGCACAAGTAAGTGCAATATAGTCCGATTCATGCATTTATCTTATTAGGTGATCAAATAAGCACACAAATCGGGGTAACCACATTATGATACAGGGCATGAAGAAATCATACCGTTCACCATTGTACTTGTATCCGACGTTCCTCCGGTGTTCACAATTCAAATCCTATGATATACATACAATCGAGTGATTAATCTAACTATCATCAACTTAACTCGATTACTCTCACGTTTCCTAACTCATACTTACTAAGTCTCTGAAGTTCTTATACTTACACATTGTTTACTTTCTCTAAGTTTATTTCCTTACTTAACATTGGTACTAACATATATGTACATATGTATATGTGGGTATACATATATATTATATATATTATATATATATAATATTTAATTTATTTACACCCTTTTTTTGTATGACTCGACCGACCTTACAAGTCCGGTCCCAAGTCGGTCATTCAGTAGAAATATGGAAAATTTGGCCCCATTGCTAAGTTATCCATCCCCTACGTCGAGCCTACCCATTCTCGTCTTCACTATTTTTGGCCCGACCGACCTTGCAAGTCCGGTCGCAAGGTCGGTCCATTCCAGTAAGTTACATGACGGGAATTCTTCTGACCGACCGACCTTGCATGTCCGGTCCCAAGGTCGGTCTATTCCAGAAGGTTTCCGCTCTTTGTAGATCTGGGCTCGACCGACCTTGCAAGTTCGGTCCCAAGGTCGGTCCGGCCCAGTATTTCAGTGTTGAATTCTGTTTTCAGTCCTATACTTTGCTCATTGTTTCTCCAATCCTACATGTAATCCCACATGTTTAAAACACTACCAGGCCTCCAAATTGCCTTAGTTCATCCACCAAGTTCCCTAATAAATCCATCAATCAACTTACACAATTTCCTCATTTTCCTTTCCACACTTACACACTTTTTCATCCTTCAATGCTACAGATTTTTGTTCCAACTTCTTACACTCAATACTCCTACTACCAATACCATTATTAGCATCCCAAATGCCTCATCTTACCATGCCAATTCCTTTCCAAGCAATTGCACCATTTGTACCCAAGTCCAACCTTCATTTTACCAAGTCTTATACTCTAGTTCTTCCTAGTTTCTCCAAGGCAATCCAATACCTCTTGCTACAGCTTTTACATTCTTTCATTCTCATACTATAACTACTACTCCATGATTACTAAACATCCTCACTCAATCCAATACATACCTTGGTTCTCCCATTCACCAAGTCATCCAATAATGCACAATTCCTACCAAAATTTCGCCATAGTTCACCTACAATTCTCACTTATCCACACAGATCCATTATTACCAAAATCATTCCTATTCTAGCCACACCCATACAAGGGTCCTACCAGCACTCAAGCAATTCTCAATACATCAATACACCATCAACTTCAATACCAATATACATACACAATCATTTGGCTCTAAGGCCTATAATCGACATACTTACTCACAAATACTTAAACTTCCACAACTACAATACTAATACAATGTTTGGGTTCTTTTATTTGTTTACCCATTCCCATTACTCTAATGCATTAAAATTAAGCATTAAGAAGGAGCTCTTACCTTGAGCTTATATTTCCTTCTTTTCTTTTTCAATTCTCCTCCTTCTCTTTTTCTTGCAAAAATCGACCATATGGGGAATGGAGTTGCCAAACTCCATTCCCATCACCCAAAGCACACAAAACATGTATAATTAAAATACTAACCCTTAGATTTATACTAATTCATTGAGATGTTTAAAGCACAAATTCTAGGGTTTACCTTTGGAGTGTTTTAGGAGGGGTTTTAGCCCTTGGTTCAAGAAGGTGATTCCACCACCATTGCAAGGTTGAATTGGTGCTCAAAAGAGAGAGAAAAATAGAGCATTATAATGGGGTAAAAATCGGTTACAAAGGAGGGTGAACTAAACTTGAGATTTTCATGGAGCTTTTTACCTTAATGGAGAGAGGAGACTCCAAGCTACCCATTGATGCTATTTTCTTTTTGAATGGGGAAAACCCATGGAGATGAACTTCCTCATTTTTGGATTTTGAAAATAGGGAAGTGTAGAGAATGATGAGGGGAGCAAGAATATGTAGTTATTTTTGCATTTGGAGGTCACGTGAGGAAGGAGCATGAAGAAGAAGTGAGGAAGCCATGGGAGCTTCCTTTGGAGCTTCAAAATCGCCAGCACAAGGGAGGAGGAAGAGAGAGAGTACGGTGAGGAGAAGGAAGGAAAGAGAGGGGTGAGTGAAATGAGAGAGTGAGGTGAGAGAAAAGGGGTAAAGTACCCTTTTCACTTTATTACTTTTTGCTTTTTACTCTCTTATTTAATTAGCTAGTTACATGTGTGTGTGGGGGAGTTATTTTACTGTTAAAAACCGGCCCCCTACAGTTATACTAGTTGGAGTGTTTTTGGTCTTTTACAGAAAACGCTCGTTATTTTACCCGGTTTAGCACTATTCACTAACCGGGTCTGTTTTCTGGAGTTTTCCCGTTTAATTATTTTTACTGGTTATTAAGCTTCCATAAATGCTTAATAATTGTTATTTAATGATTTATAATTTTTTACAGGTTCGTTTGACCACTTAAAGTCACGTTTTCGGGCTTTCTCAAAAAACGTGCGCTAAAGCTCTATTAGCGTTTTAATACATTATTTGGATCCGTTTTCTTCAGGAGTTGTTCTCATATATTATTTTGGTCTTATTAAACCCTAGGAATCCACATAATACGCTAACCGAGGTCTCATACCTCCTATGGTTAGTTAACGCTTATTTAGCGTTTTTCGCTTTTTTAGTGTTTCCTTATTTCTTTTGGATTTATTTTCCCTTACCAATATTTCTTAATCATTATTAGGCTCTTAAATAATGATTAGAATAGTCTTAATCACTATATTTAAGTTCGGGGTATTTCAATCTACCCCCCTTAAGAACTTTGTCCTCAAAGTTGTTCGAGGTTATAAGTTTACAATGCTTACTCATTCTTACATGTCTAATACCACGGTCATACATTCTTCCTCCTTACTAATTCCCAAATCCATTACTCAAGGTTTCTACATACCATACCATCCAAATGTACTATAATTACTCCAATCCATATTAGCACCAACCATTGGTTCCACATTACCAGGTTTTCACATATATACAATGCAAAGCTATCCCCAAAGCAATGCAATACACATACAGTCCCGCAGGCACTCAGGTCAACTAGACACAGGACTCCTATATGTCCCGCTGCCCTTGGAATAATACAATATGCTACACTACTATCTTTTCCGGTATAAGGTTCTAACCCAATCTTTATTCTCAGTCCAAGGAAAATCTTTCCCAACAGCTAATTAGAAAACTTTCTAGAGCATACAACTCCAAATTCCAGTTTATATTCATTACTTCTATCCTAAGTGTGATTCTTGTGACCACTAAATGGGAGCTTCAAGAATCATTCTACCCTGATGTGATCAGCACCAGTGTTGAACTATCTTTCCACTCCAATTTGTGTTCGGTTTCCCTTGATCTGATCAGAATCAAGTTCGACTTCCCACATCAGTTTTAACAAGCAATTAATTAGTTGTTCTCATTTTCTATCTTTTTACTCTTTCTAGTCGTGATACGAAATCATACATCTCCAAAGGATGGAATCAATCCATCAATCATCCTCACTCTACTTCCCGAATGCTTTACTCCAAGGTTCAATACCTAAATGCTCATTTCATCAACCTTCATTACTTCCCTCCATTACTCTCCATCATTTCAATTATTCTAACTAGGGATTACCATACTTATAAAATTTAGTCATCCTCAATTTACTTCCCATAACTTACATACAAATGCACTACTCATGGCTACATTCCTCTACTACTCTCAATCATTTCGTACTACTTCTTCAAAGGGTACAATACTTGTGGAGCTTCATCCACTACTCATTACTTTTCTTTTACTAATACTCTTACATGGTGTTACAAGGTAGGTATATCCATCCCATGGTATTTGCATCTCTCATGCCTAGTTACCATAATTACAATATGAATGAATACTTATGTTTATTTAACATAGTATCAATCATCCATTCGATTCTCATTTGTGCTATGCACATTATGGTTTATGTGTTTTATTTATAAAATTCACATTGTGCAATTTTCGCTCTACCCCCCTTAAAAGGGATTACGCCCACGTAATCTACCATATGTGATTATTATTAAACATTGGTTTACTCAATGTGGGCAATCTGAAGCGTTTAGCTTCACTACGGTATACTATACAATATGCTCTGGTCAAAGGGTCCTAACCATACCAATGGTTTAGTCTTTGCACCAAGGATTTCTATATGAGTTTATTTAACTCATAATTAATTCGGTTCCAGCCTATTAGGCTTCAAGGCATTAATTGCCATTCTACTATACTTACTAGGTATATTATCTCCTAGCTAGGGCCCACTAGCTTCTGTTGTGCGACCCTGATAACTTGGGTTATTCACCCTTCTTGTTATCCTTAATTTGCTATACATCACCTTTTTATCCGTCCATTATGGGAATAAGGTTTACTAAGCAAATGCGGTATTCTTCTACCGGGTTTGAACTCAATGAGTTTAAGATTTGTAACCAGCTCTTTGGTAATCTACTGCACATGCTATTCGTGCTTCCACGATTATTCGTTAAGTTCCTCCAACTTACTGTCGGGCGCGGTTAAGTCACTACTTAGTTGTAGTGCTTCCTCTAGTGTCACTAGTTTCTGAATCATACCAGTTCTTCTGGTCCAGTACAAGTGTTCTTTACTTGTATGACCTTGCATTCTATGCGTCGGTCCTAGTGACTTTCTTACATCTCCTTTCACCTTTTTTTCCAATGGATTTCACATCTTGTGATTGATGGTGTGTTTTACACCCTTGGTGCGGTTTGTTGCTAAGAATGCTAGACTGGCTTATGCCATGTTTGTGGTGAAAAGAAAGATTTACTACGGTTTACATTCTCCATATCCCTAGCCATCCCATTAGATCATTAGCTGCATAAGTACAATACCAAAACACTCAGTCATACAGAGTGCAGAGGCGTAAACGCATGATAGTAAGTCACTTATGTGATAGAAAGGAATATTTCTGCCAGTCATCTCATGCTTATACTCCGTGTTATTATCTGTTACTTCTTCATAGCGGTCGCCTGTTGCGCGCCGTATTCTTACTCATTGTACAACATTGTTTTTACTGTTTATGTTACTGTGGTAGTTCCTCTTTACTTATTGCCATTATCGTTGGCACCATTTCCTTATGGTGTACATACACTAGGAGGTTCCTAGTTCATATGTATGACGGTTGTCGTAGCGTACCTGTGAGCCTCGATTTTAAACCCTATCCTATGTTGATTAAAGTTGATTAGGATCTAACCGGGTTTTAGGTCTACTTATAGCCTAAGATTAATAACTATGTCATATAACAATAATTATTAAAACCTAAGCTAGCTCACTGGAACCTATTATGAGTCGCCACCTAATTTTAACCTAGATCAAATTAGGAAAGGAGAGTTCGGGTTCGGGGGCTCGATATTCGACTTAATTAGGGTTCAATTACTTTCATTACCCCTCCTAGGTCGTTTTTCCTCTACTTGGTTTCATTACGGCTTTCTACAAAGTTGCTTTTTAACCTAGGTGCGCGCTTCTGTTTTTTGTGTTTTTTAGCATTTTTTGACAGAAAATTAAAGTGGAAATTAAAATACCTAAACTAGGGTTTCGGAGGCAGAATTAGGTCAAATTTTATTTCCGTCCGTAGCCACGGACCTAATGTCCGAAGCCACGGACCCCAGTTAACCTACATAACAATAAAAGCCGAATTAAACAAAAAACAGAAAATTGTAAAGTCCGGGGCCTCGGACAGACTGTCCGTGGGCCCGGACACTATTAAAAAAACCTAATTTTTAAATTTTAAAAATCCCGCCGCCGTCCGTGGGTGTCCGAGCTTACGGACAGGGAGTCCGGGACCCCGGACACGACGTCCGTGGGTGCGTAGCCTGAAAGATGTACAATACGTTAGTGGTCGAAAGTTCTCAATTTGAATTCGAATTATGCACGAAACTTGGTAAACAAGTTATTGGACAGAAGCTTAAACAAACATCAATACAGAAGCGTAGAAGGGTTAGTTTGAGCCCAAATTTTGAGGCAAGACAGATAATCCCGCAGAGAATTAGGGAAGTGGAGTTTCTACCTGTTTTACCTTCGGATTCACAACGTTTCTTCACACCGGAATTCGTCGAGCGCTTCGTTGATGGTAGACCCGAAAGGATTTCGAACCGGGCTTCTGGTGGTTGGTTGTTCTTGCTGTTCTTCACGTTTTGGTGGTGTTTTTGTGGGGTTTTGATGATTATTGGTGCTTTGGGAATTGGAAAACGTGTTTAGATAGTGATTTCGGGGGATTTTCGGTATGATTTGGGTGGCCGGGTGTTGGAAAACGTGAGAGAGAGAGAGAAGGCTGCCTCTTTGGACTCTCTAGGGTTCTTTAGCATGTGAGGTTCTGATTTTATCCAAAAACCTATCCCCTTATATTGACTTTCTTAAAGATAAAGAGAATCTAGTAAAAGTAAGATTTTTCGATATTTTAGTTAAGTGACTTCCCAAAGGAATTTTGCTGTGAAATTTTAACCACGTGTCAAGGATGGAAATTATGAATTTTCTGAAGTGGAATCGGATTTTTTTTTAAATGTTGGAATATTTTTAAATTGAATTTCTTGTCAGATTCAGTCAGAAATTGCTAGAAAATTATTGGAAACTCGAAAAATCAAAATTCCAACGCCATTATGCTTAGAATGTCATCCTCTATCATAGGTTAAAATATCAAATCATTTCAAGCTGATTTGGGCATCCTTTGGAGGAGAGAGAAAGCTTATAGGAGGTCTCAGGAGCCTTTAAAGATTACCAAAACACCCCTGAAAATGACGAAGCTGCTCCTCATGCCATGGGATGTGCCGCTCGAGCCGGGATCCCTCACTACTCGATTAAAACGCCCCTCACATCACCAGGACCTTGTGGACCCTAACCAGGGGGGTCAAAATTTTGGGTATAACAGATTGCCCCCCGTCAACTAGACTTTGTAACGAAAGTGAGAAGGCTAGTTGATGCTTGAGTGATACCCCAAAATTTAAAATGTTTCCAAGAACCTGCATGTTGCCGAAAACTGATAAGTTGTGTCGAGCTATTCTAAGGTGCTGACTACCTATAAGTAAAATGAAGTAATGTCAAGCAATTCTAAGGCGTTGACTACCTATAATGATGAAATAATGTCAAGCGATTCTAAGGCATTGACAACCTAAAATGTGGAAATGAGATAGTGTCAAGCGATTCTAAGGTGTTGACAACCTAAAATGTGGAAATGAGATAGTGTCAAGCGATTCTAAGGCGTTGACAACCTAAAGTGTGAAAATGAAATAGTGTCAAGCGATTCTAAGGCGTTGACAACCTAAAATGTGATAACTGGGTGGTATGCAAATGCAAGAATGCTGAGATGTTGATGATGCTAATGATGCTGATAATGTTGATGATGCTGATGATGTTAATGATGATGATGATGTTGATGATGCTGATGATGATGCTCGGATGCTTCTAGGGACCGAAACTCGTGCCAATGCTCCTGGCTGGACCCAATGTGGACTTATTGCCATCGCCCCCCAAGCCGGTGTGCAGGGATAACTCCTGGTAAAAACCTTGGGGACTTATTGCCTTCGCCCACCATTCGTTGATCCCGAAAATAAGTTGACATCGCAAAAGGAGGATTTATTGCCATCACCTCGCCAACTTTTCTGTCGCCAGGTCTTGTGACGCGCCTGGATAATGCAACTAGGTCTTACGACGAGCCTATATGAATGAGATGATGCAATGTGTTTGATAATAGTGGGTAAGCTAAAGGGTAACGCTAGGTCTTACTACAACTAGCCTAAGGGAATGCAGCTAGGTCTTAACTGGCAGCCTAAAAATGGTTCTAGGTCTTATGGCGGCCTAAAAATGGTTCTAGGTCTTATGACGACCTAAAATGGTTCTAGGTCTTATGACGACCTAAGGGATGCACTAGGTCTTACTATGAGCCTAAGGGAATGTGACTAGGTCTTATGGCGAACCTAAAATGGTTCAGGTGGTCTTATGGCGAGCCTAAAATGGTTCTAGGTCTTATGACGAGCCTAAGGGAATGTGACTAGGTCTTACGGCGAGCCTAAAAATGGTTCTAGGTCTTATGGCGAGCCTAAAAATGGTTCTAGGTCTTATGACGAGCCTAAGGTATGCAACTAGGTCTTACTACTCGAGCCTAAGGGAATGTGACTAGGTCTTATGGCGAGCCTAAAATGGTTCTAGTCTTATGCGAGCCTAAAAATGGATCTAGGTGAAAGTCAGTAAAATGTATGATGGGTTAAATGATGTAGAAGGATTAGGGTTTATGTCAAACCTGGAGATGGTAGGGCTCAAGACGGGCCTGTGGATGTTTGAGTGTGAAGGTAGGGCTTAGGGCCTGAGGAATTTTGATGTGGAGGACGGGCCTGAGGGAATTTGATGTGGAGAAAGGGCTTAGGACGGGCCTGATGGTATGAAAGGTTTGAATCCTTTGGGTTTCTGGCTTTTGGCCTCAATCGTGTCATTGTTGCAATTGTTGGGACCAACAATTGCCCCAATATTTTTCCTTAGGCAATCTGAGTTCTTTGGAATTTTTGGCAATCGATCGGAACGATCGATTGCCCCCAGTATTTTCTTTGATTAATTGTGCAAAACAAATCTCATTCTCACAAGGTCAAGGTTTATCTTGTTGTGGTGCTTTCTATCCTACACTCAAAGTGTTTAATGCTTGCACTCATGCTCTCCTTTTGGACAAAACATCTCGACCATTGAATTTGACATTTGTTAGATTTACGCGTTCAACCTGTTACTTTCACGTGATTGGATACAAAACTACTAGGTCGGAAGTCTTTTAAGCTTATAACGTGGCTATGGGGTGTGATGATTGACAACAGGGTTATGGAGGGATGTTTAAGATATGTGGAGCTTTAAGGGTGACCAAAGCTGCAACTTGCACCGTCTCTCGGACTTGTCTTCTTTGCCTTGACGTCATTTGGCTACTTCGTTATGACTTCGCTTGGGACTTGGAAATTTTAGGTTGTTCCTTGCATCTTCTTTCTTTTTTCCGATTTGGGATTTCTTTGAGGCTTTCAAGTTTGCCCTTCTTTGAATCTCCTTTCCTTCAGGGTTCTTGTGTTTCCCGGTTTTGAACTTCGAGGGCTGTTCTTGATGTTAGCCCGTTTGGATCCTGTGTCACTTTGGGACCATTTGCGGATCGCTTCGTCATTCTGGTAGCAATTTTGCTTCTTTGGACTTGTGAAGTTGTTGTTCGGAAGTCGGGCTCCTTGCTTCCTTGGTCACCGGGTCGGTTATTCATCACTGGCTGGCTTATTTGTGGAGCTTGTAGTGTTGTAAAAGAGGTCATATATGAAAAGCTCAGCGGGGGTGCCTAGGGTGTAATGTCAGGGTTCACAAGCTTTTTGGCTGTGTGGTGCTTGTACCTAGGTGCTTCGTCATCCCTAATAGTTGTGTATCTGTTCTTTGTTACTTTTCACAGGTTTAAGCATAAATTTACAAATTATCTCCTTCGGTCGGAGTCATGCCGTTTACCTCACCTTTGAATGTGGCCTCCCTGGAGTCGTGTAAAAATGACACGCTCTTTCGCTCTTGGTTTGACCACTCAAGGCACTCTCGTGAGACGCTCACTCAGAGACTTGTTTGCACATTTAAACATTATCGTTCCTTAACTCAGATTGCCCCCAGTATTGTTGTGGGGTGTACTTAATAAACCTTAGAATGCCCAAGCTATTTTTGTGGAGGGTGATTGCATGTGTGGTGGTGAACAATGGTGGGGTACTCTTGTGAAGAGGTGATGGGTGATCTTGCAGCAACAAATTTTGGCTTTGTGTATTTGGTGAAATGTTGAGAAAACGGATTGGTGAGACGCATGGGATGTATATGATGAGGGTGGTTTTTGTACGAGGAGCTGTAGTGAGAATGGACGGAGCAATGAGGTTTTTTTTTTTTTGAAATGAACGGAAAATGCTTTGCATGGAAATTGTGAAAATGGAACCATGTATTATTCAATGTAAAAATAACGTTGGAAACTACAAACTCGGGAGAGCCACCAAGAATAGTAAAGGGGACCAACTACTACAAAATCCAAAAGGTGACTAATAAAAAGAAATCTACCTAATTGAAAAGCAAAACAGTACTTAAAGACTACAAACTCTAATAAGACTCGGGCATGGATGCCCTGCCTACACTTCCATGTCCTTGAAATTGATGCCCTTGATCGATGAGATCTTGGATTGCGTGTCTCAAAGCCTTGCAATCATTGGTATCATGGCCGGGTAATTGGTGGTACCAACAGAACTGACTTAGATTCCTTCCTTTTGAGGGTCCCCAGGTCGGGGAGTGAGAGGCTGTAGCATGTTTCGTTCCTGGAGCATTGCAAATGTCTGGCTTAATGGTTGGCCAATGTCTGAAAATTCTCTCCGACGGGAGCTCTGTCGGGGTGGCCCTATGCTCCAATGATCCAACCTGGTTCTCTTTGACCGGCATTCGCCTCATGCTGCCTAGACCTTTTCCGGGTGCAACTTTGGATGCAAGCTGTTGCTCCTGGTTGTCTGATCACTTTCCTAAGTTCTGTAGCAATTTCTTTGACATTCTCCTCCGATCCTCGGACCCTAATGGAGCCAACTTCAATGCAATCATAAAGGATGTTGAGAAGCCTGTCCACTAACTCATCCCGAGCTTGACGTTCGGACTCGAGGGAAAGAGCCTTTGCTTTCAACTCTTCGATAACAGCAACGTAGTTAGATTCCACGGCGTCCATGGCAGCACTTTGCCTCTGCTCCATGGCTTCAATGGTGGCCATGTGCTTTTGTTCCAAAATTACGAGCTGGGCTTCCATGTCGATTGGACCGCACTTAGGACTTGAGTCTACCTGTGTTCAAGGTGTCCATTATTAGCTAACAAAAGGAAGTGGGCTGAAAGATACTAAGGTGAGAATGACGCTTCACGAGATAGATCAAAACAGACTTAGGCTGAAAGCGAGTGGGCCAGGATACCTAGAGAATGAGGTGTTTGAGCTGGAGTATCTCTCAGACTATGAACTGGAATTTGGACTGAAATGTAAACAGATGGCTTTGATTGGGCCTGAGAGATAGCACCTAGATCTAGGGTTTTGGACCAGGGCCCGAAATAGAAGTCTACCTAGACTAGAATAAGCCCTTGGGCCGGAATGTGTTTGGGCCTGGAGTAAAGCACATGGGTGGAATGGTCCCTAATTCACAAATGGGCCTAACTTTCTTTGGGCCAGAGAAGATGGTTGCTAAGCAGAAAAAGATTTTATTTTCAGAACTTGTGGGTTATTTCAAGTTCAGGTGGATTTCTTTTTTTTTTTTGGCCTAGAACTAATTGGATAATTCAAATTGGGCCAGAAGAGAAATCACCTAAGTCTAAGCTTTTGGGCCGAATCCCGAATGACTCACATATTAAACCAAACAGGACCTCTAGGCCGCAAACAGCAGAGCCGCCAATCCGGGTTGGGCTAGGTTGATGTAGGAGAAGTTCCTATCAATCTCTAGCTGGGTAGTGGGCCGATCATACAAGCAAACAAGGCCCACACAAATTCAACATGTCCTCACTTGGCGTTTAAATCAAACTGGGTATGGATCGATCCGGAGAGGTGCTTGGGGCATGGGCCCAGGTCACCTCAAAGGAATAGGGCTTGCACGCTATTCTCTTTGGGCTTCCCCACTTTTCCACATCACCTGAAGGGTGTGTTGCGGCCGGGTCTTTGACTGACCAAACAATGGGCTAGGTAAGGACACTGCCAGGAAAACGCTTGGGGCTAAGGCCCAGGTATTAAGGGGATGTGGTTAGACGACATCCTCCTTTTTCCCCCGCTTATTCACATCACCTAAAAGGTGTGAGTCCCTGACAGGGGACCCTCAAACGGGTCCCGGGATGAATCAGTTTAGGTGGACCCTCGCTCTCATATGATGCAGGGGTGCAAAAATTTAAAGTGCGCACGAAAGTAAACAACAAAGTAACAAAGCCATAAATAAACAATTTTTCAAGTTAAGCCCTCTTTCTTAAAATTAAACAAGTTAAAATTAAGAATTTATCCCAGCAGAGTCGCCAGTCTGTGAGCCTCGATTTAAACCCTATCCTATGTTGATTAAAGTTGATTAGGATCTAACGGGTTTTAGGTCTACTTATAGCCTAAGATTGATAACTATGTCATATAACAATAATTATTAAAACCTAAGCTAGCTCACTGGAACCTATTATGAGTCGCCACCTAATTTTAACCTAGATCAAATTAGGAAAGGAGAGTTCGGGTTCGGGGGCTCGATATTCGACTTAATTAGGGCTCAATTACTTTCATTACCCCTCCTAGGTCGTTTTTCCTCTACTTGGTTTAATTACGGCTTTCTACAAAGTAGCTTTTTAACCTAGGTGCGCGCTTCTGTTTTTTGTGTTTTTTAGCATTTTTTGACAGAAAATTAAAGTGGAAATTAAAATACCTAAACTAGGGTTTCGGAGGCAGAATTAGGTCAAATTTTATTTCCGTCCGTAGCCACGGACCTAATGTCCGAAGCCACGGACCCCAGTTAACCTACATAACAATAAAAGCCGAATTAAACAGAAAACAGAAAATTGTAAAGTCCGAGGCGTCGGACAGACTGTCCGTGGGCCCGGACACTATTAAAAAAACCTAATTTTTAAATTTTAAAAATCCCGCCGCCGTCCGTGGGTGTCCGAGCTTACGGACAGGGAGTCCGGGACCCCGGACACGACGTCCGTGGGTGCGGACAGCCCTCGGACGGCGGCTTTGAGGCTGTTCCCGAAGGTGTTTTCGGCTCATCTTTTATGGGTGCGTAGCCTGAAAGATGTACAATACGTTAGTGGTCGAAAGTTCTCAATTTGAATTCGAATTATGCACGAAACTTGGTAAACAAGTTATTGGACATAAGCTTAAACAAACATCAATACAGAAGCGTAGAAGGGTTAGTTTGAGCCCAAATTTTGAGGCAAGACAGATAATCCCGTAGAGAATTAGGGAAGTAGAGTTTCTACCTGTTTTACCTTCGGATTCACAACGTTTCTTCACATTGGAATTCATCGAGCGCTTCGTTGATGGCAGACCCGAAAGGATTTCGAACCGGGCTTCTGGTGGTTGGTTGTTCTTGCTGTTCTTCACGTTTTGGTGGTGTTTTTGTGGGTTTTTGATGATTATTGGTGCTTTGGGAATTGGAAAACGTGTTTAGATGGTGATTTCGGGGGATTTTCGGTATGATTTGGGTGGCTGGGTGTTGGAAAACGTGAGAGAGAGAGAGAAGGCTGCCTCTTTGGACTCTCTAGGGTTCTTTAGCATGTGAGGTTCTGATTTTATCCAAAAACCTATCCCCTTATATAGACTTTCTTAAAGATAAAGAGAATCTAGTAAAAGTAAGATTTTTCGATATTTTAGTTAAGTGACTTCCCAAAGGAATTTTGCTGTGAAATTTTAACCACGTGTCAAGGATGGAAATTATGAATTTTCTAAAGTGGAATCGGATTTTTTTTTTAAATGTTGGAATATTTTTAAATTGAATTTCTTGTCAGATTCAGTCAGAAATTGCTAGAAAATTATTGGAAACTCGAAAAATCAAAATTCCAACGCCATTATGCTTAGAATGTCATCCTCTATCATGGGTTAAAATATCAAATCATTTCATGCTGATTTGGGCATCCTTTGGAGGAGAGTGAAAGCTTATAGGAGGTCTCATGAGCCTTTAAAGATTACCAAAACGCCCCTGAAAATGACGAAGCTGCTCCTCATGCCATGGGATGTGCCGCTCGAGCCGGGATCCCTCACTACTCGATTAAAACGCCCCTCACATCACCAGGACCTCGTGGACCCTAACCAGGGGGGTCAAAATTTTGGGTATAACAGTACCGCAATGTTATTATCTTCCCCATGTGGAGATATTTTATTTCAATTTAGGTTTCATGTGCAGGTTAGCTTACCTCACATTACTTCCTCATTCATGATATAGTTTGCCAAATAACTTGGTTAACCAAAGATGAAGTGGTTTATCGGGTTACAAGCTTTCTTGTGCGTTGGTCATTCATGGTGTGTAGTGTGCACACACATTGATTGTTTTTGACAATTACTGTCTCCATAGTGCTGAGCATTGGTTATAGGCTCTAGCTGTGTAGTTCTACTTGTATGTACATCACCGGAACATCCCAAGAAACTTCAAGGGTTTTCCGGTCCCGTTCTTCAATTGAAGGGTATTCCATCACTGGTAAGTGAAGGTTCTTGTTGAGGGGTTTGTTTCCACTCATAGGTCTCATGGCGGGGTTTACCATGTTGATGTTTACACAATGGCTCACCACATGCTTGGGTGCATATGAGATATACTTACTCCTTTAAGTCATAGTTGTTTGGAAATCTCATTTCCTTTTTCCATCGCCCCTTGACAATATCTATTGCATAGGTTCTATTGTTATAGTAGATGGAAGCCTATTCTAAGGGTTTACATCTTCACCACCTCGGTGGTCTTCGATTAACGAGGGGTACTTTTCCTCGGGTTTCCCGTAGGGTCCAAATGTGGACTAGGCCAATGTTGGCATCATCGCGTTTCTTATGCCCCTGTGCTACCATTGCTATAGGAAGCATGAAGGTAATTAAAAGCTTGTCAACTGTATACTAGACTGATGCTCTAGTGACAGTGACACTGAGTTGACCATTACTCCAAGTCACTCAGGACGTTCGGTTTGAATTGATGGTCCAGTTGTTGATTTCTTGTCGTATGAGACAATATCTCTTGCAAGTTTTGTTATCAAATGGTGTGGGTTATGCAACTGTTAAGGTTTACATATCATAGTTGGTTGATGGCTTTTAAGCCTTATTACTGCAGGTTATGCTCGTCGCGAGCTACTTATGCATGTTTCCACTCCATGTATACCCCATAGGTTGGAGGTGTTACTAGGCTCCATGGTAAGTCGTGACATCACGCTTCCAATCATAGGAGACCCTTTTGGCAATCTGGTGCAAATTTGGGCCTTCTGGTAATTTAGGGTATTTCCTGTTAAGTAAAATCCCTTCGGTGCCCTAACCGAATATTCGTTCTAGCTCATGTGCTCTTATCATGACGCTTGTTCAATTGTTGTTATCTCAGACACCCTTCAAGGATTGCTCCTGAGTGCTGTTAGTTATGTCGTTACATCCGGCTAATGTTTACGATATGTTGTGTCTACTATACAGTCTTGTGGTATTGTATTTGAGTTATTCCCTTTGGGTTATAACGTCTCCCGTCGTTGGGTAGACCGTTTATACTTGCTCCTAGTGCTTGAGTCTAGGTTAAATATCCTCTTCGATAATGGATTATAATCAGTGGTAATCTTGTGATCGCTCTTGGGAACCCTTCCCGTTTGTTGAGCCTCGTGGTGTTCACGTTAGGCGATAGCCTTACTGTGTTTAGGCTGGGTATACTTTCCAGCTGTCATGTATTTGCTTGATGTCTCGAGACATGTCCCATGTATATACTTACTAGTTTGTGCATTTTGCACTTTCCAGTTTTTATTCCTTATCTTCAGATGGATTCTCTGAGTTCCTTATACTTGGTTGTCTGAAGTATCCTGTTGTTCTGATTTGAACTCACTCATGGTCCGTAGAACGGAGTTGACTACTTCCCGTGTGTCGTTCACTACATGTGTACATACGCGGGGTACCATATTGATACGTTACCACTTACCCGACTATATGTCTGGCCCACAAGCTCCTTCGGAGTGCGGTTGTCCCACATCCCGTAATTGGGTACACTCGTAGTGTTCGTCACACGCCTAGGTGAAGTATTCTGTTGTCAACTCCTCTTGTATCATTCTATGATACTCACCGTAATTATGTTGGTTCGGTTTTTAAAATCCAAGGTTTTAAAAGAAGGTTTGTGGTTTTGAAAGAAAACTTGGTTTGAAAATAACGGTTCGGTGTTAAAAGACGTTCTTCATGGCCTAGCCATGTTTGAGGTCTTGACCAAGTCCAGCTTCTTGCTGACTGGTATGTCCTTATTACAATGGTCGGGCTGCTGAGCCTTTCCAGGTTTCCATTCTTCCAGTTTCAGGATTTGTGATCCGGTAGTAGCTTCATTGCAGTCACGGTACATTACTATGTACTTGTGGTGTGTTAGAAGTCCTCCACATGTTCTTGTTCTTACTGCACTTGCCGTGGCAAGTGCGTGGTACTGGTGGTTTTTGGGTAACCCTATACCGGTCACGGTGTGGGTTCCACTCGTATTTGGGTAGTCTTGTTGACTCTTCCCTTGATCTTATTGATCTATGTCTTGGATACTTGATCTTTTAAGTAGTTCCTCTGTGATCTTGACATGACTGTCGTTGATCGGGGTACTTCTCCAATCCTTGGAGATCCCCATCAATTTAGTTTGTGTTTTTCCTTATTGCTCGTTCCCACTGGTTTACCGTGGCGATTGAGCCTTAACTGGTTTAGGCACTACCCTTGTAGTCCTATCGGTTCATATCCTGCGGATATCCTTGTAGCTGTGTAAGCTATGTCGGCCAGGTATTGTAACCTTTTGGCGTTATATTTTTGGAGTTAGCCACTCCTGACTATGTCCTTAGTCAGCTAGCATACCATTGGTGGTATTACTTAGCTATTACTGTCCCGTAGACTTATGTCTCGGGTTTTGTTACAGTTCCTTTTTCCCGCTTCGTTGTGCTTAGTGCTTCTTTTCCTGTTGCTGGTTGGTTAGCCAGGTTCCGCGACTGCTAAGCATGTCGCCCCATGCTGTTGTAAGTTGTAGCCTCCTTATGGCTGGAGTACTCATTCCACCGCTATTAAGTGCGGGTATTGTTGTTCAACCGGGAATTATCTCCGGAGCTTCCAATCCTTGGTATCTACTATATGTCAGGTTCTTTCCTTCTCTCTGGCGTACTTTCCCAAGTTATGCAGTGGGGATGAGGTGGGCGGGACTGGTATTGTAGGTATCCGGTACACACCGGTGGTTCCTAACTAGCATATCTCTAATGCTAACACTCAGCCCTTAGCCCTAAGCTCCTAATTCTTAACTCGGTATTTCCTAGACTCGGCATTTCCAGTCATCAGAGCGATACTTCGCTCTGATACCACTTTTTGTAACACCCCTACCATTAATACAATCATTACCGTCCAATCTCCTCGTGCTTTCAAAGTCATGCAGCGGATACATACTTACATACAGTGGGTGATACAATGCCGTTAGTCACCCACGTGACTAACAAGGCTACTACTTCTACATACAGCATCGGTCTGATGGACCGAAATATCCGAGTACTACACAGTGCGAGTCTTACTACATTTACGAATCAAATACTACAATTCCCATTCCATACGATCCACAAGTTCAATATAGTACAATATCGATCACCGAGTTTACTGAGATCCTTATGCAAGAATATTACCTCTTCCAAACTCATACATACTCACTAGGAGTCTACCCACTACCCATTCCTCACAACTACTTGCTTCCAGAATAAAGGGTTGTGCCACCGGTCTCTTACCTTGACCAAACTGCTTCGGGTACCTGCACACTAAAAACGTTCCCCCGAGGGGGTCAGCTTTCGCTGAGCATGATAACCGCATACCCCGCGTACTAGTGAGGGTACACCGACCACTTGGTCAAATACATGCGGTTCATTTTATTCATACATACATGCATACATGCTCTTATACATAATATTACAATACATTACACAAGAAATACATGCATACGCATCAATACACTCTCTTCAATGCATACATGGTAACCAATACAAGCCATCAGATACATTCTTACCTTCCCGAGATCCGCATTACACAATACATATACAATACATACGCAATACATACACAATACATATCCTTGTTAGCTCATGTTGGTCCACCTGGGTTAATCGGGTGGAGATTACTCTTTTACTCGTTCCACAGTACTTACACATACTTACTCATACTCATACATACTTACTTACTTACTCTTACTCACGTTAAGTTGTCGGGACCTCCGGCCCGGGGACTACTCCGTCCCACCAGCGGGATTTACTTGACTCACCAATCTGGGATGCTACCCATTTAAGGGGTTTGGGCTGCGGACCAGTTTAAGAGTCAGGAATCGGATCCAACCTCTTGTGTCTCCTCATCCTCACGCGTGGCCGAAACTATATCGGACTTCTACTCATTCCAATTTACTCACTTAAGTTAGGAGTTAGGTAGTTAGGAATTAGTAGAAGTCAACATCGAGGCCACATACACAAATACATTGCTCAATACACATTCATACGAAATACAATGCAATACTTAAGTACAATACAAGATTCAAATACAGTTCATCATCATTCATATATTTCATGAATTATACAAACTATTGTTCAAGACAAATATCAAGAACAATGTAAACAAGCACAAGTAAGTGCAATATAGTCCGATTCATGCATTTATCTTATTAGGTGATCAAATAAGCACACAAATCGGGGTAACCAGATTAGGATACAGGGCATGAAGAAATCATACCATTCACCGTTGTACTTGTATCCGACGTTCCTCCGGTGTTCACAATTCAAATCCTATGATATACATACAATCGAGTGATTAATCTAACTATCATCAACTTAACTCGATTACTCTCACGTTTCCTAACTCATACTTACTAAGTCTCTGAAGTTCTTATACTTACACATTGTTGACTTTCTTTAAGTTTATTTCCTTACTTAACATTGGTATACTTACATATATGTACATATGTATATGTGGGTATACACCCTTTTTTTGTATGACTCGACCGACCTTACAAGTCCGGTCCCAAGGTCGGTCGAAGTCAGTAGGACAATACGCTGGGAAAATTTCAGGGCCGACCGACCTTGCAAGTCCGGTCCCAAGGTCGGTCCATTCCAGTAAGTTACACGACGGAAAATTTTTGGCCTGACCGACCTTGCAAGTCCGGTCGCAAGGTCGGTCCATTCCAGTAAGTTACATGACGGGAAATTCTTCTGGCCGACTGACCTTGCATGTCCGGTCCCAAGGTCGGTCTATTCCAGAAGGTTTCCGCTCTTTGTAGATCTGGGCTCGACCGACCTTGCAAGTTCGGTCCCAAGGTTGGTCCGGCCCAGTATTTCAGTGTTGAATTCTGTTTTCAGTTCTATACTTTGCCCATTGTTTCTCCAATCCTCCTACATGTAATCCCACATGTTTAAACACTACCTAGGCCCTCCAAATTGCCTTAGTTCATCCACCAAGTTCCCTACTAAATCCATCAATCAACTTACACAATTTCCTCATTTCCTTTCCACACTTACAATAGTTTTTCATCCTTCAATGCTACAGATTTTTGTTCCAACTTCTTACACTCAATACTCCTACTACTAATACCATTATTAGCATCCCAAATGCCTTATCTTACCATGACAATTCCTTTCCAAGCAATTGCACCATTTGTACCCAAGTCCAACCTTCATTTTACCAAGTCTTATACTCTAGTTCTTCCTAGTTTCTCCAAGGCAATCCAATACCTCTTGCTACAGCTTTTACATTCTTTCATTCTCATACTATAACTACTACTCCATGATTACTAAACATCCTCACTCAATCCAATACATACCTTGGTTCTCCCATTCACCATGTCATCCAATAATTCACAATTCCTACCAAAATTTCGCCATAGTTCACCTACAATTCTCACTTATCCACACATATCCATTATTACCAAAATCATTCCTATTCTAGCCACACCCATACAAGGGTCCTACCAGCACTCAAGCAATTCTCAATACATCAATACACCATCAACTTCAATACCAATATACATACACAATCATTTGGCTCTAAGGCCTATAATCCACATACTTACTCACAAATACTTAAACTTCCACAACTACAATACTAATACAATGTTTGGGTTCTTTTATTTTTTTACCCATTCCCATTACTCTAATGCATTAAAATTAAGCATTAAGAACAAGCTCTTACCTTAAGCTTATATTTCTATCTTTTCTTTTTCAATTCTCCTCCTTCTCTTTTTCTTGCAAAAATCGACCATATGAGGAATGGAGTTGCCAAACTCCATTCCCATCACCCAAATCACACAAAACATGTATAATTAAAATACTAACCCTTAGATTTATACTAATTCATTGAGATGTTTAAAGCACAAATTCTAGGGTTTACCTTTGAAGTGTTTTAGGAGGGGTTTTATCCCTTGGTTCAAGAAGGTGATTCCACCACCATTTCAAGGTTGAATTGGTGCTCAAAAGAGAGAGAAAAATAGAGCATTATAATGGGGTAAAAATCGGTTACAAAGGATGGTGAAGGAAACTTGAGATTTTCATGAAGCTTTTTACCTTAATGGAGAGAAGAGACTCCAAGCTACCCATTGATGCTATTTTCTCTTTGAATGGGGAAAACCCATGGAGATGAACTTCCTCATTTTTAGATTTTGAAAAGAGGGAAGTGTAGAGAATGAAGAGGGGAGCAAGAATATGTAGTTATTTTTACATTTGGAGGTCACATGAGGAAGGAGCATGAAGAAGAAGTGAGAAAGCCATGGGAGCTTCCTTTGGAGCTTCAAAATCACCAGCACAAGGGAGGAGGAAGAGAGAGAGTACGGTGGGGCGAAGGAAGGAAAGAGAGGGGTGAGTGAAATGAGAGAGTGAGGTGAGAGAAAAGGGGTAAAGTACCCTTTTCACTTTATTACTTTGTGCTTTTTACTCTCTTATTTAATTAGCTAGTTACATGTGTGTGTGGGGGAGTTATTTTACTGTTCAAAACCGCCCCCCTACAGTTATACTAGTTGGAGAGTTTCTCGTCTTTTACAGAAAACGCTCGTTATTTTACCCGGTTTAGCACTATTCACTAACCGGGTCCGTTTTCTGGAGTTTTCCCGTTTAATTATTTTTACTGGTTATTAAGCTTCCATAAATGCTTAATAATTGTTATTTAATGATTTATAATTTTTTTACGGGTTCGTTTGACCACTTAAAGTCACGTTTTCGGGTTTTCTCGAAAAACGTGCGCTAAAGCTCTATTAGTGTTTTAATACATTATTTGGATCCGTTTTCTTCAGGAGTTGTTCCCATATATTATTTTGGTCTTATTAAACCCTAGGGATCCACATAATACGCTAACCAAGGTCTCATACCTCATATGGTTAGTTAACGCTTATTTAGCGTTTTTTGCTTTTTAAGCGTTTCCTTATTTCTTTTGGATTTATTTTCCCTTACCAATATTTCTTAATCATTATTAGGCTCTTAAATAAGGATTAGAATAGTCTTAATCACTATATTTAAGTTCGGGGTATTTCACTTCCCATGTCCGGACACAAGTTTGGACCAAGCTTTATTTGCACTTTTAGGACTCGTTTGGTGTCCGTTTTCGAAGCCGTTTTCACCGTTAGATTTGTAATTTAATCATCTATGGTTTAGGGAAAAATCTAGGGTGTTACAGCAACTATGTTATCTACTCGACAAAGGGTTTATACGCTCGGGCGTATCACCGTGGGGAGCACCAGTCCTCTTCGTGAAGAAGAAGGACGGTAGCCTCCGCCTCTACATTGACTACCGCGAATTGAATGTGGTCACTATAAAGAACAAGTATCCATTGCCACGCAAGCCTAGTTATCAGGAAGACTATGTTTACAACACAGTTTTCCGAGATGTATTAGATGAGAGAGTGTATAGATACAAAAATACCCAAGCTCATTCAATGTCAAATTATGCAAGCTTGACCGAGATAAAGCCTTTCTTTTATATTGATTTATTATCGGTTGACTCCAAGGGTGTCATGGACATGTCTAAACCAAACTCTTATCAAGAAGTTGTCGTTCATGATCATTGGTAGAAAGCAATGAAAGAAGAGTTGCAAGCTCTAGAGGAAAATGACACATGGGAAGTAGTTGTTTTAGCAAAGGGCAAGAATGTCATAGGATGCAAATGGGTTGACAAAGTGAAACTCAAATCAGATGGCACATTAGAAAGATACAAGGCCCTGTGGCTAAAGGATTTACACAACGACATGGTTTAGAATACAATGAAACATTTTCTCCTGTTGTTAAGTTAACTACAATATGTGCACTTATTGTCGTTGCTCTCAAGAAGGGATGGATAATCAACTAATTAGATGTGAACAATGTCTTTTTGCATGGTAATCTTGATGAAGAGGTTTACATGAGAATACCTCACGAAATTGAGGTAGTACTTCAATACAAAGCTTGTCGGTTAAAGAAATCTTTGTATGGTCTCAAGCAGGCATCTCGACAATGGTTTTCTAAACTTGCAAGTTTTCTTCGCATTGTCGATTTCTGATAAGTGTCCAAATGAGCATGTTTTATAGGTGTATTTCATATATAATATTAGCACTTTTCTTGCTCATTTCTCCACTTCAGTTAGTTTTCCTCTAGTTTATGTTTTATTGTTTATCTCACAAATTTATTGGTTTAACATGAGGAAAACCGAGCTGGGAGTAAAGTAGACGAAGAGACAAACGCATAGACGCAAACGACTCAGAAAATGGGGTCCAAACGAAGAATCTAGAGCCAGTCGAAGTTTGAAGGAAAATAGGTCACGGTCATACTTGTGACCGCCTACACAACCGCCTAGCTAGAGGCGGTCAGGCTTACAACTGCCTAAGGAACCGCCTATAATAGGGCGGACTCCAGGCGGACGGCAGGCGGACTCCAGGCGGACGGCAGGCGGACTCCAGGCGGACGGCAGGCGGTCACCAGGCGGACGCTTAGGGCGGAGACAATTTACAACCGCCTAAGAAAGGGCGGACACCATGCGGACGTGAGACCATGCAACCGCATGGATCTGAGCGGACGCAGAGGCGGTCGTGACTAAAATCAGTCACGAAACAGTTTTCTTCTTCGCTCGTCGACTTCGCTCGTCGACTTCGCCCGTCGACCTATCTGCAACTTATTCATCTACTCTTCACGCGTTCTGTCCCCTGAGCAATCAATGAGCAAATCTCTTCACGCGTGATCCAGCTCTATCTTCAATCTTCCTTTCTCCTATATAAACGCACGTAACTTCTGCTTCCAAACCCATACATCCTCCACCCATACAATCCATCACCGTACCACTTCACCACACATCACACGTTCATCTCATTTCTCTCCTCCCGTCTTCTCCATTTTTATTTCACTTCCCACCATATTCACCTCTAGTCCTATGTATACAAAATAGCAGAACGAATGCAGGAGTGACTACAGATGATTTCTACTACTCTTGTTTCTGTTTATCTATTTAACATGTTAGGCTAGAATATTTATACTCTGGGAATGGTTATTATGAGTTTATATTAATTATGCAATATTTTTACTGGTTTATTTAAATACAGTTTGTTACGTTTTAAAGGTTATCTCGCCTATTTAATAAATCTCATGAATTTATTAAATTGCATTACTAAGTCTGTTTTTAATTTCATCGGTTAGAACAGATGGGTTAATTAAGCCGTAAAACTGGGGGAACTTATTTTCATCGTTTAAGTTAGTACTAAGTTGCAAATGTAATTCCTTAATACTCCTCTGCCGTTTACAGGCATTTTGCTTGAGTTTTCATCGGACCTTGCATTACAGGTAAACGAGTTCTTATGAGTTTTCATCGGACCTTAAGAAAATAACAGGAACCTTGCCAAATTATTAAACCAGTAGAGATAGCTTAATTATGTAGATTATAATAACCTGACCCAGAGTTCCATTTAATTTATCTATTAACTTGGTTTATTTAATCTTTCCTTTTTATTTATATTACAAGTCAATTAATCCCCCCTCTTGTGACACGCTTAGGTACTATAATATGTATATTAGTCCCACGGTTCGATAGCCGGTCGCTTACATTTCACTATACTACTGCGACCGGGATTTGTTTGCAGCCCGACGTTTATTTTGAGTTTTAATTTATTTTCTTTTCTTTTAATTTTACACCAGTTTAACCACTCAGATATACACGTCTGCAAAATGGCGCCGTTGCCGGGGACTAGTTTATTCTAGTCCCTAAGCCCCAGATTATTCACTTGTTATATTAGAATATTTTGTTTATATTATTTTTGTTTGTTGTTTATATTAATTATCTTTTATATTTTGTCTATTTTATTTTGTTTATTGTTTATATTTAATTATCTTTTATAAATTGTTATATTATTATATGTTTGTTTTCTAAATCTGTTGTTTTGTTTCAGTAACTACGTAATCGAAAAAAAAAACGAACAGGGGCGTGTCCGCCTCCTGTCCGCCTCAACTGACGCGGACGTCACTGCTGGTCCGCCTCCTCCTGTCCGCCTCTTTATCCGCGGTTGTCCAAGCGGACACACACAGCCACGACCGCCCAAGACGACGCGGACGCCCGCGCGGACGTCCCTTGATTCAGAAAAAAAAAACTTTGTGTTTCAATTCTGTTTTTCTCCAATCCGCTCCAACTTCCTACTTCATTTTATATTTTGTTTATATTTTTATTAAGTTTGTTTCTAATCGTTTTATTTTCTAATCTTTTTCAGTAGTTTCGTTTTATATACAAAAACACAAAAAAAAAAATTGTACGTGGCAAATGGAACAGGTGTTCGAGCAAGAGTTCTGCTATTTACAGTATTTATACTGCTCCGTATGTGGGGGAGCTCATGATTATGAGGATTGTCTCGTATTCCAAGAACAACTCTAGTTAGAAGATCAACCAGATTACCTGGAGAGACTCGCCCAACCAGAACAGCAACCAAAGAGCGAAATAATTCATGAGGTAGAACACCCCACTACGGATGTAACTTATTCTCTTCCCTCTACGGTCACCTACCGTTAGTTTCCATCCTTCTCTATGCTCTATCCAGAAGATGAGGATACTTACATCCTCAAAAATGAAGAGAAGGAATTGCCATCACCTCCCGCTAATATATCCAAACAAAACGCCACTATCACCTTCAAAGAATTTACCTTCTCTGAAGATGATATCGATCAGCGTTCTTTCTACAAGCCTCATCTACAAGAGGATGATGTTTACATCCTCCAATTTGAGGAAGAAAAATCATCACCGCCGGATCTTCTGTTAGAACTACGTTCCCGGCAGTACCTCCTCAAACACCAGATTTTGTGGAGTATTAATTTTCTTATTGTGTATGCCGAGGTAACGTTTTGTTTTGATCCAGGATAACGAAGCATGCGTCTAGCCAAAGACGTTAAAGAAGGGCAGCTTCCCGGGAGGCAACCCGGATGTCCTTTTATTTTTATTTGCTTTTATGCTCTTTTAATTTTCAGGTTCTCTTTAAATTTATTTTTGCTAACTTATAACCCCGTTTTTAGTATGGTTGCTTCTAGTATCCTATGCAGGTGCACCTTCATATCTACACTGCAACCAAGCTACGCTACTTGAGGCTGAAGCTCAAGTGTGGGGGAACTCCTTTACCAACTAGCAAAAATAATATCATGGGAGTACCAGTTTCTTTAATTATGCTTTTATTTAAATAAAAACTGCAGAGGAGCGTTTATGTGCTTAAATGTTTATTTGTGATCTTTGTGTTATCTCTATTTTATCTACTTACCGAAAAGGTCTTCTGAAAACCTTCCCTTGTTTTTTTCTGGTGAACAATGAGGACATTGTTCAATTTAAGTGTGGGGGAGTGTGCCCTTTCGGTGGAATTTTGTGCTTAAATGCTTAATCTCTCTGCTCATCTTGCGTTTGTCCAATTCAATATCGTGGACCCTTTATATGTGGGTTGTTCTCTTTAAGAATAAATATTGTTATGAATTGTGGGATAAATTGTACAAAATTTTAAAATTTTGATTACTTTTGAGGAGCATTTTATATGCGGTGTGACCAAATAAATCTGCAAATGGTTGGATTTTATTGCTCAGGGTTTCTTTCTGTCTTCTCTCTTAGGGATTGCTAAGGGGTGCTTCTCTGTTAAAAAAAAAGAAGAAAGAAGGAAAAAATAAGGGACTTACGAGACACCATTGGTAACCAACAAAGAGAGTTGAGTGTTCTTAAATACAAAGGCGTGATGCCTACATTTTCTCATCCCTTATGCAAAAGTGAAACAAATGCATAAATCTATTTTTCCTTTTGTTTTCTCCTCAATGCCCATTCTTGAGAGAAGTTGGCCATGGTAAAAGTTCTTAGAGTCACCTAAAAGAAACATTGAAGTACCTTGGATCATACCCCGAAACTCAATATTTTATTTTTACCCTGAGCACACCTATGCCACCAGTGGTTAATTTTTCACACTCCTCAATAAGTTAAAAAGATCATGTTTATCCTACCCTTCATAATAATATTTGTTAGTATTGAGCATTCCCTACTTACTTGGTTACGTGATTTTGCTTGAGGACAAGCAAAAAGATAAGTGTGGGGGTGTGATAAGTGTCCAAATGAGCATGTTTTATAGGTGTATTTCATATATTATATTAGCACTTTTCTTGCTCATTTCTCCACTTCAGTTAGTTTTCCTCTAGTTTATGTTTTATTGTTTATCTCACAAATTTATTGGTTTAACATGAGGAAAACCAAGCTGGGAGTAAAGTAGACGAAGAGACAAACGCATAGACGCAAACGGCTCAGAAAACGGGGTCCAAACGAAGAATCTAGAGCCAGTCGAAGTTTGAAGGAAAATAGGTCACAGTCATACTTGTGACCGCCTACACAACCGCCTAGCTAGAGGCGGTCAGGCTTACAACCGCCTAAGGAACCGCCTATACTAGGGTGGACTCCAGGCGGACGGCAGGCGGACTCCAGGCGGATGGCAGGCGGACTCCAGGCGGACGGCAGGCGGTCACCAGGCGGACGCTTAGGGCGGAGACAATTTACAACCGCCTAAGAAAGGGCGGACCACCATGGGACGTGAGACCATGCAACCGCATGGATCTGAGCGGACGCAGAGGCGGTCGTGACTAAAATCAGTCACGAAACAGTTTTCTTCTTCGCTCGTCGACTTCGCTCGTCGACTTCGCCCGTCGACCTGTCTGCAAACTTACCATCTACTCTTCACGCGTTCTGTCCCTGAGCAATCAATGAGCAAATCTCTTCACGCGTGATCCGCTCTATCTTCAATCTTCCTTTCTCCTATTAAACGCACGTAACTTCTGCTTCCAAACCCATACATCCTCCACCCATACAATCCATCACCGTACCACTTCACCACACATCACATGTTCATCTCATTTCCTCTCCCGTTCTCCATTTTTATTTCACTTCCCACCATATCACCTCTAGTCCTACGTATACAAAATAGCAGAACGAATGCAGGAGTGACTACAGTTGATTTCTACTACTCTTGTTCTGTTTATCTATTTAATATGTTAGGCTAGAATATTTATACTCTGGGAATGGTATTATGAGTTTATATTAATTATGCAATATTTTTACTGGTTTATTTAAATACAGTTTGTTACGTTTTAAAGGTTATCTCGCATATTTAATAAATCTCATGAATTTATTAAATTGCATTACTAAGTCTGTTTTTAATTTCATCGGTTAGAACAGATGGGTTAATTAAGCCGTAAAACGGGGAAACTTATTTTCATCGTTTAAGTTAGTACTAAGTTGCAAATGTAATTCCTTAATACTCCTCTGCCGTTTACAGGCATTTTGCTTGAGTTTTCATCGGACCTTGCATTACAGGTAAACGAGTTCTTATGAGTTTCATGGACCTTAAGAAAATAACAGGAACCTTGCCAAATTATTAAACCAGTAGAGATAGCTTAATTATGTAGATTATAATAACCTGACCCAGAGTTCCATTTAATTATCTATTAACTTGGTTTATTTAATTTCCTTTTATTTATATTACAAGTCAATTAATCCCCCCTCTTGTGACACGCTTAGGTACTATAATATGTATATTAGTCCCACGGTTCGATAGCCGGTCGCTTACATTTAACTATACTACTGCGACCGGGATTTGTTTGCAGCCCGACGTTTATTTTGAGTTTTAATTTATTTTCTTTTCTTTTAATTTTACACCAGTTTAACCACTCAGATATACACGTCTGCAATTTCCAACAATCAAAGAATGATTATTCCTTGTTTCATAAGGAGTGTCCAAGTAGGATGGTCTTCATTGCAGTTTATGTGGATGATATGTTGGTGGTTGGAAGCAATCAGAAGGACATTGATGATGTGAAATATGCTTTGGATCTTAATTTCAAGATTAAAGATCTAGGCACTTTACATTATTTATTTGGGGTTAGAATTTATTCACATAGGAAATGGATACATTCTATCTCAACGAAAGTTTTGTAAAGATTTGTTGGAAGAGAATGATTGTCAACATTCTCCCATTGCCCAAGGACCAATGGTTGTCGGAAAAAAACCTTTTGGTGACTGTTGGATCACCCCTCAATGATCCTATCGTTTATCTCAGATTGGTGGGAAAACCCAATTACTTGTCTAATACTCGACCGGATATCAGTTTCACGGTGCAAGTCTTAAGTCAGTTCATGCAAAATCCTACTGATGTACACATGCAAGCAGCCCTTCAGGTGCTTTGTTACATCAAGGGCACTATGAATAATGGAATTGTATTGAGCAAACAAGATCGTTGCGAATTGGATTTGTTGGCATATTGTGATTCAGATTGGGCGGCTTGTCCTAACACAAAGAAATCAGTTTCAAGTTACTATATTTTCCTAGGAGATAGTCATATCTCATGGGAATCCAAGAAATAAGGTTCGGTTTCTCTTTCTAGTGCCGAAGTGGAGTACCGTTCTCTTTGACGTGTTACCGCTAAACTTACCTGGTTAACACGACTTCTACATGAGATTGGTGTTACTAACATCATCCCGATCCTGGTAAAGTGTGATAATCAATCAGCGATACACATAGCTTGAAATCCAGTATTGCATGAAAGAACGAAACATATTGAAATAGATCACCACTTCGTCCAAGAAAAGATCCAACAAGGCCTTGTGAAGATAGAGTATACACACTCTACAACGCAACTTGCAGATATGATGATAAAAGTTCTTCCAGGGACTAAGTACAAAGAGCAACTACGATCCATGGGCATGAATAAAGACAGTTCTTCAAGCCTTGGTAACCTCGATTACCTACGGCTTGAGGGGGGTGAAGAAGGCAAAAATATGACGAGACAGAAGGGACAAGACGGTTCAGGCCCCGGGCCTCCTTCAGGACCTTGTTCAGGCTCCAATCTAGGCACCAAGCACCAATCCGGGTCCTAGGCCACATGGCCGAGTTCGCATCCCGCATCCAGTACTCTTTTACCGGATCCCGGATCTCGGACTCTTTGACCGGATCCCGGATCCCGCACTCTATGACTGGGTCCCGGATCCCACACTCAACACTCTACAACCAGGTGCCACACCCGCATCTCGTATTCCGCATCCGGGCTTCATACCCCGTACCTCACACTACCACATGTACAAGGGTTAAGAGATAGACTTCACCCTAGAAAGTCTATAAATAGGGATGGGGGGTTCACTTGTTAAAAAGACACACAAGATTAGAGGAGGGATAAACACTAGAAAAGCTCCCCAGCATTGTAACGCAAGGGAGAGGAATACTTATACGTTTTCATTGGCGCCGTCTGTGGGAAACGGACATCAACCACGATCCATCCACAGGTTGAGGAAAGTCCTGCATCACAAAATTCTTGATTTCTGGAGATTTGACGTACGACGATCTTGTAAAAAGAAAGAGAAGATTACGTTGATAATGAGAAAGTTATTTGCGATAAAAGTAGTCGATCCACCCTTCCGACAACCGCAAGAAGGTTATCTATGAAAAACAAACGACATCGGAAAAGTTGGCCACAATCAAGAGCGATCGGTGAATCCATCCACAAAGAATCGATAGTAGAAGTTCCGGATGAATCTCGATCAAGATAATCCATCGCTCCACGAGCGAAACTCCGATTTGGAGCGGATAAAGCAAAACAGAAGATTCTTGGTGAAAATTTATGAGGATAAGGTAGCAGATCCAAAAGCGCTATTCGATTAGAACATGGAAACCAAAGAAATTCATTAGATATATCCAAGAACCTCACTCAAGAACTTCACTCACGTGGCAAGAAATTTAAGAACACGTCGATCAAATTGAGACTCCAAAATAATCAAATACGATTGAGAGGATCTGTTGCCGGAAGATGATTCCACCGTTACCTATTCAAGCGACAGCGAGATCGGGACTCAACAAACAACAGATTTCGAAAGGAGCGTGGTTCTTCTACCAATCGCCACAAGCTAATTCCAGAAGGGATGACCTAAGAAGAAAAGGATAGAGACTATCCAATTGTTTGAAATACCGGTCGCAAGCGGTAAAGGATCAGGATTAAAAATCCAGAGGATTAAAGAAGGACAAATTCTTGAAGGCTCAAAATCCGGTTCACTCGGATCCTGTTCAGAAGAGTCATGGATGAACCGGCGTGCTCTTTATCATACCAAGAGCAACGCGGAGGCAAATTAACGATTATCGCCTGGCCCCAATCGCTTGAGCTAGGAGAAAGCAAGCTCGAGGCATGATAATTAAAGAAAGACTCGAAGCAAACAAAACCATAACAGGAAGACAAAAATCCCTAACTCTCTGTTTTTCGTTCTAAAACTTCATTTGATTATATAATCAGGATTTGTTTGTCATTAATCAGAATCACGCTTGCTCTCCTCCTATGCAGCAGCGTTTTTGATTGTCCATGTCCTAAAGGATTGCGCTTGCAACTTGGAGTGGCACAGATTCGAAACCAAAGAGAATCACAGATCGATGAAGGCGTAGCGCTACGAACAGCGTCGTTCTGAGATCAGGCACGGCACCGACCAGGTGCAACATTGACTGGGTGCGGCGTCACTTTGACTTGAGAATCAGGCACAGCATCAACCGGGCGATGACCTTAGAGCAACCAGGAGATGATTCGGTTGACAAATAAAGTTCAACTTCAAGCAATAATTAAAGATTGTCGACAGGATGTGTGGAAGGAGAGAAACTCGAAAGCATGTCCTTAGTTTGGCCTCAAAGTCAAAATCACTTTGCTACCAGCTTCAGCCAACATTCAACATGACCGGAAGGTACCCGGACTTCCTTCGCCGCATCTCAGTCCATCCGGACTTCCTCGGCCGCGTCTCAGTCCATCCGGACTTCCTTGGCCGCATCATGACCGGGCCACAACCAATCGATCACCTCCAATACAATGACCGGCCGATGACTATTCAAGTCCAAAGACCAGGTGTGGCCTCAATGATTCTCAGCTACCGGCTCAACTTCCGGCCAAAGCCTTTCTTTCGGGAGATAATCGGGCATAGACTACCGGGCACAACAATTCAATCGCCTTTCAAAAAACAAGCCAACGACGTTTTCCTTCAAGACCAACCTGAGATCTCAAATTCAGGCTCAATCACAAATTCTCCAAAACTCTGGCAATTAACAGAGGACGCAAATCCCTCAAAACAGAAGTCGAAGTCAGACAACAACCACGATAAAACCAAAAGAAGGAGCATCCGAGACTAATTTCTAAAGATGAGTTTGTTAACTTACCGGAAGGCAGCTTGACTTTCCTGACCGCATCGCAGTCCATGACCGAAAGGCAGCTTGACTTTCCTGACCGCATCGCAGTCCATGACCGGAAGACAATTCGACTTCCTTGACCGCATCCTCAAGTACAAGGCTGGACGATATCCTCGACTCGAAGCCAAGTGACGTCTTCCTTCCAGACTGGACCGGAGTCTCAAATCCAAGCTCAGTCTAGCACTTCAAATTCTAAAGAATATGGACGTCAAACGAATCAAGAAAGGAAAAGGAATTTGGGTCTGCGAGTAGCTAGGCCTAGCGAGGAGAAACTCATCTACAACCAAAGAATCGTCGATCAAAATGCCTTCAAAAGTCTGTACCTCTCAATATCTTCCTTCGCAAAGCAATAAGGTAAACAGTTCTGAAAATCTATATCTAGGCAGCATCTGTCAAAACATGGTAAGAACTTGAATCATAAAATTGTAAATCCTTTGCGCATAAATCAGTATGCTCTATTGAGAATTATCACTTCATTGCTCTTTTACCTTCCTGGTTATCTCGGTGCCTGATTATGAGCTTTACTTCTAAAAACTTTGGCATTTACGATAGAAGTATGCACATAGAACGAAGCATCACTTTGAAAATTCTTTCAAAAAGTTTCATTACCTTTGGATTACATTCGTAATTCTTCTAATCTTCAAAAGCTTTAAGAAAATCAGTAATGTGCAACCAAGGCTACTTGGTAATAAAGCTGAGATCTATAGTAAGAAGCTATATTTTATTAGACATGATCTTAGCTCTACTTGAAAGTTACAGGCTGAATTTGCTAACATTGCCACTCTGAAACCCTTCGGCCCTTTATCCCTTAATCAACTTGGTTAATTTATGATTGTGTGCTTCTTTCAGATACACCGCCTATAGCAGTGATAAGAATAAGAAGCATTGCCACTACATTATTGAATCATTACCACTGCATTTTTCAACAGTTTATGGTTTCCATATTGTTACCATGCCTACTTCTATTTTAATATTTGGTTTTTAGGATGATATAAACTAAAATGTTTTTCACTTCTGCTGAGCTACTTAAACCCGGAGTTTTTGCTGAATTATCCTAGGGTTTGTGGCGCGCATATTATCCTTTTTCTGATTAATTATTAATTATCGTCTTAACCCCCAGCAGTAATTCAGTTTGATTTAAAACTGATTGAAGCTTTATACAGAACGAAATGTGGTAAGTTTCAAAATTATCAAATTGTGGATTCACAAGCTGTCTTCCCCTCTGTTTCAAATTATCTCTCTACAAAATTTATGATATAATGGCTGGTTTGCTGTTGAGGTCTGCTCTTTATAGTCTTCATGAATAGATTGTTTTACCGGGTTTCTCCTTATAAAATGCACCATCTTTACTTCAGTTCTTGTTTCTGTTTGATCTGCACAAAACAAATTGCCATTGCAATAGTATAGCTTGTGATGTTAAGGACGTTGAGAAGGCATCAACATAGTAACAGTGATATAAAACATTCTGTCTTTTGCATCTACTGGGTGATCAATCTCTGTTTAAAGCTGAAATTTGGCTTAGGAAGTTTAACATCGAGTCTGATTGCTGATGTGATGCTATTTCTACCATTATAGAGTTCAGCCAGTACTCTGTGTACTTTTTATTGTCTCGGATGCGTATAATTCTTCTGTCTAAAATTTTATTAAGTATTTCAGGCAGCAACCTCCCTAGCTATGCTCTGCCGCACAAAAGGGACAAGACGGTCCAGACCTTAGATCCCGGTTCAGGCCCCGGGCCTCCTTCAGGACCTTGTTCAGGCTCCAATCCAGGCACCAAGCACCAATCCGGGTCCTAGGCCACATGGCCGAGTTCGCATCCCGCATCCAGTACTCTTTGACCGGATCCCGGATCCCGCACTCTATGACTGGGTCCTGGATCCCGCACTCAGCACTCTACAACCAGGTGCCACATCCCGCGTCTCGTATTCCGCATCCGGGCTTCATACCCCGTACCTCACACTACCACATGTACAAGGGTTAAGAGATAGACTTCACCCTAGAAAGTCTATAAATAGGGATGGGGGGTTCACTTGTTAAAAAGACACACAAGATTAGAGGAGGGAGAAACACTAGAAAAGCTCCCCAGCATTGTAACGCAAGGGAGAGGAATATTTATACGTTTTCAGGGGGTATTAGAATAGTGGGCTAATGGGCTAGCCCATTCAATTACTTAGTCTAATATTCAACTTAGTAAATATTTAAGCTAGTAATTTCGCCTTGTAACTAACCCTTATTTTGCTCAACTTATTTATCTTTCAAGATCTTGTATAGATGTATATATATATATATGCACCAATCCGTGCAGTTAGGGTTGTACAAAAAAACAACAATACAAAAGCAAAGTGCCTCTCAAGGTCACTGTTTTATTCATCGTTCCATTCTTTACAAACACAAGATACATAGAATTCCATCACTATGGCCAAGAATTTATCAGGGGTTACTGACAAGCATGTTCTAGCTATTAAGATGAAGAAACTTTGGAGCGAGTTTGAGAAGTATAAGTTGTCCACACCCTGGAAGCCTAAGGACTTTTTTCTTCTTACTTTGGGAGTAGTTCTTTTAACACAAAATCATGTAGTACTTGACCTGTAGTTGATATTTTTTTTACTAGGGGCTACTACTGTAGCTTAGAGTGAGTGGATGACTTATTGGAATAGGCAGATATCCCTACCATGCCTCAACCTATAGCCAAAGATCATAAAGAAGGGTAGCTTCCTACGACGCAACCAAGATATCTCGATTTCTTTTACTTTTTGTTTTATGGTTTATAGTTTAGTTTATAGTTACATCGAAATATTGTTTTTGGCTAAAATTAACCACCATTTCTTGTTGGTTATTTCTAGTGTGATGTTTTCTCAAAATTGTGTTTCAAGGTTGCACTTCAACCATATTATGTTGACTTGAACTTTCAACTCATGTGTGGGGGAGGTCCTTTGAAGCTCACTATCCAACTCAGTTTAAAGAGTCATAGTTTTTTTTTATCATTGAAGATTGATTGTTTCTCGCTTATTTTTCCCTCTTCCAAGCATCATGGTCCTAAAGTTTTTAACACCTTCTATGTGTTTCTTTGTAGTTAAATAAAGAGATTTTAATTGTGGGGCAGACATCCTTTGTTTTTTTTTGCTTAACTATGTGTGTTCATTTCTTTCTTTGTGCTAAGCTTTTTGCATGTTCTTGCAATTTTTCCAACATTTCTTGATGCCTTATTCATCGTGGGTGGAAAAGTCATAAAATTTATAATAGGAATAGATTTTATGTTGTTCTTTTAAGGTCAAGTTAGGCGGCGGTCTTGAAATTCTTTGCTCTCACAGCTAGTATGTATGTAACTTTATGCACTTGTGTGCATATATGTAACTAGAATTATGGATTGTAGATGAGTTGTCTTAGATTACCTTAGGGTCTTTTTTCTCAATGTTTCTTTTGGTAATTGGAGTTTTACTGTTTCCTATTTTGATTAAAAAAAATGAACCAAACGCACCTCTTGTAATAGGAGATGAGGTAAGTATAAAATTAATGAACCCTATTAAATAATATAATCTTCATCCACCTATGAAAGCTTGTGTGAGAAACGATCCTAACTCGGTTCTTATATAAACTTACAACTAGAGATGATTATTTGGATGGACGTGTCGAATTTGGGTCAAGCTTATAGAAACTTTTAAGGCTTTTATTTACCATTTTAGTGTGCGACCCACTTGAGTTCGGCGTTATTTCTATATAAATCATGTGCCTTATGTGAATCACATATATACTTACGAAATGTTATAATATACCCCTGATGTTTACCCATTTTTCACAAAACATCCATAAACTTCACAAATCACTACAATATACCCTGTGAGTGTAACAAATATTTTTTCATGATGTACCTATATGCACAGTATACCGGCAAAATTTTCATGATATACCCTTGTGACATGTGATGAATTTTTTTCCCACGATATACCCTTTCAAGCACAAAAGGAATGCCACACTACCTCATAAACAACCAATCAGATAGAATTCAATTTTACTCGGTGTACCCACTAAAATTAACGCACCAATTGCTTTTTTCATTTCACATTGTATATTTTTGTTGTTTGGACAAACTTGGTTGATGTACGTGAAAAAAAAACAGATACAAAATGTTATGTAGCATGATAGTAGAACAACGAGAGTGACAATTATCCCTAAAAAATGCTCTAGACTGAGATAAAGGCTTCCGAGAGCTAGGCAAAGGTTCAAGTGACTCGCTTACAAATTATATGAGACAACCATACTTGTCAAACACAACTTTCCCAATACCCGGATATGTAAAGATCTGTTTGTCCTTATCTAAATATTTCCTTAAGAGACTATCAGAGATGTAACCAATGATGCAAATAGAACCATCAATATAGCACTGACCAACCCCCCTCTTGCATGGTTGAAGGCATCGAGAGAGGTCATATGCCCAAATATCCATTAACTTATAATAAAAAGATCATAATACGGTTAGCAAGTGCAATATGAGAATATATAAAAACGTAGACACCAATTTAAGAGACCCAATTTACACTAAATATCTAGAACAATAGGTGGGGATCTTCTTATATTCTCTACAAAGTCTAACATAACTAAAATATTTCTCTCCACCAAAACTGGAAGCAAATTTGACACTGATCTTAAATTATACCATTAAACGTTGTTTGTGAGACACTAGACATATATGCTATTTCCAGTATTTAAAGGCCAAAACTAACTTCTACATTATGACGGGTATATTATGAAAAGAGTACTTGTTACACTGTATAAGGGGTATATCGTGTAAAAAAAACAAAATTCATTACACTTCTCAAGGGTATATCGTGAAAATGTTGTCGGTACATTGTGCAGGGGTATATCATGAAAAATATATTTATTGTACACACATGGGTATATTGTAGAGTAAAATAAACCCGAGAGGTATATTGCATAGTAAAATAAACCTGAGGGGTATATTGTAGAGTAAAATGAACCTAAGGGGTATATAATAATGATTTATGAAGTTAACATGTTGTAATACCCCGAAATTAAAAATAGTGATTAATTAGGCTAATGAGGATTTTAGAAGCTTAATTATGCCTAAATAAACACGTGGGAACAATTCCCGAAGAAAATGGATCCATAAAACGGATTAAAAACACAAACGAACCTTAAAGCGCGTTTTTCGAGGAAACTGGGAAAACATGACTTTAAGCGGGTTAAATAGACTCGTAATAATTATAGGCAATAAAATAGCTATAATTAAACATTATTGAAGGTCTAGAACCATTAAAATTAATTAAACGAGAAAATTCCGGAAAACGGATTCCGGTTAGTGAATAGTGCAAAAACGAGAAGTTGTGGGGTGTTAGTTGTAATAAGAGAAAAATAATCTGGAACTACGTTTGTGTGTGGGTCACGATTCATTCAGCCCTCCCACTCTCTTTATTCACTCTCACTCACAAAAGGACAAAATAATAAAGTGAGGGGGAAAATGTAAAAAGCTCACCTTTAGTCTCTCTCCTCCCACTCTTCTCTATTCTCACGTTTTCTCCTTCTTCAAGATTTCTTCTTCCTCCTTTGCCTGGTAATGGCGATTTAAAAAACCCCTCACAGCTGCCTCATTCTCCTTCATTTTTGAAAGCCAAAATCAAGTCCAAATGCAAAACAAATTACACCACTAAACTCCTTCTCTTTGGGCATCATTTCCCATCCTTCAAAATCCAAAAATAGTGAGGTCCATCTCCATGGATGTAGCTCCCCTTGGAGCTTGAAGGTTACCATTTCGAGCTCCATCTTCCTCTTGTTGTTTTATGGTAAGAAAGGAACCCTAAAACTCGTTTTTCTAGCTCTTTTGCCTACAACAAGAAATCCAACGTTTGAACCTTATCGCTCCTTGTCCAGCCGGTTTTGGCATTCAAAATAGGAGCTGAAGCTTTGCCACTTTGCTACCCAACATCTAGAAGTTTCAAGGTAATGTTTCCTTAGAGCTGTAAGAATTCTCTTGTAAGTTAGGGTTTAATTCTTGAGTTAGGAATTGATTAGTGTTGGTTTTGTATCCCTTGGAATGTGGCTGTAGCATTAACGATTTCATAAGTCGAGAACAAAGAAAAGGAGAAAGGAAGAAAAGAAAGAAAACTAGCAAATTCAAGGTAAATGAACTTACCCTTGAGCTAGTTTTGTATGTAATGTGAAACAGAATTTTAAATGCTTGAGTATGAAGAAATTTACATGGTTTAAGTATTAGTTATGTTACAGCATAATGAGGAAAAGATTAAGTTAGTTTAATGTTGTTTTAAATGATGATTAAAGGCTTGAAAACCAGGGGAAGTAAATTGTAAATGTACTGGAAGATTAGTGTTGTTGTTGTCTTGGATAAACAGGGATGCTAAAATAATTTGAGTGAGCAAAATGATGTGGTGAGAATGATAGGACTGTAGGGAACCTCTGTAAAAATTTGGGTAGAAACTAGAGGACTTGATAGTGTAATTGTTAGGAAAGAACCAAGATTGTTCTAGGTGTATTTAAGGATTGGATTGGAGTAGTTATCACCTTGGTTTGTATTAGGATGAAGTTGTGTAGTTGAGTAGAACTACAATGGAGTAATGTAAGTTGCTTAACTAGGTAGTGCTAGATGAAGAACCACTGGGTTAAAGAAAAGAAAAGAAAACAAAATCTGTAGCATGAGGCTTTAAGGAAAAACAAGAGTGAAAATTGTGTAAAGTTAACATAGGATGAGTGATGAGTTTTACCATTGGATTAGGGTAGTTTAGAGTGTCTAATTAGTGCTAAAATATGCTAAATTATATGTAGGAGGATTGGGGAAGAAGCTGGTAAAAGATTAAAGTTGAAATAGAATAAAAAACTAGCAAATTGAACATTACTGCACTTGGTCCGGGTTTATAATCTGGTACAGAAACCTGGACCAAGCTAAAAACAACGTAGAAGGTATTACGGAAGGGATGGTCCAGGTTTACAAATCGGTACACAAACCCAGACCACCCCAAAATCATGGCAGAGAGGTTCCGAGCGTATTGGTCCGGGTTTCTAAATCGGTACACAAACCCGGACCTACCTAAAAAGTCACCTGAGAGTTTTTCCAAAGATTTGGTCCGGGTTCGTAACCTCACACACAAACCTGGACCACTCTAAAATCTTCACATAAATTGTTTTAAAGCCATTCTAAGGTGGGGACTTGGTTGGTAATAATATTATAAGGTAATTAGGACTTGATTAATGATGTTTAATGGTCATTGAGAGTATAAACAAACTCAAGAAGTAATTTGAAGTGAATGACCTAAGTAAATGAGTTTGAATTGCAATAGTTAGTAATTTGTAATCGGGAAAAATTAAAGATAAGATGAGTTAGGTTAATTGTAGATAATTAACCGCCCGATTCCATATATGTTATAGGATTCGAATAGTTGATTTCTGAAGAGGAGTCGGTGATCCGAAAACGACGGTGAAAGGTATGATTTTCTCATGCCCTGTATGCTACCGTGGCTTCCCTGATTTGTGTGTTGTGTGTTATGTATGATAACCTAAATAAGATAAAATACACAAATCAGGTTTATTGCACTTTCTTGTGCTTGTAATGTAGAGGTTCCTAGCTGGATTGTATTTGAACTCGTAGTTTGTATAATTCATGAAATATATGGTTGTGGATGAAGTGTTTGTTGGCCTTGGTGTGAAGTGTACTAACCAAGTAGTATGGAAATAATGATTTCTCACTAACTCCTAACTAAGTTACATTTCTAACCTTGAGTAAATTGGTAAATTAGAGTAATGTGAGAAGTTCGATATAGCTTCGGCCACGCGTGCGAATGAGGAAATACGAGAGGTTGTTTCTAAATTATGGTTTGTTCTTCCTTGTGGTCCAAACCCCTTAAATGGGTAGCAACCCTAGGAAGTAAGCCACCCTAAAGCCTGGTGGTGGGATATCGTAGTCCCTGCCGGAGGTCATACCGGCTTGACTTAAGTATTAAAGTAAGAAATTAATTGGCCAAGTAAGATCATGACTGGTGTAAGTCGAATGATCTCGAGTAAAAGAGTAAAGTACATCCGATTAACCCGGATGAGTTAGTAACTAACAAAGTATTGTGGATGAACTTCAGAAGTGTATCTCAGTGCCTTGGTAAGTATGAATGGTTGATCTGCTATTGTCTCCCATTGTATGTATTGGAATGTATGTATGTATGCACTATTGTGTAAATGGATTGTTGTTCATTATAGCATGTATGCATGTATAAAATAAATGAACTCCATGTATGCGATCAAGTTGTCGGCGTACCCACGTTAGCACGCGGGGTATGGGAATTTCATACCAGCTATTTGCTAAGCCCCTTGGGGCACCGTTTTTATTTCAGGTACCCGAGATAGTTGAAGTTGAACTTGACCAAGATGAACATCTTTTTGAGTAGTTGGTATGATGTGAAAGATGTACTGAGTTGTGCACAGCCTATAGCCTTTTTGAGTAGCCGGTGTACCATGTGGTACACTCTTTTGGATATTTTGGAATAGTGAACTTGGTAGGAATGAATAGATTGATAAACTCATAGCTTTTGTTAGGCTTGTAAGAAAGGGATGTAATTTGATATGAATTTGTATACTCGGTAATCTAAGGATGCAAGCAAATGTTGGGAATTTCTATTCATCAGACCGTTACCGTATGTAGTGTAAGCCTTGTTAGTCATTAGGTGGCTAACGGCGTTGTATCACCCGCCGTGAGTATGTAGGATTTTCCGCTGTGAGTAGAGTATTAATGGAGACGACTAGAAGATAATAATAGGATTAGCGGTTGGGGTGTTACAAAAGTGGTATCAGAGCGTAGTAACGCTCCGATGTCTAGAAATTACTGAGCATAGTGATTACCGAGTTAGGGTTACAACCGTTTCACAATAGAGAAGTAGGAACCTAACCTTGAATAATCGTTAATGATAACGGATACCCCTTAACGTCTGAAAGGATGATGCAATTGTTTAAACCCAAGACCTTGTGGTCACAGTACCTAATGCATATTAAATGCTTGTTCAGATGTCAGGCAAAGGACGCGGTCGTGGCGGAGGCCGTGGAGGGTCTGTTGAGGGACCCGGCACGCAGACGATAGCTGAGATCGTCGTAGCCACTGTATCACAGATGCTACCACAAGTAATCGCGGCTGTACAGCAGACACACCAGAACCAGCAGACTCAGGCAGGACCAATCCCACCCCCACCACCCAGAGAAGTGAATTGGGTGAAGAGTGTCACAGATCTCCGACCTCCATGCTTTAGAGGCGAGAGTGACCCCGCTAAGCTCGAGGCTTACATCTCTAAGATGGAGACGGGCTTCGAGACCCTCGAGGCTCCTACTGGAGTGAGGGTGAGGATAGCGGCGTACTATCTGAAGGATGCTGCGATGGACTGGTGGAAGTTAGTAAAGGGTGAGTATGTTGATGACCCTACATTTGACTGGGAAGCCTTCACCGTAATTCTCTTATCCAAATACTATCCAGAGCACGTCAAGACAAAGAAGCGTTTAGAGCTCGACGTCTTAAAGATGACGGAGAAGATGAGTGTTGATGAATACTATCGTACCTTCACTTCTATTCTACAACTACTGCCCGACCTTGGGTATACCAGCCAGGTCTTGGTCGACCGCTTCTACGGCGGATTGGGCCATCGCCTCCGGTATGGCATGAGGTACCCACGGTTTACCTCACTCCAGGTAAACAACGTTTTAAACCCTTAGTGTCATAGTCTATGTGAACTAATCCCTTGTATGCAACGAATGTTATCTAATGCCTGGTGACTCCAGGAGTGCTATCATGCTGCATCTCGTGTTGAGATCACATGCCAGTTAAGGGATGAAGAGCAAGCGCTTAAGCGCAAGGCTAACAGCAAGAACACCAGCTCAGAGGAGTAGAACTAGGGTAAGAATTGGAAGAAGAGGAAGAGGAAATTTGCCCAGCAGCATTAGAAGAGTACCCCGGGAGATAGCAGTGCCTAGCTGAGAAGGGCAAGGCAGCTAAGCCGTTGTAGCTCGCCTACACTACGCAGGTGGCAGCGAAACCACTGAGATCTCACCCTTATAAGGGTAAGAATCTGAAACTAAATTAGTATGTATGTGAATTAGTATCAGTATGTCGAACCCTGCTAACTCCAAAGTTACAGGTTCTAATTCTGGCTATGGTAAGAACAACATTGACGACCGTAACTACGTCTACTGAAACTGCAACAAGGATCACCCCGGCACCGATTGTCAAGGAAGAGAAATACAATGCTACAACTGCCAAAAACCGGGACACCGTGCGAATGAATGCCCTGATAACTCGAATCCCAAGGGCAACTACCAGGGATACAAACAGCGAGAAGGCAAGGAGGTTGCATCTGACGATGCTCAGGCCCAGCAGACCTTGCAGGGACAGGGGTCCCGAGGTGCTCAGAAGGGCTCACCACAAAGGCAGCCAGCCTTGCACATCATCGACCGTGATGGGACCGGTACAAAGTCCGGCTTAGGTACTAACTAATACCTTTAATCCTTGAGAGCATGTCTAAAGTATTAATTGCCAACTTGAGTGAATGCATGGATGTGTAGAATTTGAGCATAAGTTTAAGCATGAAATGAACTAGTTGAAACTAGAACTCATGCTAGATGTAATTTACAACCTTAAGGAAATTTAATATCTACTACCCAATACCTTCGAACCCACTCCATGAAGAAGCCGACATCACCACTCACCACTCGACCAACGAGCAGTGTCAGGTTATCCGACCAGGTATGATCTTACTAAAAGGATACCTAACACCTGAAGCACAAATTGCCATCATTTGACGATCAACGAGATAGGAGTAGGTCCAGGAGGATTTTACACACCTGAATTTCCTGGAGGAGCAAAGATGAAGCTGAAAATGATGTGCTTGGGAAAGGATTGGAATCCTTATACCAAGACGTACCAAGAGACACGAACGAAAGACGGAGCAACACCACCAGCAATACCCATCGAATTGTAGATGCTTGTTACACAAGCTATAGAAATTGCACAACAATGTGAAGATGATCGAATCCCTGCACTTGAAGCAGATTTATGTATTGTCAACTTCTATGAGAAAGAAAGACGACTTGGTTTACACCAAGATAAGGACAAGACAATAGAATCTCTTGAACAAGGAGTGCCCGTAGTGTCTTGGTCTATTAGTGATGACGCCGTATTTTTGTATAGCGAGCAGAAGCATGTGAACCTCGCCGAGAAAATGGTATTGAGATCAAGAGATGTCTTGATCATGGGTGGAAAATCAAGGTTTCTGTATCACGGTATCAAAAAGATCAAATTGAATACGGCACCGCCGGCAATAATCAATGCCACACACATAAAACCAGGACGCCTGAACCTTACCTTTAGAAAGTATTAACCTTGTAATGCCATGTAATGCATTAGTAATGTGTATTAGAGACACAATATGTATGATGGATGGTTTATTAATAAAAGCAGTGTTGGTTATTAAATTCCACTTGTGTTATACCATCAATTCTTATAAAATTTATGAATCATTAGGTTGTGGACTCAGTACAGAAGGTTCCCTAAGTATCCTCACTGAGACACAGGCCGATAAGAGCGACACTATCACGGGTCCTTTCCGTAAATGGCATTGATGCCTCCTATTATTCGGCTCCGGCGCCTCTCATACCTTGTTTCACCGTCATTTGCGAAGAGGTTGGGGCTAGACACAGAAGAGCTACCAGACTTTATGGTTGCGCTCCCGTCGAAGGAGCAAGTGCGGTGCACTAAGTACTACCGAGCTGCCACTATCCGAATCAAGGGTGAAGAATTCCCCATCTCTTTCATCGAATTCAATGGGTTGGGATTCTCCTTGATAGTCAAGATGAACTGATTGGAGCGGCACAAGGGCGAATCCTCTGCGCCGAGCATAGACTGTTGCTCAAGAGTCCATCTGGGGTTACTGTTTCATACCGTCAGAGGCCTAGAGAGCCTTCGACTACGATCATCTCCGTTATGGCTATGTACCGGGAGCTCAGAAAGGGGCACGATGTGTATTAGTGCTATGTGCAAGATCTAGAGAGAGTTTCAGAATTTAGCACCGAGGTGCCACCACCGAGAATAGTAGAGTTCGAGATTGACCTCGAACCTGGTACTGGTCCCATTGCTAGGGCACCATACCGTATGGCACCGGCCGAAATGACAGAACTTAAAGTGCAACTACGTGATCTACTCGACAAAGGGTTTATACGCCCGAGCGTATCACCCTGGGGAGCACCAGTCCTCTTCGTGAAGAAGAAGGACGGTAGCCTCCGCCTCTACATCGACTACCGCAAATTGAATGCGGTCACTATAAAGAACAAGTATCAATTGCCACGCATCGATGACCTGTTTGATCAGTTAAAGAGAGCTTCAGTCTTTTCCAAGATTGACATCCGATCCGGATATCATCAGATTGCCATCTGAGAGCAAGATATTGAGAAGACGGCATTCCGTACGAGATATGGCCACTACGAATTCACGGTGATGTCATTCGGTTACGAACGCGCCAGCCAAATTCATGGATCTAATGAACCATCTGTTCAGCGATCAGTTGGACACTTCAGTAGTAGTCTTCAGCGATGATGTACTTATGTATTCAAAGTCAGCAGAAGAGCACAAAAATCACCTGAGAAAAGTCTTGAGACACTGCGTGAGAACCAGCTGTATGCGAAGTTCTCCAAATGCGAGTTTTGGCTTGATCAGGTATCATTCCTTGGACATGTCATCTCGAGCGCGGGTATCTCAGTAGACCCGCCTAATTGAAGCAGTACGATCATGGCCTAGACCTAAGATTGTTACCGACATCTGGAGATTTCTTGGTCTAGCCGGTTATTACTGGAGATTTGTGAAAGACTTTTCTAAAGTCGCAAAGCCCATGACGACATTGATTAAGAAGGATGCACCATTTGTGTGGACTGACGATTGTGAGAAATCCTTTCAGAGCTTGAAGGACTCGTTAACCTCAGCGCTCGTTCTCACGTTTCTAGAGGGCATAGAGGGATTCGAGTTATATTGTGATGCATCTGGTAAGGGCATGGGATGCGTACTCATGCAGCATGGCAAGGTAGTAGCTTACGCCTCCCGCCAGCTGAAGAAACATGAGGAGAATTACCCGACTCTTGACTTAGAGCTTGAAGCCATAGTCTTCGCATTGAAGATATGGCGACATTATCTATACGGGGTAAGCATCACCATATATTCTGATCATAAGAGCCTGCAGTACATTTTCATACAGAAAGAATTGAATCTGAGACATAGAAGGTGGATGGAATTCCTATCTGATTACGACATTGACCTTCAGTATAAAGAAGGGAAGGCGAACGTTGTAGTCGACGCCCTGAGATGTCGAGCACACTCACTGTAGACACCAAAAATTCTCACCCCATGAAGCAAATTCCGAAATAGTGAATAGAATAAGAGGGTCGTCGCCTTTCATTTCAAAACACATTTACGTGTAGGCCAAAAAGAAACCATCGTTTTTTGACAAAATTCTTAAATCATTTTTTAAAGCATTTCAGAAAAAACCCAATTCTTCGAAAATGAATTTCCAACTACAATCCGGTTTCAAACCTTTCCCTTTTGGATTATTCACTTATTTTACCGTGTTCCACTTAGCTGTGTTTATTTATTATTACTTTTTTAAATCTTTTTGTTTTGTTTTATATAGCTTTTATTTTAAGCCATTTTATTACTTGTTTATCTGATTTTATTGTCATTTTACTTTCTAGTATTTACTTTTGTCATGTTTTTCGATTAGTTTTAGAATTATTTTTCATCATTTTATTCATTTCATTTATACTACCTTTATTATTATTTATCTGTTTTTGTCTTCATGTTATTATTTCATGTATTTTTAAAAGAAAACATTTCATTTTGTTGCAAGGTCATTAGGTTCATCTATGTTCTCATTTTAAACACTAGTGTTTTAGGGATTTTATTTCAGTCTGAGCTACTCTTTTCTATTTTGTCTCAACTAATTTGACGAGTTTGGTTAATTGAAATACCCCAAACCTTAGTATATTGTTTAAACACCTAAATATGGTATGTTAAGACTAAAAAGAGTATTAGAAACATTAGTAAACAAATTTAAACAAAAGAAAACACAAAATGTGCTTTAAGGTCAATAAAGGCCAAAAATGTGCTCTAAGCTTGGGATAAGCTTGGTTAAGACCTAATGAACTTACCAAGACCTTATTTATATACTAATGAACATATTAAACTAATTAGCAAAGAAAACCAAGCTTGAAAACAAGTTAAAACACAAAATGTACTTTAAGGAGTCTTAAAGCACATTTTTGAAAAATTATCTTTTAAATGAGTTTTGAATGGCTAAATGTCCATCATTACTCTTTAATTAACATGTGTACTATATAGTATCACATTTGGAAGTCTATATCAATGGGAAATCAAAAATTTCACTTCTATGTGCCTTGTTTTTATGAATAGTGATTTAATAAGCTATTTTGTAACATATGTTTGTATAAGTAATTAAATTGACAAATAAAGACTATAATACCCCTAAGTATATTGGGGGCCGGTTTTCTTAAGGGTGGTGACTCACCACTCTCTTGTTAACATATTAAGTAAATAAAGATAACTAATTAAAGTACTTTTTACTTTAAAACTACAAATATCTTCAATAAGTTTACCTTCATTCTCCTTCTTCCTTGTATTCACACGGTTCCATGCTCTCTTCAACCTCTCTTCTTCATTCTCTTCCACGGTAATACCACACCACCACCATTAAACCTCATCTTTGATCTCTTGTTATTTCTAGCTCACTTAACCAAATCAAAAACAAACACCACCATTCTCTTAGTCATCAAGCTCTTCATTCCTATCTTCTCAAAACTTCAAGACCACCATTTTGGTGCCATGGAGTTCCACCATTGAAGGAGCTTGAGCTTGTATTCTACATATTATTACTCTCCTTTGCTTCAGGTAAGGAATCTCAAAGAAAAATCATGTTTCCTCCATGTTTTTACCTTGACCGAAAATGCCCATTATGGTGCTCTTTGTGTGACTTTGTTCTAGCTTCATTCCAACCTTTCATGGACTAGGTGGAGGTCCTCTCTTGATATATATTCAAACTCTCTTCAAAGACCAAGGTAAAACAACTACATTAATGTTTTTGAAATAATGTAAACCTAGGGTTTACAATGAGATGAAGCTTAAAGCTTGAATACTCATTATGTTATTTGTATAATGTTTTAGTAGTTGACAAGGAATCAAATACCTTACCGGTTTATAAGGAAACAAGGAAGAAGTTTGTGTGGAAAAGAGGTAAATATGCTAACCTAATGTGGTTTAAAGTCTTAGGAGAAATGAGCTTGTATTGCTTATGAAAATGATCTAAGGAGCCAATGGGAAGTGACTTAGAAGAATGCTCTTAAGAGCTTAGTAAAAGGCATATGTGTTGTTGAGTGTATTTGCAGGTCAAAGGCAAATATTTATTGTGGAAATTCAGTGTTTATGATTTATGCATCTTAAGGGGCCTAAGAGCCATGCTATTTAAGGGCCTAAGTGCCATGCAATTTAAATTATGCACTATATTGTGATGTAGTGCTAAATGTGTGAAGTTTGTGTATAAACAAGAAGTTCTAAGGGTTAAAATGAGTTTGGCAAGTTAAGAGATGTTTAGAATGGTTAAATGTTTGACTAGTGGGAGGAACATGGATTAAGGTGTTTTAAGGTGTGAGAAGGGCTAGGCAAGTTCTAGAGGATTTTATAATGCAAAAGAATGTTTGGGATACACCAAAGTCATTTGGACTTGTGTTAGGATTAGGTAAACTTTGGTGAACAAGGAGAAGTGTAAACTTGAAAAAGGATTTCAAGAATGACATAAGGAGTTAGTTGTGAGAATAGATGCTGAGAGATGATGTTGTAGTGTGAGGAAACATATTGGCATAGTGGTTATCATAGGTATGGAACACCACTTAGAAACCTAAGGAGAATATCATAAGTGTTAGGAATTTCGGTATGAATGAGTAAGTGTTTAAGGAAATAGAAATGAGTTTTATTGATGTTGTATGAGGGTGCGAGTGTACCAAATGATGTTAGGAAAATTATGAGGCTTTAGGAGAAGTTTGGTGAAATTGGTTAAGTGTTAAAGGCTTAGAAAATGAGTGTTTTGCCTTGTCCGAACATCGTCCGAACATGGATGTTCGGACAGGCCTGTTGCGTAGAAACTTTCAGAGTCTCGACTTGTGTCCGACCTTGGGAAGTCCGGACACAAGTTCGGATGTACCTGCTTCTTCTTTTCAATTTCATCTCGACCCTTGTCCAAACTTCCGAAGTCCGGACACAAGTTCGGACAGGGTCTGTATTCAGTTTTGAGTCTCGACTTGTGTCCGAACTTGGGAAGTCCGGACACAAGTTCGGACAGGCCACTGTATGGACCAAAAACCTTGTTTTAAGGAAGAAACAATGTCTAAAAATGGTGATTAGTTAGTAATGATGATATGAGGTTAATTAAGACATGTCAGGATGTTATAATGGCAATTAAAATGGTGAAGAGTTATAACAAGTGTGAAAATAAAATAAAACTAGATGTGAAGTAACAAGTTATCAGTGGACTAGTGCGTTAATTAACCGACGTTACTAATGTGTTTAGGATTCTCTCAAGGTGGAAACAAATCAAAGCAAGGACCAAGGTATGGTTTTCTTGCGTCTGTTGCCTACCGGATTACACGGCTTGTGTGTGTGTTTTTCTGTGTGTTATGACGTTATAAGATGTAAACATGTAATGAGTTTACAGTTGTTCATATTATTGTGATGTTATGATGTGACTCATTTCCTGTGTGTGTCTAACGTGACTTACCACCTGTTGTGTATTGGATGTTAAGTTCCACCGTGAACTTCTAACATGTGCTAATTGGGAAGTGAGGAATCCGGTGTCGGTCATGCATGTAAGTTAAGAGTAGATATCTGAATCAGATTCGACTCTTATGTTGTTAAGATTGTTCTCCTTAAATTGGCGTTCGATCCGCTAGCTTCCTCCAAAGCTTACCTATTCTGACTTATGATCGGTTAGTGGGAACATGGTGGTGTGGTGTGTTCGGGTCACTATATCCGAACCATCTGTGATTAAGTTACTCGTTTGAATAACAGGACGGTAATGAGTGGGTATAATGAGCTCAACATGAGGGTGAACCATTCTCTAGGCTTTATGTGTTTTAACCTTCTTGGTTTGTTGTTGTGGAAAGAATATCCACTGTGTATGTGATGTTGTGCTATGCACTATTGATGCTATGCCACATATTATGTTATGTTTGTTATGTTATGTATAAAATGAATGCCATGTTATCATGACAATTAGTTGCGCGTATCCCGGTAGCCGATGGGCTGCGCGTTAACCATACCAGCCAAGGGTTGCTGACCCCCTCGGGGGCTCATATTTTTACTGCAGGATGAGGACGAGGAAGCAGAGTGGCTGTAGGATCTAGGCTGCAGTTGTATTTTGGTTTATTTGGGATGTTGAGCCCGGGATGCGCCTGTGTCCCGTGGCAATATATTTTGATTCCGTTGAAATTACTATGGCGGTATATTGACAGTTTACAGTGAAGGAATGTAAGTAATACTCGGTATTGTATGTGATGCATTTATGGTTTAGTCTTATGCTCGGGAGTCTGATCATCAGACCGGTACACTTGTATTTATTCTGCCTTGTCAACCACGTGGGTGGTTGACGGCGTTGTAGCACCGAAGCGTTTAGTTATTGTTTAGTTATTTATTTCCGCTGCGATTTCATTAATTGTGAAGTTCAATGTAGGGGTGTTACAAAAGTGGTATCAGAGCGAAGTATCGCTCTGATGACTAGAATACCGAGCTTAGGAATATACCGAGTTAGGAAACCTAACTACAGTTACCTAAGTGAGCAGTTATGGGAAGGTTAACCACTAACCAAGTGTGGAGATACCTTGTTGTCGGGAAACGTTTCAACCGTTGGAACCGATAAGTGTGTAAGCATAATCCTAATAATGTTCATGTGAATTCAGATGTCAGGTAGACCGCGAGGTAGGGGCCGCGGAAGCGGTACTGGAGATACGGATGACCAGGGCGAGAATACTACGGCTCAGGTTATGGCCGAAGCTGTAGCGGCCGCCGTAGCCCAAATGGTTCCACAACTAGTAGCTGCAATTCAGCAGGGGAAAACACCCGAAGTTCAACCACCACCGCCACCGCCACGAGAGACCAACTGGGTCAAGGCATTGGCAGACTTGAGACCCCCTTCATTTCATGGGGAGCCGACCCACGTAAGTTGGAGGCGTACATCTCCGAATTGGAGACCGCCTACGAGACCTTGGCTGTACTGCAGGGCTAAGGTCCGTTTGCCGCTTACTACCTTAAGGGTTTGGCACAGAGTTGGTGGAAGCTTGTGAGAGAGGACCGGATGGCGGATCCTCAGTTTGGATGGAGGAGTACACGGCTCTACTACGAGCCAAATACTACCCTGTGCATGTTCAAGAGGCCAAGCGCCTGGAGCTGGATAGTCTGAGGCAGGGGGACAAGGTGTCGGTTGATGAGTACTACACTACATTCACCGGCCTTATCAACCTGTTACCGGACCTGGGATACTCAAACCGGGTGCTGGTAAACCGTTTCTACAACGGTCTCAACCACCGTCTTCGCTATGGGATGGGGCCAGCTGAGTATACTACCTTGCAGGTAATTAAAATGAAGTGTGATGTGAATAAGTGTAATCCATAAGTGAGTATTAATGTGAGTTTGTGAGTATGTTTTGCGGGGCATGATGACATCCTAAATTCAGGAGTGCTATCATGCCGCTGCTAAGGTTGAGATCACCGTCCGTCTGAGGGACGAGGAGAATGCGCACAAGCGCAAGGCCACGAGCGAGGGCCAGAGTCCGCAGGGGTACGGGGGAGAAAAGAAGAAGAAGAAACCTTATTCCCAGCCCCAGAAGAGTCAGCACCAGGGTGACAAGGGCCAAGCCCAAACCACCACAGCTGAGGAGCCACTAAAGCTCACATATGCTTATGCGGCGAAACCCCTACGCTCTTACCCACCTAAGGGTAATTATCTAATCCTGTGTGATAAGTTGAAGTGTATGTTGATAAGTTGTGAAACAAGTATTGATTGTGTATTATGATAGCAGCTAGCACGGGCTCTGGACCGGAGCGCCACTATTACTGTAAGTGGTGTAACGGAGACCACCCCGGCAAGGACTGCAAGGGAAACGACGTACAGTGTCGTTACTGCGAGAAGTGGGGTCATCGTGACTATGAGTGTTACCGGAACCCCAACAGCAGAGTCAACAAGCCTAAGGGGCAGTGGAAGGGTAAGGCCACAGCAGCTATTGATGGCCCGAAGACGGCTAACCAGCCACCCACAGATCAGAGATACACTAATTCCCAGAAGGGGAAGGGGTCGGGACCTTGCAAGGCCACCCTGAATGTGGTGGACCGGTCTGAGGCGCCAGGGCCCTCTTCTAGACCAGGTACCGCCTAAACTGTTGAATGTAATAAGTGATTGCATACCGCATTTCATGCATGTGTGTACTAGTGAGTCCAAATGTGTTATCATGTGAGTAAAGAGTTAAAGTATAGTGTGAAAGTCACCTAATTAGATAATTCTAAACTTAAAGGAACCTCTAATATATGTTATCCAATCCCACCCACACCAAACCCTGAAGAAACCACCATCAACATCACCGACTTTCCAGTGGAGCAATGTCAGGTTATCCAGCCAGGTATGACTCTTAAATGGATACCTGACACCGGAAGCACAAATCCATATCATCAGACGATGCGATGAACTAGGAGCAAAAGCAGGAGGTTTCTACACACCCGAATACCCGAACGGATCAAGAATGCAATTGAAGATGATGTGCATGGGTAAGGACTGGAACCCTTACACCAAGACATATCAAGAAGTGCGAGCTGAAGACGGAGCAATAGTACCAAGTATACCCGAGGAGTTCCATGCGGTCGTTAACCACGCCGTGGGAATTGCTCAACAAGTTGAAACGGATTCAATTCCAAATGTGAAAGCAGATCTATGCATTGTGAACTTCTACCGGAAAGGTGGACGGTTAGGTTTACACCAAGATAAGGACGAGTCGCCCGAGTCTCTAAGTAAGGGAGTACCCGTGGTGTCTTGGTCCATTAGTGATACCGTAGTGTTTGTGTATGGCGAGCAGAAGCGTGCTGACCTCGCAAAGAAGCTAGTGTTGAAGTCAGGAGATGTGTTAATCATGGGTGGGCAGTCAAGGATGCTATATCATGGCATCAGAAAGATCAAACTGAATACCGCACCGTCGGCAGTGATCAATGCCACACACATGAAACCTGGACGTTTGAATTTGACCTTCAAACAGTTTTAAAGCCCTGTATAATTATGTAATGTGTTAAGCCAGTGTATGTTAGGGATATTATATATGTGTTAAGTTAGGTCAACCGTGTAAACCAACAATGTTGTAAGGAGAATGTGTTAATGAATAAAGTGGAGTTATTGAAGTATATCAACCGTGTTGTTACCCAGTACTTATTAGTTTGCCAATGAATTAGGCTGTGCACTCGGAACGGGAGGTACACTGAGTGTCTGCAATGAGGCAGAAGCCGGCAAGAGCGGCACAATCCTCACCGGTACCTTTCCAGTCAATGGCGTGGATGCTTCGATCTTGTTCGACTCCGGAGCCTCACACACATTTATTTCGCTATCCTTTGCGAAGAGGCTGGGGTTAGACGGTGATGAGATGCCAGACTTCCTAGTCACTCTCCCGTCGAAAGAGCGGATCAGGTGTACCCGCTACCACCGAGATGCTGTTGTAAGAATCAGAGGTGAAGAGTTTCCGATCGACTTGATAGAGTTCGACGGACTTGGATTTGATGTGATTGTCGGGATGAACTGGTTGGAACGGTACAAGGGCAGAATCCTATGTGTGCAAACGATAGATTTGACCTATTAAATACCAAGAAATAATCTTAGAGAATAATAAATCAGAAAACCGTCAGGTTGCAAAAATCCTGGTTATTGTAGTAGAGTTTATGGGAACCAGGTATCGAACCGTGGGACTATGTGATAATATCTAGACTTAGCAAAGGTTATAAATTGAGGGGGAATTTTGTTTTGTTCTAAACTGTGAATTATAATAAAGACAACAAGAATTTAAATAACAGCTAATAATTAAAATAACAGAATATAAAAGTGGTTGTGAATATGGAAGAACGGACTCTGGGTTCAGGTTTTACTCGTTTGATTAATTATGCTATTCTACCGGTTTAATTAAGAATAATTTGGCAAAATTCCTTTTATAGTCTTTAGATTTAAATCCTAAATTCTAATGACCTCGTTTACCAGAACATGCAAGGTTTGATCTAAACTCAGGCAAAACACATGTAAACGGCTAGTTAAAAGGAATATAATTTTGCATCTGTGAAATACTATTTATTCAATCAGAATAAATTTTCCACAGACATAACAATTAATATGACCTATCTATTTATCACGGATCTGATCAAAATAGATTTCGTAAAGCAATTTAAACTCATGTAATTTATTAAAATGCGAGAGAATAACATTAATTGTATCAAATTATAATTAATTTAAACCGGTAAAATAAAGTGCACAATTAAAACAAACTAATAATAACCATCTCCCAGAGTATAATTAATCTACCGGACATGTTAAATAAATGAGCAGAGTAAGAGTAAAAGAAATCATCTGTTCGCTGACTCCTGCTCCGTTATCTGACAGACCGGAATAGAATTGAGGGATGATAATTATGGAGAATGGTCGGCGTGGGTTTTGTGGTGGTGGTCGATGATTTGTGAATTGTAAATGGATGTGTACGTAAGTGAATTGTTTGTGAAATGGAAAAGGTGAAGGTGGGGGCGATGGAGTAGTATGGTGTCGGGTGATTTTGTGAATGGGTTTGTGAATGGAGTGGAGCAAATTGGATCGTGGGTGAATGACTGGATGATGGACGATTTGAGAGTGATTTGCAGCTCTATTTATAGATACGTGGAACGGGATGCAGACAAGGAGATGAGCGGTGCAGTAGTCAAAGGCGGGGAGTTGGTACAGATCGGTGAAGATTTGAGTCAGAGATTTCATCGGGGGCAGAGCAATTGATTGCAGAGAGTCACGCGTGCAGAAATTAAGGTGGGCGCAATTAATGAAGTAGCAGTTCGAATGCGGCGCACGCGAACGGAAGAAAACTGTTCGAAATTCTGTTCTGTGCGCATGTATGCATGTCCGCCAGGCGGTCTGCCTCTCTTGTCCGCTCGAAATCAGGCGGTTGTCTCTATTGCTTCCGCCTCCTTAACATGCGGTAGCTTCTCTGATGTCCGCCACTTATCAGGCGGGCTCTATTGCTGTTCCGCCATGCGGTTGTCACTCTTGTCCGCCACTTATGAGGCGGACGCCTCTGTCCTGTCCGCCAGGCGGTTGTGGATCTCTTGTCCGCCTCGCGGTGGCATGTGTCTAGTCCGCGAGTTATCAGGCGGACACACCTATTGTGTCTGCGCCCGTCTTGTACAGAGTGTACTCCAATCTTGAATCGGCCCCATTCTTCGTTATAAGTCCGTTTTGGTCCCCGTTTGTTGCGTTGGAAAGCTCGTGAGGAGAACTATGCATTTCTGTCATTATTTCCTGATTTTATCATATAAATTGGAATTAGTTCCTACCCAAAGTAAGAGTTACAAAAAGCATAGGATAAGTGTGAGAAGGTGCGTAAAAAGTTACATAATATAATGACCAAGCACCTATAAAACTATATAAATTTCACACTTATCAAATCACCCCACACTTAGCTCTTTGCTTGTCCTCAAGCAAAACTCTCAAACACGAGTTCAAGTCAAGCGAATGAAACTCAACTCAAAAGGAAGGACACAGAAGAAAGATTACTAGTTTTACCAATACAGGGGCATTTTTTTTTTCATAAAACAAGAAGTCATTCAAAGCTAATAATAGAGAAACAAAACCATAAGAACCTCGCCTTTAGCAATGAGCCAATCCACCTTTACATTCTCAAACCGTTAGAACGACAAGGGGCATGAAGTAAGATCTTATTCCATCATACCTTTCAATGCCACATACTCTTGATCCATAGAGAAGATTATTTTTTCATTTAGCACAATGATTGCACATTTTTTTAATTTAAGCGCTTTTAAGTTCTTTCACCACAGACTTTTCTCTCCACCCATGTAACGGCTTTGGGTCAACTATCCCAGATCACAAGGACCTTAGGTAGCTAGGTGATGAGGCACCCCAAAGGACTTAATAACCAAGTGGACGAGGCCTGACTTTGGATCAGAATTAAAATTAAGCATGCTTAGGATCAGCGGAGTACCTTGCCTTGTTCTTTTTCCAACCATTTCAATCCAGACATTCCAAGGCTCAAGGCTAAAAACAGGGTTCAGATGGTGAGTATTCTCAATCATTTTAGTATCAATAGAACATAGACTTCATTTTTAATCAATTAAAACCAGAAAAATTTAAAAATTTTGCACCCCATTATCAGCTAACCAATTACTCCTCTATGGCTTCCTTCCAAGTTGAGCAACACAGCAGGAGTCAAACGAATGCAAGAGAAAAGAGCTCAAAGATAAACAAAAGATAAGCTACGAAGGAGGTTACCCCACCCCACACTTAGAGTGAAGCAATGTCCTCATTGCTGGAAGAATATTGTGCAAGCAATCCAACGGGAAACAAAAGTAAGACATATAGTAGTTCAGAGGGGAGTATGTGTAACAGTAAAGAGTGAAAAGGATTTAGAATACTCCCCAGAGTCTGTTCACGGTGTGTTGCACGGCCCACCCCACACTTGAGTTCTGCTGTAGAATTGCGCAAGATGTGCCTGGAAAGAAGATTCTATACAGCCAGAAGAACTCAAGTTATTACTGCCTCATGCGCTGCCACTCCTTAATGGAAAATAAACTAATAATATTTTTTTTTTTTAATATAGAATTATTGAAGCACACAGAAAACTGTAAAGTAAATGTAAGTTAAGAAAAAGGTAGAGAATTCTTCCGGTAAATTGAAAATAAGTGGTGGGTTGCCTCCCACCAAGCTGCTCTCTTTTATAGTCTCAAGCTAGACTCATAAGTCCGATTAATTAGAAGAGGAAGAGGAGTGGGAAGGGGTCCCACAACTTCCTAGAACTAAGTTGCGTAGCTTTCGGAACTTATGCTTCAATCGCCATGGTAGAGACGTCTTTTTAGGTGGCGCCGACTCCGAAACAGGGGAAGAGAGGTCCTGCTGTACCTGGACAAAAGAAACTCCAAGCAAGTTAGTAGAAACATCAGCAGGACAAGTATACCTTTTCAGACGGGCCCCATTAACTTTGAAGGTTTCACCCTTCTTGTTTTCCAGTTTGTAGGCTCCAAATGAAGTAACCCCTACCACCTTAAATGGTCCTGCCCAGTGAGATTTAAGCTTTCCTGGAAAGATCTTCAATCTAGAATTGTAGAGGAGCACCCAATCTCCAACTTTGAAGTCACGTTTCTTGATCATTTGATCGTGGAGTTCTTGGTGCTCCTTGTAGATTCGAGCACTGTTGTAAGCTTTATCTCTTAGTTCTTCAAGCTCTGAAAGCTGAAATTTGCGTTTCTCACCAGCAGCAAGTATGTCAAAGTTCAGGGCCTTAAGTGCCCAGTACGCCTTATGCTCCAACTCAACAGGTAGATGGCAAGATTTCCCATATACCAGCCTAAAAGGAGACATCCCGATGGGTGTCTTGAATGCTGTCCTGTAGGCCCAGAGAGCATCATCTAACCGTAGAGACCAGTCCTTTCTTGAAGAGTTTACTGTCTTCTGGAGAATCCACTTCAACTCTCGATTGGATACTTCAGCTTGTCCATTTGTTTGTGGGTGATATGGTAGTGCAACCTTATGACGTACTCCGTACTTAGCCAACAAGGCATCGAATGAACGGTTGCAAAAATGTGATCCCCCATCACTGATAATTGCTCGTGGAACTCCGAAGCGAGTGAAGATGTGCTTTTTGATAAACTTGATCACGGTCTTTGAATCAGCATTCTGGCATGGTATGGCTTCAACCCACTTGGACACATAGTCCACTGCTACCAGAATGTATTGATAACCTTGTGAAGAGGGAAATGGCCCCATAAAATCGATACCCCAACAGTCAAAAAGTTCGACTTCCAAAATGCTTTGCTGAGGCATCTCATGTCGCCTTGAAGTATTGCCCATGCGCTGACAGCTATCACAACTAGCCACAAAGGTTTGGCAGTCTTTATGGAGTGTGGGCCAATAGAATCCGGACTCCAAAACCTTGGCGCCGTCCGATGGGATCCATGATGGCCTCCAGCTTCTCTGGAGTGACAAAACTCCAGAAACACTAGGTACCTCATCATCAGGGAGACACCTGCGAATTAAGCTATCTGCACACACTCGAAACAAGTGAGGGTCTTCCCAGATATAATGGCGTGAGTCAGAAAGGAATTTCTTTTTCTGAGCATATGATAATCATGAGGAACAACTCCAGAAACAAGAAAATTAGCCATATCAGCATACCATGGCTCTTGCACCTTTTTCAAACTGAAGACGGCTTCATCGGGAAAAAATTCATTAATAGGAATACCGTCGTCAGGAGTTACCATCCTAGAGAGATGGTCAGCAACAACATTCAGTTTACCACTCTTGTCCCTCACTTCTATATCGAATTCCTGTAAAAGAAGAATCCAACGTAGCAAGCGAGGCTTGGCCTCTTTCTTGGCAAACAAATATTTAAGAGCAGAGTGGTCAGTGTGGATAATCACTTTACTTCCCCATAAATATGATCGAAATCTATCTAAGGAGAAGACCACTGCTAGGAGCTCTTTCTCAGTTGTTGTGTAGTTTCTCTGGGCATCATCTAGAGTTTTGCTGGCATAAGCAATAACTCTTAACACCTTATCTTTCTTTTGGCACAGGGCTGCACCTACTGCAAAGTCACTAGCATCACACATTATTTCAAATGGCGATGACCAGTCAGGAGAAACAACGATAGGGGCAGCTACCAATTTTTGCTTAATTAAATTAAAAGCAGAAATACAATCTTCAGAAAATATAAATGAAACATCTTTCATTAGCAGATCAGTCAAAGGTTTAGCAATTTTAGAGAAGTCTTGAATAAACCTTCGATAGAAACCAGCATGCCCAAGAAACGATCTTACTTCCTTTACACAAGTGGGAGCTGGTAGCTTCTCTATCACTTCGACTTTTGCTTTGTCAACCTCAATCCCTTTAGCAGACACCTTGTGGCCGAGCACTATCCCATCCTTTACCATAAAATGGCATTTCTCCCAGTTGAGAACTAGGTTGGTCTCTTCGCACCGTCCAAGGATAAGATCAAGCTGTGCTAGACAAACATCAAAATCAGAGCCATAGACAGAAAAAGTCCATAAATACCTCTATACTCTGCTCAATGAAGTCTGCAAAGATGGCCTGCATGCATCGCTGGAAAGTGGCAGGGGCATTGCATAAACCAAAGGGCATTCTTTTGTATGCAAAGGTACCAAATGGACAAGTAAAGGTAGTCTTGTCCTGGTCCTCAGGTGCAATAGGAATTTGAAAGTACCCTGAAAAACCATCTAAAAAACAGTAATATTCCTGCCCAGCCAATCTCTCTAGCATTTGATCAATAAAGGGGAGTGGGAAATGATCTTTCCTGGTGGCTGAATTCAAACGCCTATAATCTATACACATACGCCATCCAGTGATCTTTCGTTGGGGAATGGACTCACCTTTGTCGTTTATAACAGCTTCAAAACCTCCTTTCTTAGGAACTACCTGTACAGGACTTACCCATGTGCTGTCCGATATAGGGTAAATGATCCAGCGTCCAGAAGCTTCAACACCTCGTCTTGACAACTTCCTTCATGTTAGGGTTGAGCCGACGCTGGGGTTGTCTGACAGGTTTGTAGTCTTCCTCCATATAGATACGATGTGTACAGAAGGCCGGGATGCCTTTGATATCAGCTAGAGTCCATCCGATGGCTCTTATGTCTCTCAGACTTCAAGTAACCTGCTTTCTTGCCCAGAAGTCAAAGAAGATGAAACAATGACAGGCAAGTAATTATCATTAGCTAAAAAGCAGTACTTGAGATTAGAGGGGAGCTCCTTAAGCTCAAGTACTGGAGGTTGCTCTATAGAAGGAACAGGTCTTTGGATTTCTTTATCAAGTCTCTCCAAAGGAGGGCGATAGGCTTGAAAACCTGGTTTTCCTCTCTCTACATGTGCTAGAGCTGTATTAACATCCATATTAAGAGTTTTATCCTCAACAGAAGATAAGAACATGTTCTAAAGGTTCAAAATCTGAAAAAGTAGAAGAAAGTATAGAATAAATCTCATCATCAGTAGAAAGTTCACATACCTCGCCATCCTCATCTTGCATACTTACCGACATAACTGAATGAGCTGAAGTAGAACTTAACTTCATCATCTTTTTCATATCAAACTCTATCTTCTCATCTCCGTACCTCAAGGTGATTCTGCCATCATGCACGTCAATGACCGCCTTGGCAGTACTTAGAAAAGGACGACCCAAAATGAGTGGGACCTCCACATCATCATCTATGTTTAAAACAACAAAATCCGCAGGAAAGATGAAGCGGTCAACTCCCACTACAAGATCTCGCACAATTCCCATCGGTTTTATCTCGGATCTGTCGGCGCAGCTGGAGTTTAAAAGGGACTGGGTGAAGCTCTCCTCCTTTTACCTTCAAGAAGGTTGCATATGGCATGATGTTGATGCTTGCACCCAGGTCACACAGGCCGCTTCCACAATCTATATCTCCGATAAAGCAGGGAACAATAGGAGTGCCCGGATCCTTCTGTTTTGGGGGAAGTGCTCGAAGTAACGCCGTAGAGCACTCTTCTGTAAGGTGGACAGTCTCCTTGTCCTGCTTCTTCTTCCTCTTTGTTATGAGATCCTTCAAAAATTTTGCATAATTGGGCATCTCCTGAAGAGCATCAATTAAAGGAATATCAATAGTCAGTTTCTTAAATATGCTTAAGAATTTATTGAATTGCTCATCTAGACACTTCTTTTTCATCCTGTTTGGAAATGGAAGCTCTATTTTCTTAGGAGTAGAAGAAGGTATATCAATTTGAATAGAAGATGGAGAAGGAGAAGAATTGATTGGAGCCTGTCTCCTCAGAAACTACCACTGGTGGGACCGAAGGCTCTGGTGATTCATTAGAATGGGTGATCTTTTCACCAGTTTGTTGTGCAGTCACTTGTTGTTGATTATTCCCAGCTGCTTGCCACTTCTTAACATCACGGCTGCACTGAGCTCATCCTCAGGTTGGATTCTGAAGATGCACCACAATTGCAATCCTCAAGGCCTTGGCCGTCTCTCTTGGATTCTGCTGAGATTGTGATGGAAATGAGCCTGGCTGCCTTTGATGCTGGTTGTTAAGTAGCTGGTTCATCTGCTGCTCCAGATTTCTCTGGCTATCATCAAGGATTGGTTGAGAGTTTGTTGTTCCTTCTGGTTGGTAGCCATGGAAGTAATTATATCTTGGAGCTTTTCCATCTTTTCATCAGATGCAGATTTAATAGGTGGCTGGTAAGAGTTCTGGCCCTGTCCCATCTGCATCTGAGGACGAGCTTGATTGTATGGTTGCCTAGAGAAGCCTGGGGGTCCCTGCACATTACTTTGTAAAAGATTCGAATTTAAGCATTGTTGGGATTACCATACCTGAGATTCGGATGTTGATTTCGGTTCCAGGGCTGTTGGTAATTCCCTTGTCCTACAAAGTTGGCTTCTTCAGCGACCCTATCTCCTCCAGATCAGGGCATACTCAACGAGAGTGTTCCCCACCACAATGAGAGCACAGAGGCTCAGATGAGGATGAAGAAGCTATCCTCTTTCCTGCTGAGAAGGCTGACCATTAATTAGAAAATCGTCAAATCTTTTCACTAGTGAGCTTACCAGTGTGGATTGTTGAGCTTGTGACTCTGCCATCTGCTCCATCCAAGGATCTATATTTCTTGCACCTTTGGCACCCATAGTCATAGTTCTGCCACCTTCGGTGCCCACTGACGAACTTCTTCTATGTACGTCTCCATGGCCGCCATGAAATCATTGCCGGATCGGTTGAGGATGTTTCCTCCCAAAGCTGATCTAACTTCGGCTTGATGTATATGCTGCAAACCATTAAAGAATGTCATAGCAATACACGTGAGATCTTGTCCGTGATGAGGACACTGTCGGAGCATTTCTTTAAAACGATCCATGCTTCACAGATAGTCTCAGTACCTCCCTGTTTAAAAGCAAGTAAAGCAGCAACCAAATTCCTAGTTCTAGAAATAGGATTATTTTTCATAGAACCTGGTTGTCATCTCCTCCAACTAGTGATAATACCAGAGGGAAGACAGTAGAACCATTTCATTGCTTCACCAGTGAGGCTGCTAGGAAATAAACTCATTCTAGCATACTCCAGGAGATTATCTGAGCACCCAATTTGATCAATATTTATTAGAAATCGGTTTACGTGATCTAGGCGTCGTTGGGGTTGGAACCGTCAAATGTGCCAGAGGGCATCTCTCGTATGACCTTGTTCTGATGTGATGGCTTCAGATCCTTCCATTCCTTCATTAATTAAGGTGGTAGCGTAGGAAGAGCTACTGGGCTTCTTCTTGGAATGGCTGCTGGTCTGCTAAATTGCTTCATTGCTTGGCTACCGTTTGTAGGAGTTGCCATTTGTATCTCTCTTTGAAACCTCTGTTGGCGTCTGGCTAGCTGAGCGGTACGTTCGATTTCCGGGTCAAGGATTCTATCCCAGTCGAGATGAGTGTCTGACCAAGAACGAGTGTACACCATCAACAGTCTGCAAAAAAGAAAAATAGATTCCACAAAAGTTTAAAAGTAGAGTAAAATAAAATAAAAATAATAGAAATAATAATAGTAAAAAAATAAATGCAGTAAATCAAATTTTTAACCCAGGCTAAGGACTAGACAGGAATCTAGTCCCCGGCAACGGCGCCAATTTGCAAACGATAGATTTGACCTATTAAATACCAAGAAATAATCTTAGAGAATATAAATCAGAAACCGTCAGGTTGCAAAAATCCTGGTTATTGTAGTAGAGTTTATGGGAACCAGGTATCGAACCTGTGACTATGTGACAATCATCTAGACTTTAGCAAAGGTTATAAATTGAGGGGGAATTTTTTTTTGTTCTAAACTGTGAATTATAATAAAGACAACAAGAATTTAAATAACAACTAATAATTAAAATAACAGAATACTAAAAGTGGTTGTGAATATGGAAGAACGGACTCTGGGTTCAGGTTTTACTCGTCTGATTAATTATGCTATTCTACCGGTTTAATTAAGAATAATTTGGCAAAATTCCTTTTATAGTCTTTAGATTTAAATCCTAAATTCTAATGACCTCGTTACCAGAACATGCAAGGTTTGATTTAAACTCAGGCAAAACACATGTAAACGGCTAATTAAAAGGAATATAATTTTGCATCTGAAATACTAGATTTATCAATCAGAATAAAATTTTCCACAGACATAACAATTAATATGACCTATCTATTTATCACGGATCTGATCAAAATAGATTTCGTAAAGCAGTTTAATAAACTCATGTAATTTATTAAAATGCGAGAGAATAACATTAATTGTATCAAATTATAATTAATTTAAACCGGTAAAATAAAGTGCACAATTAAAACAAACTAATAATAACCATCTCCCAGAGTATAATTAATCTAGCCGGACATGTTAAATAAATGAGCAGAGGTAAGAGTAAAAGAAATCATCTGTTTGCTGACTCCTGCTCCGTTATTCTGACAGACCGGAATAGAATTGAGGCGGATGATAATGTATGGAGAATGGTCGAGCGTGGGTTCTGTGGTGGTTCGAGTGATTTGTGAATTGTAAATGGATGTGTACGTAAGTGAATTGTTTGTGAAATGGAAAAGGTGAAGGTGGGGGAGATGGAGTAGTGTGGTGTCGGGTGATTTTGTGAATGGGTTTGTGAATGGAGTGGAGCAAATTGGATCGTGGGTGAATGACTGGATGATGGACGATTCCCTCGATGAGTGATTTTGCAGCTCTATTTATAGATACGTGGAACGGGATGCAGACAAGGAGATGAGCGGTGCAGTAGTCAAAGGCGGTGGAGTTGGTACAGATCGGTGAAGATTTGAGTCAGAGATTTCATCGGGGGCAGAGCAATTGATTGCAGAGCTAGTCACGCGTGCAGAAATTAAGGTGGGCGAATTAATGAAGTAGCAGTTCGAATGCGGCGCACGCGAACGGAGAAGAAAACTGTTCGAAATTCTGTTCTCGTGCGCATGTATGCATGTCCGCCAGGCGGTCCTGCCTCTCTTGTCCGCTCGAAATCAGGCGGTTGTCTCTATTGCTTCCGCCTCCTTAACATGCGGTAGCTTCTCTGATGTCCGCCACTTAATCAGGCGGAAGCCTCTGTGTGTGTCCGCCAGGCGGTTGTTGCACTCTTGTCCGCCACTTATGAGGCGGACGCCTCTGTCCTGTCCGCCAGGCGGTTGTGGATCTCTTGTCCGCCTCGCGGTGGCATGTGTCTAGTCCGCGAGTTATCAGGCGGACACACCTATTGTGTCTGCGCGCGTTTGTATTATATATATACACACACGAGTGTACTCCAATCTTGAATCGGCCCCAAATTCTTCGTTATAAGTCTGTTTTGGTCCCCGTTTGTTGCGTTGGAAAGCTCGTGAGGAGAACTATGCATTTCTGTCATTATTTCCTGATTTTATCATATAAATTGGAATTAGTTCCTACCCAAAGTAAGAGTTACAAAAAGCATAGGATAAGTGTGAGAAGGTGCGTAAAAAGTTACATAATATAATGACCAAGCACCTATAAAACTATATAAATTTCACACTTATCAATGTGCTGAGCATCGACTGCTTCTTCGGAGTCCATCTGGGGTTACCATATCTTACCGCCAGAGGCCCAGGGAGCCTTTGACTCAGATCATCACCGCCATGGCTATGTGTCGTGAGCTACGACGAGGGAGTGATGTATACCTCTGCTATGTCCAGGACATAGAGAGAGATCCAGAGTTTAGTCCTGATGTGCCGGTAGTGTCGGAGTTTCCTGATGTATTTCCTAAGGAACTGCCGGGCATGCCGCCAGCACGGGAAGTGGAGTTTGAGATTGATTTGGTTCTGGGTACCGGACCAATTGCGAAGGCGCCCTATCGTATGGCTCCAGCAGAAATGACAGAGCTCAAGGAGCAACTGAGAGACCTACTCGACAAGGGTTTGTTCGCCCTAGCGTTTCACCATGGGGAGCGCCAGTCCTCTTCGTGAAGAAGAAGGACGGTCTCCGCCTGTGTATTGACTATCGAGAACTGAATGCAGTTACGGTGAAGAACCGTTACCCTTTACCACGCATTGACGATTTGTTTGATCAGTTGAGGGGAGCATCAGTATTCTCCAAGATAGACCTACGATCCGGATACCATCAGATTGCCATCCGTGACAGTGATATCGAGAAGACAGCATTCAGAACTAGGTATGGACATTATGAGTTTACGGTTATGCCGTTTGGGTTATCCAATGCACCAGCTAAGTTCATGGACTTAATGAACCGCTTGTTCCAAGATCAGTTGGACAAGTCAGTGGTAGTCTTCATCGATGATATTCTTGTGTACTCGAAATCGAGAGGTGAGCATGAAAGCCACCTGAGAAATGTGTTACAAACATTGAGGAAGAATCAGTTGTATGCTAAATTTTCGAAATGTGAGTTTTGGTTTAACCAAGTATCCTTCTTGGTCATGTGATTTCTGAGGCCGGGATCGCTGTTGATCCGGCAAAGATTGTTGCAGTGCAGCGCACCTGGCCTAGGCCGAAGACAGTTACCGATATCAGGAGCTTCCTCGGTCTGGCAGGTTACTATAGGAGGTTTGTAAAGGACTTCTCCAGTGTCTCGAAGCCGATGACTTCCTTGATGAAAAAGGATGCACCATTCGAGTGGACAGTCGACTGTGAGAGTTCTTTCAAGAGTCTCAAGGATGCTCTGACATCTGCACCAGTCCTGACTATACCAGACGGTCCAGATGGTTTTGAGGTCTATTGCAACGCATCAGGTAGAGGTATGGGTTGTGTGTTGATGAAACACAGGAAGGTCGTAGCATATGCCTCCCGACAGCTGAAGAAGCATGAGGAGAAACTACCCTACCCACGACTTAGAATTGGGTGCCATTGTCTTCGCATTGAAGATATGGCGACATTATTTGTATGGGGTAAGTGTGACAATCTATTCTGACCACAAAAGTTTAAAGTACTTGTTCACTCAGAAGGAGTTGAACATGAGGCAAAGAAGGTGGGTTGAATTTCTGAATGACTACGACATTAATCTGCAATACAAAGAGGGTAAGGCAAATGTGGTAGCTGATGCATTGAGTCGCCGAGCACACTCTCTCCATTCGCTAGTCTCTCATACTGGCTTGGTTGAAGAGGTGCGGAGTGCCCAGATGACGATCAGTATATGATGGAGATCCGACAGAAGCTTATTGATGGCACATTCGAGGGTCAGAAGTACGACTTCAGACTCCACAATGATGACCTGATTAGGCTGAATGACCGATTGTGTATACCTAGGAGTAGCGTTGAGTTGAAGGAGCGCATATTGAGTGAATCCCATTGTTCTACTACTTCGATTCACCCCAGAGCTTCAAAGATGTATAAGGGTATGAAAAGATATTTTTGGTGGACTGGAATGAAAAAAGATGTAACTGATTATGTGTTGAGGTGTCTCACTTGCCAGAAGGTCAAGTTTGAGCACCGACGGCCTGGTGGTATGGTACAACCAATGCCAGTGCCTGAGTGGAAGTTCCATGACATTTCCATGGACTTCGTAGTAGGGCTTCCGCCCACAAGGGAGGTCTGAATATGATATGGGTTATTGTTGACCGACTGACCAAGGTGGCTCGATTCATACCGATGAAGGACACCTGGAAAGTGGCAAAACTGGCAGAACTCTTTGATAGAGAAATTGTAAGACATCATGGGGTACCGAAAACGATTGTATCTGACAGATACCAGATTCTTATCGAGGTATTGGAAGTCTACGAGAGAAGCACTGGGTACTGAACTGAAATTGAGTACAGGGTTTCACCCACAGACAGATGGTCAGAGTGAGCGCACCATCCAGACACTTGAGGATATGTTACATGCATGTGCACTTGACTTTCAGACCAGCTGGATTGATAAGTTACATCTGATCGAGTTTAGTTACAACAACAGTGTGAGCCTCGATTTTAAACCCTATCCTATGTTGATTAAAGTTGATTAGGATCCAATCGGGTTTTAGGTCCACTTATAACCTAAGATTAATAACTATGTCATATAATAATAATTATTAAAACCTAAGCTAGCTCACTGGAACCTATTATGAGTCGCCACCTAATTTTAACCTAGATCAAATTAGGAAAGGAGAGTTCGGGTTCGGGGGCTTGATATTCGACTTAATTAGGGTTCAATTAATTTCATTACCCTTCCTAGGTCGTTTTTCCTCTTCTTAGTTTATTTACGGCTTATTACGAGTCGTTTTAACCTAAGTGCGCGAGCTTCTGTTTTTTTTTTGTTTTTTAGCATTTTTTGACAGAGAATTAAAGTGAAATTAAAAGCTACCTAAACTAGGGTTTCGGAGGCAGAATTAGGTCAAATTTTGCTTACGTCCGTAGCCACGGACCAAACGTCCGAGACCCACGGACCCCAGTTAACCTAAATATACAGAAAAGTCGAAATTAAAGTAAAACAAAAATTTGCAAAGTCCGGGGCCACGGACAGGATGTCCGTGGGCCCGGACATTATTAGAAAAACCTAAATTTTGAATTTTTAAAATCCCGCCGCCGTCCGTGGGTGTCCGTGGCCACGGACAACCCGTCCGTGGTCCCGGACCAAAGGTCCGAGGTCACGGACCACCCACGGACAGGGGTTTTCAGAAGGTTCCCGAGGGTGTTTTGAGCTCAAATTTTATGGGTGTGTAGCCTGAAAGACGTACAAGACGTTAGTGATTGAAAGTTTTCAATTTGAATTCGAATTAAGCACGAAACTTAGCAAACAAGTTATCTGAGAGGCTTAAACAAACAGCAATACAGAAGCCTACGAAGGTAGTTTGAGCCCAAATTTTGAGGCAAGACAGATAATACCGTGGTGAATCAGGGAAGTGGAGTTTCTACCTGTTTTACCTTCGGATTCACAACGTTTCTTCACACCGGGACTCGTCGAGTGCTCCGTTGATGGCAAACCCGAGAGGATTTCGACCCAAGCTTCTGGTTGTTGGTTGTTCTTGCTGTTCTTCACGTTTTAGAGGTGTTTTTGTGAGGTTTTGATGATTATTGGTGCTTTGGGGATTGGAAAACGTGTTTAGATGGTGATTTCGGGGGATTTTCAGTATGATTTGGGTGGCCGGGTGTTGGAAAACGTGAGAGAGAGAGAGGAGGCCGTGTTTTCTGACTCTCTAGGGTTCTTCAGCATGCGAGGTTCTGCTTTTATCCAAAACCTATCCCCTTATATAGACTTCCTTAAAGATAAAGAGAAACTAGTAAAAGTAAGATTTTTCGATATTTTAACTAAGCAACTTCCCAAAGGAATTTTGCCATGAATTTTAACCACATGTCAAGGATGGATATTATGAATTTTCTGAGGTGGAAACGAATTTTTTAAATGCTGGAGCATTTTTAAATTGAATTTCTCGTCAGATTCAGTCAGAAATTGCTAGAAAATTATTGGAAATTCGAAAAATCAAGATTCCAACGCCATTATGCTTAAAATGTCATCCTCCATCACGGGTTAAAATATCAAAGCATTTCGAGCTGATTTGGGCACCCTTTGGAGGAGAGAGAAAGCCTATAGGGGGTCTTAGGAGCCCTTAAAGATTACCAAAACGCCCCTGACAATGACGAAACTGCTCCTCAGGCCCTGGAACACGCCGATCGAGCCGGAATCCCTCATTACCCCGATTAAATATCCCTCACGACACCAAAACCTTGCAGACCCTAACCAGGGGGGTCAAAATTTTGGGTATAACAGATTGCCCCCCGTCAACTGGACTTTGTAACGAATGTGAAAAGTCTGGTTGATGCTTGAGTGGTGCCCAAATTTTGGACTCCACAGAATCCTCCACGTTGTGTGAAACCGGTTTAACGATGCCCAGCAATTCGGAGGCGCTGACTACCTAAGCTACAAAGCATTGTCGAGCTTTTCTAAGGCGCTGACTACCTAAAGGTAATAATGAGGTAATGTCAGACTATTCTAAGGCGCCTACCTATATAGGATGATACGATGTCAAGCTATTCTAAGGCGTTGACTACCTGAAATGATGAAAACTGGATGCAAATGCAAGAATGCTGAAATGCTAATGACGCAAATGATGCTGATGCTGATGATAATGCCGATGGTGTTGATGATGTTGATGATGCTGATGATGCTGATGATGCTCGGATGCTTCTGGGGGACCGAAACCCGTTCCAATGCTCCTGGTTGGTATACTATGGGGACTTATTGCCTCTGCCCACCAACTGGGGTGCTGGGATAACTTCTAGATTACCAAGGGGACTTATTGCCACTGCCCACTAGTTGCTTCTCCCAAGAAGTTGACATGAAGATGGGGACTTATTGCCTCTGCCCCGCCAACTTAGATCACGCTCTATCTCGCACTGAAGATGATACTAGGTCTCGTACTGGATGATGACGCTTGGTCTCGCACTGAAGAAGATGCTTGGTCTCGCACTGATGAAGATGCTTGGTCTCGCACTGAAGAAGATGCTTGGTCTCGCACTGATGAAGATGCTTGGTCTCGCACTGAAGAAGATGCTTGGTCTCGCACTGAAGAAGATGCTTGGTCTCGCACTGATGAAGATGCTTGGTCTCGCACTGAAGAAGATGCTTGGTCTCGCACTGATGAATGCTTGGTCTCGCACTGAAGTCTCGCACTAAATGGATGAAGAAAAAGCTGGATTCTGCACTGATTCTGGGTCGCGCACTGAATGAAGATGTCTTGTACTAAAGTCTTGAAAATGATGGGTCTCGAACTAAGAATGAATCGGAATGATAATGGTCTCGTGCAAATGATGAAAATGATGATACCGGAGTGCCAAACATGGCAATGTATGCAATCGAATATATAAAGATACTCGTTCAAAACAGGAAATTGTTGGAAAAGGTGCCAAACTTGGCAATGTTGAGGTGTTATGCAAAAGTTGTAAAATGCAACTAAAGTGTTTGTTGGAAGCTTGCCGAAACAAGAAACTGTTGAAGAATGTGCCAAACATGGCAATGCTTGAGAAAACTCTGCTGAAAAAGGAAAGTGAAATGATCATTTCCTGACTAGAAATTTCATATCTGCAATTTGTTTTTTAAGAAAATGAACATGCCGTTGGTGGAAGTGTGTGGTGCTTGTTGTGGTGCTAAAGGCTTTTGCCGTTGTTCAAGATTTGTGATAGACCTGGGATTGGGTTATGATTTTGGATGGTGGTCAGGGTTATGACGGGCCTGATGTTTTTGTGGAGGTAAGGCCAATGATGGGCTTGAAAGTGTGTGTGTGGTGGTAAGGGCTTATGTGTGCCTGTGGTGGGATGGTGGTGCTCAAGCTTTGGGTTTAAATTGGTGTTGACATGGCAATTGTTGGAACCAACAATTGCCCCCAGTATTTTTCCTTAAGACAATCTGAGCTAGAGTTTATGGCAATCGATCGGAACGATCGATTGCCCCCAGTATTTTCTTTTATTAAACGTGCGAACGAGTCTCGTCCTCACAGGGTCACGGCTTATGTTTCGATGTGGTGCTTCCTAATCTACACTCAGCGTGTTTGATGCTTGCACTCGTTCCTCACCTATGGTCACAACTTCTAGACCATTGAATTCGATATTTGATGAATTTACGCATTTGATCTGTTACTTTCACGTGATTGGACACACAACTATCAAGTCGGAAGTCTTTAAAGCTTATAACGTGGCCATGGGGTGTGATGAAAGACAACGGGACCATGGAGGGATGTTTGAGGTATGTGGAGCTTAAATGGGTGACCAAAGCTGCAACTTGCGTTTTCTCCCAAAATTATCTTCCTTGTCTTTGAAGTAATTTGGCTGCTTCGTGTTGACGTTGTTTTTGAGCTTCTGGACTTGGACTTTTGAAGCTTTCCTATACACCATTTCTCTTTTCGTCATTTGGATTTCTTCGAGGCACTTCGGGTTTGCCTTTTCGTTTTATCCTTTCTTGACTCTGCCTTCGGGGTTCTTGTGTTTCCCGGTTTGGGCTTCGAGAGTTGTTTTGATGTGAGCTCTTTGGATCCTGTGTCACTCTGGGACCATTTGCGGATCACTTTGTCATGCTGATAGCGGCATCGCTTCTTTGGACTGATGAGAATGTTATTTGAGAGTCGGGTTCCTCGCTTCCTTTGGTCACCGGGTCGGACATTCATCATTGGCGGGGTTATTTTGTGGAGCTCGTAATATCAAAAGGGATATATGAAAGGCTCAGCGGGGGTGCCTAGGGTTTAATGACAGGGTTTACAAGCTTTTGGCTATGTGGTGCTGTACCTAGGTGCTTCGTCATTCCTGATAGTTGTGTATCCGCTCTTTGTTACTTTTCGCAGGTCTAAGAGTAAATTTACAAATTATCTCCTTCGGTCGGAGTTATGCCATTTACCTTTTCCTTTGTATGTGGTCTCACCGGAGTCGTGTAAAAATGACACGCTCGTTCACTCATGGTTTTTCCGCTCAAGACACTTTGTGAATTTCACTTAGAGACTAGTTCACACGCTTAAACGAAAGATTAAAGATGACGATCCTGAACTCAGATTGCCCCCAGTATTGACCCGGGGTTTATGACAACACTTAAACAGATGTGAATTTTGGAATGCCTTGTGGATATTTTGGAATGGACTGTGGGACTTAGAAGGGCATGTTCAAAATTCCAGAAACAAAATACAAGTCTTTGCATGCCATTGTCGGGAAATAATTATTTCATGAACCATTTTCTCAAAAGAAACTTGTGTGAAACAAAATCTTTTGTTTGCTACCCTTTTAGACTCGAAAAAGTCATCCATTTGTGAACATGAGGAAGAAGATGAAAAATCGATACTTCTTATTGGTGGTTTGAAAACGATCATTCTTTGAAAACTTTGAACGATGCACTTGAAAGATAAATGTTTTAACAAGTTATGCAGTAGAATGCATGGGAACCCTAAACTTTCCATTGAATTCGAGCTCTGCTGAACTGTCTGATGTCGGCATGCTGAAGACCCGAGCTCTTGACTGCCAGGATGTCGCTAAGATGACCGTGACTGTCCTCTTCTTGGACTCTGTGTGGGCTCCGTGAAGAGTCTGAACTAGGAACGCCTATAAGTTGCGCACGAGGCACTTGGGCCTGAATGTGAGGTACATGGCTTGAAACGGTTCCACGAATGTGGATTGGCACTCGGGCCTGGATGACTTCATGGATGTGGATAGGCACTCGGGCCTGGATGAATTGAAGGTGAGGCACACAGGCCATGATGATTCATAAGTGGGTTGGCACTTGGGCCGGAATGTGTTGTGAGATTATGGCACTTTGGCCGGATTGTTGTGAAGATGTGCCGCTTGGGCCGGAATGTTGGGAAGATGTGGCGCTTGGGCCAGAGTGTTTGAAAGTACGGTGCTTGGGCCAAAGAATGTTTGAGGATGTGGCGCTTGGGCCGGAACGTGTTTGAGAATGTGGCACTTGGGCCAAAATGATTAGGGATTGTGGCGCTTGGGCCGGAAAGTGTTTGGGCTAGAAGTAAGACATATGGGCCTGAGGGACTTCTAAACTAGAATGGATGTGTGGGCCTGAAGGCCCTTAATCTGGAAGTGATACATACAAGCTGAAGGAAGCCATATGAACTATGAATGGGCCACTGGGCTGAGAGAGAAACTTTGAAGTTTAAACTTGTTTGATGTCCCTGCTGAGCCTTGAGGCCAGAAACTAGAATGAATGAGTTATGAAAAATTATCTTGAATTCGAGTGAGTTGAAACCTAAACAAATGGTTTTGAGTGGGCCTAAAAGGTATGACACCTAGATCTAGGGCTTTGGGCCAGGGCCCAAATAAAAAGTTCACCTAGACTAGAATGGGCCTTGGGCCGGAATGGAAAAACCTGATTGATTTTCATGTCTTATGGACTGCTTTAGGTAGATTGGCTTTTCATAGGCCTAGAACTAAATTGATAATTCAAATTAGGCTGAAAGAGAAATCACCTAAACCTAAACTTTTGGGCTGAAGCCCGAGCAAATAACTCACACATTCTAATCAAGCAAGGCCTTTGGGCCGCAAACAATAAAGCCGCGATATCGGGTTGGGCTGAGTTGATGTAGGAAAAGTTCCGATCAATCTCTAGGTTGGGTAGTGGGCCGATCATACAAGCAAACAAGGCCCACACAAATTCAACATGTCCTCACTAGACGTTTAAATCAAACCGGGTATGGATCGATCCGGAGAGGTGCTTGGGGCGTGGGCCCAGGTCACCACAAAGGAATAGGGCTGGCACGCTATTCCCTTTGGGCTTCCCCACTCTTTTCACATCACCTGAAGGTGTGCGTCTACGGTCGGGTCTTTGACTGACCAAACAAAAGGGCTAGGTAAGGGCACTGCCAGGAAAACGCTTGGGGCTAAAGCCCAGGTATTAAGGGGGTGTGGTTAGACGACACCCTCTCTTTTTTTCCCCGCTTATTCACATCACCTAAAAGGTGTGAGTCCCTGACAGGGGACCCTCAAACGGGTCCCGGGGTGAAGTTGGTTTAGGTGGACCCTCGCTCTCATATGATGCAAAGGTGCAGATAATTAAAGTGCGCACAAAAGTAAACGAACAAAGTAATAAAGCCATAAATAAACATTTTCGAGTTAAGCCCTCTTTCCTAAAATTAAAACAAGTTAAAATTAAGAAGTATGTCCCCAGCAGAGTCGCCAGTCTGTGAGCCTCGATTTTAAACCCTATCCTATGTTGATTAAAGTTGATTAGGATCCAATCGGGTTTTAGGTCCACTTATAACCTAAGATTAATAACTATGTCATATAATAATATTATTAAAACCTAAGCTAGCTCACTGGAACCTATTATGAGTCGCCACCTAATTTTAACCTAGATCAAATTAGGAAAGGAGAGTTCGGGTTCGGGGGCTTGATATTCGACTTAATTAGGGTTCAATTACTTTCATTACCCTTCCTAGGTCGTTTTTCCTTTACTTAGTTTTATTTACGGCTTATTACGAGTCGTTTTAACCTAAGTGCGCGCTTCTGTTTTTTTTTTGTTTTTAGCATTTTTTGACAGAGAATTAAAGTGAAATTAAAAGCTACCTAAACTAGGGTTTCGGAGGCAGAATTAGGTCAAATTTTGCTTACGTCCGTAGCCACGGACCAAACGTCCGAGACCACGGACCCCAGTTAACCTAAATATACAGAAAAGTCGAAATTAAAGGAAAACAAAAATTTGCAAAGTCCGGGGCCACGGACAGGATGTCCGTGGGCCCGGACATTATTAGAAAAACCTAAATTTTGAATTTTTAAAATCCCGCCGCCGTCCGTGGGTGTCCGTGGCCACGGACAACCCGTCCGTGGTCCCGGACCAAAGGTCCGAGGTCACGGACCACCCACGGACAGGGGTTTTCAGAAGGTTCCCGAGGGTGTTTTGAGCTCAAATTTTATGGGTGTGTAGCCTGAAAGACGTACAAGACGTTAGTGATTGAAAGTTTTCAATTTGAATTCGAATTAAGCACGAAACTTAGCAAACAAGTTATCTGACAGAGGCTTAAACAAAAGCAATACAGAAGCCTACGAAGGTTAGTTTGAGCCCAAATTTTGAGGCAAGACAGATAATACCGTGGTGAATCAGGGAAGTGGAGTTTCTACCTGTTTTACCTTCGGATTCACAACGTTTCTTCACACCGGGACTCGTCGAGTGCTCCGTTGATGGCAAACCCGAGAGGATTTCGACCCAAGCTTCTGGTTGTTGGTTGTTCTTGCTGTTCTTCACGTTTTAGAGGTGTTTTTGTGAGGTTTTGATGATTATTGGTGCTTTGGGGATTGGAAAACGTGTTTAGATGGTGATTTCGGGGGATTTTCAGTATGATTTGGGTGGCCGGGTGTTGGAAAACGTGAGAGAGAGAGAGGAGGCCGTGTTTTCTGACTCTCTAGGGTTCTTCAGCATGCGAGGTTCTGCTTTTATCCAAAACCTATCCCCTTATATAGACTTCCTTAAAGATAAAGAGAAACTAGTAAAAGTAAGATTTTTCGATATTTTAACTAAGCAACTTCCCAAAGGAATTTTGCCATGAAATTTTAACCACATGTCAAGGATGGATATTATGAATTTTCTGAGGTGGAAACGAATTTTTTAAATGCTGGAGCATTTTTAAATTGAATTTCTCGTCAGATTCAGTCAGAAATTGCTAGAAATTATTGGAAATTCGAAAAATCAAGATTCCAACGCCATTATGCTTAAAATGTCATCCTCCATCACGGGTTAAAATATCAAAGCATTTCGAGCTGATTTGGGCACCCTTTGGAGGAGAGAGAAAGCCTATAGGGGGTCTTAGGAGCCCTTAAAGATTACCAAAACGCCCCTGACAATGACGAAACTGCTCCTCAGGCCCTGGAACACGCCGATCGAGCCGGAATCCCTCATTACCCGATTAAATATCCCTCACGACACCAAAAACCTTGCAGACCCTAACCAGGGGGGTCAAAATTTTGGGTATAACAAACAGTTATCATGCATCGATCAAGATGTCTCCCTTCCAGGCCTGTACGGTAGACCATGCCACACGCCGTTATGCTGGGATGAGTCGAGTGAGACAGTCATTATAGGACCAGAGTATCTTGAGCAAGTTCAGGCAGAAGTTCGCCAGATCCGGGCTAACATGAAGGCAGCTCAGGATAGACAAAAGTCGTACGCAGATGTGCGCAGACGTGACCTGGAGTTCGCCGTGGGCGATCAGGTATTTTTGAGAGTATCCCCCCATGAAGGGAGTATTTCGTTTTGGCCAGAAAGGCAAGTTGGGCCCAAAAAATATGGGGCCTTATGTTGTGACGGAGCGGATCGGCCCGGTAGCTTACAAACTTGATCTACCCGCCGAGCTGGGCAAGGTACATGATGTATTTCATGTGTCCCAGTTGAAGAAGTATATGTCTCATCCGTCTCATGTGCTTCAGCCTGAAAGGCTAACCTTAGAGCCGACCATGCGATCAGTGGAGACTCCGGTACGGATTCTGGATACTAAGACTCGAGACACTCGCCATAAGTCTGTGAGACTGGTGAAAGTTCTTTGGTCTAACCAGGACGTTGAGGAGGCCACTTGGGAGCTGGAAGATAAGATGAAGGCGAAGTACCCGTCATTGTTTACTTCTTAGTGTTTATGTGTATAGGGTACGGGGCGTACCCCTTTTTAAGGGGGGTAGAGCTGTTTCGGTTATGTAAGTACGCCGTGTATTTAAATACATCGTCTATGTTATGTTGTATATGTTGTATGGACCTTGTGTCCAATGTTATGTATCCGATGTTATGTTGTATGGACTTTGTGTCCAATGTTATGCAAGTGTGTTGATTAATATTATTATGGAAAGTATTGTTTATATGTATTCCCGTGTTCTAACATTTAGGATATGTGGAAGTGTGAACTTTGAGGACAAAGTTCTTTTAAGGGGGGTAGATTGAAATACCCCAAACCTTAGTATATTGTTTAAACACCTAAATATGGTATATTAAGACTAAAAAGAGTCTTAGAAACATTAGTAAACAATAACAAAAGAAACACAAAAATGTGCTTTAAGGTCAATAAAGGCCAAAAATGTGCTCTAAGCTTGGGATAAGCTTGGTTAAGACCTAATGAACTTACCAAGACCTTATTTATATACTAATTAACATATTAAACCAATTAGCAAAGAAAACCAAGCTTGAAAACAAGTTAAAACACAAAATGTGCTTTAAGTAGTCTTAAAGCACATTTTTGAAAATTGTCTTGTAAATGAGTTTTGAATGGCTAAATGTCCATCATTACTCTTTAATTAACATGTGTACTATATAGTATCACATTTGGAAGTCTATATCAATGGGAAATCAAAATTTTCACTTCTATGTGCCTTGTTTTTATGAATAGTGATTTTAATAAGCTATTTTGTAACATATGTTTGTATAAGTAATTAAATTGACAAATAAAGACTATAATACCCCTAAGTACTATTGGGGGCCGGTTTTCTTAAGGGTGGTGACTCACCACTCTCTTGTTAACATATTAAGTAAATAAAGATAACTAATTAAAGTACTTTTTACTTTAAAACTACAAATATCTTCAAAAAGTAAGTTAACCTTCATTTCTCCTTCTTCCTTGTATTCACACGGTTCCATGCTCTCTTCAACCTCTCTTCTTCATTCTCTTCCACGGTAATACCACACCACCACCATTAAACCTCATCTTTGATCTCTTGTTATTTCTAGCTCACTTAACCAAATCAAAAACAAACACCACCATTCTCTTAGTCTCATCAAGCTCTTCATTCCTATCTTCTCAAAACTTCAAGACCACCATTTCGGTGCCATGGAGTTCCACCATTGAAGGAGCTTGAGCTTGTATTTCTACATATTATTACTCTCCTTTGCTTCTAGGTAAGGAATCTCAAAGAAAAATCATGTTTCCTCCATGTTTTTACCTTGACCAAAATGCCCATTAATGGTGCTCTTTGTGTGACTTTGTTCTAGCTTCATTCCAACCTTTCATGGACTAGGTGAAGTCCTCTCTTGATATATATTCAAACTCTCTTCAAAGACCAAGGTAAAACAACTACATTAATGTTTTTGAAATAATGTAAACCTAGGGTTTACAATGAGATGAAGCTTAAAGCTTGAATACTTATTATGTTATTTATATAATGTTTAGTAGTTGACAAGGAATCAAATACCTTACCGGTTTTATAAGGAAACAAGGAAGAAGTTTGTGTGGAAAAGAGGTAAATATGCTAACCTAATGTGGTTTAAAGTCTTAGGAGAAATGATCTTGTATTGCTTATGAAAATGATCTAAGGAGCCAATGGGAAGTGACTTAGAAGAATGCTCTTAAGAGCTTAGTAAAAGGCATATGTGTTGTTGAGTGTATTTGCAGGTCAAAGGCAAATATATTGTGGAAATTCAGTGTTTATGATTTATGCATCTTAAGGGCCTAAGAGCCATGTTATTTAAGGGCCTAAGTGCCATGCAATTTAAATTATGCACTATATTGTGATGTAGTGCTAAATGTGTGAAGTTTGCGTATAAAGATGTGTTTAATGGATTTTGGTGTTCATGGTTGTTTGATGGTGAAGACAATGTGTCTTGGATTAGTAATGTTCTAGGAGAACCTATGTCGAAATTTAGGTAATAAACAAGAAGTTCTAAGGGTTAAAATGAGTTTGGCAAGTTAAGAGATGTTTAGAATGGTTAAATGTTTGACTAGTGGGAGGAACATGCATTAAGGTGTTTTAAGGTGTGAGAAGGGCTTAGGCAATGTTCTAGAGGTTTTATATTGCAAAAGAATGTTTGGGATACACCAAAGTCATTTGGACTTGTGTTAGGATTTAGGTAAACTTTGGTGAACAAGGAGAAAGTGTAAACTTGAAAAAGGATTTCAAGAATGACATAAGGATTTAGTTGTGAGAATAGATGCTTGAGAGATGATGTTGTAGTGGTGAGGAAACATTATTGGCATAGTGGTTATCATAGGTATGGAACACCACTTAGAAACCTAAGGAGAATATCATAAGTGTTAGGAATTTCGGTATGAAATGAGTAAGTGTTTAAGGAAATAGAAAATGAGTTTTATTGATGTTGTATGAGGGTGCGAGTGTACCAAATGATGTTAGGAAACATTATGAGGCTTTAGGAGAAGTTTGGTGAAATTGGTTAAGTGTTTAAATGCTTAGAAAATGAGTGTTTTGCCTTGTCCGAACATCCGTCCGGACATGGATGTTCGGACAGGCCTATTGCGTAGAAACTTTCAGAGTCTCGACTTGTGTCCGACCTTGGGAAGTCCGGACGTACCTGCTTCTTCTTTTCAATTTCATCTCGACCCTTGTCCAAACTTCCGAAGTCCGGACACAAGTTCGGACAGGCGTCTGTATTCAGTTTTGAGTCTCGACTTGTGTCCGAACTTGGGAAGTCCGGACACAAGTTCGGACAGGCCACTGTATGGACCAAAAACCTTGTTTTAAGGAAGAAAACAATGTCTAAAAATGGTGATTAGTTAGTAATGATGATATGAGGTTAATTAAGACATGTCAGGAGTGTTATAATGGCAATTAAAATGGTGAAGAGTTATAACAAGTGTGAAAATAAAATAAACTAGATATGTGAAGTAACAAGTTATCAGTGGACTAGTGTGTTAATTAACCGACGTTACTAATGTGTTTAGGATTCTCTCAAGGTGGAAACAAATCAAAGCAAGGACCAAGGTATGGTTTTCTTGCAGTCTGTTGCCTACCGGATTACACCGGCTTGTGTGTTGTATGTTTTTCTGTGTGTTTATGACGTTATAAGATTTAAACATGTAATGAGTTTACAGTTGTTCATATTATTGTGATGTTATGATGTGACTCATTTCCCTTGTGTGTGTCTAATGTGACTTACCACCTGTTGTGTATTGGATGTTAAGTTCCACCATGAACTTCTAACATGTGCTAATTGGGAAGTGAGGAATCCGGTTGTCCGGTCATGCATGTAAGTTAAGAGTAGATATCTGAATCAGATTCGACTCTTATGTTGTTAAGATTGTTCTCCTTAAATTGGCGTTCGATCTCCCGCTAGCTTCCTCCAAAGCTTACCTATTCTGACTTATGATCGGTTTAGTGGGAACATGTGTTTGTGTGGTGTGTTCGGGTCACTATATCCAAACCATCTGTGACTTAAGTTACTCGTTCAAATAACAGGACGGTAATGAGTGTGTATAACGAGCTCAACCTGAGGGTGAACCATTCTCTAGGCTCTTATGTTGTTTTAACCTTCTTGGTTTGTTGTTGTGGAATGAATATCCACTGTGTATGTGATGTTGTGCTATGCACTATTGATGCTATGCCACATATTATGTTATGTTATGTTATGTATAAAATGAATGCCATGTTATCATGACAATTAGTTGCGCGTATCCCGGTAGCCGATGGGCTACGCGTTAACCATACCAGCCAAGGGTTGCTGACCCCCTCGGGGGCTCCATATTTTTACTGCAGGATGAGGATCGAGGAAGCAGAGTGGCTGTAGGATCTAGGCTGCAGTTGTATTTTGGTTTATTTTGGATGTTGAGCCCGGGATGCGCCTGTGCTCCCGTGGCATTATATTTTGATTCCGTTGAAATTACTATGGCGGTATATTGACAGTTTACAGTGAAAGAATGTAAGTAATACTCGGTATTGTATGTGATGTATTTATGGTTTAGTCTTATGCTCGGGAGTCTGATCATCAGACCGGTACACTTGTATTTATTCTGCCTTGTCAACCGTGGGTGGTTGACGGCGTTGTAGTACCGAAGCGTTTAGTTATTGTTTAGTTATTTATTTCCGCTGCGATTTCATTAATTGTGAAGTTCGATGTAGGGGTGTTACATTAATAGTATAGTTGGCTAGTGTAAAAATGTCAAAACCGTCCGTCTCGAGTTTAAGCTCTGTTAAGGGCCGATTTAATATTTTTGTTAATCGAATTTCTTCTTCGTTAGTCAAACCGGATCCAATTTTGGTCATCTGAAAGCAGCCCACCAAAAAAAGCCCACTCCAAGGCCTCCTTTGACTCATAGTTAAGCCCTTTCCTAACAAAAACCCTAGGTGTCTTCTGTTCTCAGGCTCCTCATATGAAACATAGAATGAAAACCCTACGGTAGCATCACTAGAGGGCAGCCGTCTCCTTCTTCGATCTTGGTCTCCCTCTCCATCGAACAAAAAAACCTGATGAATATCCTTCCCCTCCCACTCCGACATCACCCTCATGCTCTCTGTTACTCCCGGTCGAACTCTTTCTCTCTCAATCGCTCATTCCTCTTTGTCTTCTTCGATGAAACTACTATATCCCGGTCTTCCTTCTTCAAAAACCCTGACTAGGTGCAACCGTGCAGACCATGTCTTCTTTTGAGAGAAAATGACGCCGTCAATGTGAGTCGATGAAGGTTATCTCCGGCCTTGCGATTTCGTCATCGACAACGCCATTGCTCTATTCGTGGCCGTCGAACTCCTCACCCCATCTCTGCGACTGATTCTCTCGATTCTGGTAACCAATGGGTACCGACAGCCACCACCACATTCTTCTCCATGTCAATCATCTCTTTCAAAAAAGAAAACTAGCGAATGAACTGCTCCCTCCTCCTCGATTTCTCTTCACCATCGGAAACACTTCAACCCAACTGGCGAACGAGCGGCACACGTGCTCTATGCCTTCTTCCATCTCTTCACTCACGGCGATTTGCATTCAAAACCAGCGAACAAGAGACATCAATGCTCTGTCCTTCATTCTCTTCGATTTCGGCACGACAAATCCGTCAGGCCCTAGGGTTTGACGGCCCTCCCTGTGAGCACGATGATATACTCGTGCTAATTCCATTCATGAATTCTGATGTGGCTTGAGTATAGTTATTCCTCCTTCATTTACTCCACTGATCGGTCGCCATATTTTTATCAGTACACTGGTACATATCATCTTGCTGCTGTTGATGCATACTCTTAGCTATTTTTAGTTCAAGACTTTGTTGATATTGCTCTGTTTGCAATCCTGAGCGATTTCACTCCTGACGATATCATATAGATGTTTCGTTCTATGTACATTTGTTGTGAGTTTTGTCTCATATGATGCTTTCTTTGTCTGTGCCATCCTAAAATGATTCGAGATTGAAGATTCATGTCTAAGGTAGTTCATGGTTGCATTTGAATCGGATACATGTTGCTATTCAACTTTTTCGTTCCTCTCCTCGGGCCTGAGTTAGAGGAACTTCAAACTACCCATTTGGTTTTGATTTTGGCTTAAAGTATCTAGAGCCCCCTCTTCCTTGGTGTTTCATATGATCTGCCGGCTCACTAGTTATTTGGTATAGGTCCAATTTACAGGTTCATATGGGAGATTTGGACTCGAGGTTTGTATTCTTGGAGCCTCGGAATGATTACCTTGTGAGCAGTTCATTCTAAATCTAACTTTAATCTGATTTCAGTGATTTTACTACCCATTCGTGTTGGTTACTTGGTTCGATGTGCTCATCACACATATCTCTTCACTTGACCGAGGTGTACACTTCCTTGACAGCTTGGATTAGACTCGGTGTGGCTTGTCGATTGGGTTTGTGGGCCATTTGGTTTCATGACCTCCTCATTGGTTTGGAAATTCTTCTCTTGACTATAATTGTTAATTAGCCCCTTGCGCAACACATTTTAGGTTTGGGAATTCCATTTGACAGCTCTTATCATTTAATCTGTTAATTGTCAATAAATTTTGCCCAGCTCTTTGGTGGTATAGATGTGGTCCTAGTAATGTCCGATTCTTTGTTGGGCTAACCGACTTTGTTTAGTCTGATGTTCAGTTTTGCTGTTGGGCCTCGATAATTTGTCAGTATACTGATTTGGCTCTCCCCTTCTTTTCCGGCTTTTTAGAGATGTGGGACCCATATGTTCTCTTCGATTGAATCATCAAATTTAAATCATGGACTTCTGGCCCTTTTGTGTTTCTATAGGTTTTGGCACATTATTGTACCTGTTTCTTTTGTCGGTTGGCCTATCTGGTGACGTAAACTTACGGATGGTAATTTTTGGGCCTTGTACCCAAATCGGTTATGGGCGTATTGAAGCAACCCGGTGGTTGGGTATTGGTGTTCATTCAGTCCCCGCACGATTCGCCTAATTTCATTCGCTACTTACAACTTGATATCTTGTTTTGATGGAGGTACATATATTCAATTGAACAAGGCTGCACTTGCTTGACATGGGATGCAGTTACTTGACTTGGAGCTTGACATTGGATCACATAAATCGACGGTACGAATACGCTTGGGGCTTGATACCCCTTCATAGGGTTTGGAAATTCTCTCTTTCAATCTTTCTTTATTTGCCTTTGATAGCTAATTGCTCCTTGCGCTTTGATATGGGTTTGGAAATTGTTTGAGACTTGCATAACTTGTCCATTTGTGTTTTAGATAAGAACATGAATTGAGTGATAGTTGCCCGAATGTTACAATTGTTTAGATAAATCACTCTTTGGCTGGACGGTCCTTATTAATTTTTCATCCTAGAAGGAAATGATATAAACCCTCCTAGGTATGATCCCACATGACTCACAACTCTACCCCTTTGATACTACACTTCAGTTGAGTCATAATCTAAGATGATGAATTAATTTGAGTAGCAACCCCAATGCTTGGTTTATCTTACAATCCTTAATGTTTGTTGGCAGCTTGAAACTCTTTTCTATGTTCTCGGTTGGGGTGTGGGAGATGATTAGATTGCCCCTTTCCTCCCAATTGAGAGGGGCTGTATGATCCCATTGCACACATCCCAACCCCTTTATATTTCATTACTAATTGTCTTGTGTCCTTTTGGTTGTGTTCTATGGCATGTACATATTGCTTGAGGAACGGGAAACAGCTCTAAGACTAAGGAACGAGACTGAGGGCTTGGACTATCGGGGTCTTCACTTCAAACACGAGTAACGGTCTGTGCACTTCTTGCTGATCCTATCAGCTCAAGTGAGGCGGCGTCGATACGACCCCCCATAGCAGCTTTAGATTTAAAGTTCTTATTTGTATTTGTGTCAATTCTCATTCTTATGACTTCTTCCCATGACCTTTGCGTTATTCTCTCTTGCAACCAACCTTTGATGGACTATTGAAGGATAATAAATAGCATAAGACTAATAATTGCTTAGCAACCCATACATTAGGACTCACCTTGTTACTTTTTGAGAGTTTTAGATTTGAATAATTATGATTTGCCACCTAGATAGCTTTCAAATTTTCATCCCATGTATACATCACTTGAATAACTGTGAACATATTTGTTTATTCAGTCTGTTATTATTATTTGATCTGATTAATCGCCATGTCTTTAGTGATTTTGATATGATTGTCTCTGTGTTATATGTGTATATATTATATATCCACCTCATTGCAAATTTGTTTCATTTCATTGTACAAAACTTTACTATCTAAGCCCTAGTTATGCCCTTAGGTCCAAACTATTAGGATAGTGGGAGTCCCTTGGCACTTAGGGGGTCATATGTCCTTCTTGGTCAAGGTGACACCCTAAACCTTAAAACACACATCTAAAATTATGTATATAAAAAAATGAAGAGCAATTCATTTCAAAAGTCTCAAGTCCAAATCAACCATCTTTGGCCCAAAACAAACCCGGGCCCATTTTCAACTTCAGCCCAATTCAAGAAACCCACTTCAGGCCACAAATCAAAAAGCCCAATTCAACTCAATTCAATTCAATTTGATTTCAATTCAACCCAACTCACTTCAGTTCAGTCTAATTCATTTCAATTCGAAATCACTTCAATTTCATTTCAGTTCAATTCCCATTTAACTCCACTTCAATCTCAATCTCCATTCAATTCCATTTCAATTCAAATTCTCAATTCCAATTCAATTTCATTCTAACTTTAATTCAATTCAAAACTTCATTCAATTGCAATTCCATTCAAATTCAATTTCAATCAATCCCAATTCCGATTCAAATTCAATTTCAATCAATCCCAATGCTAATCCAAATTCAATCCACATCCCAATTCTGATTCAAATTCAATCCAATTCCAATTCATTCCCAATTCAATTCATAAATACACTTCACTTCCAAGTCAAAAATTCATTTCAATCCTAAATAGTTTCAAACTTCATAAATCCCAAGTTCCAACTTCATAAACTTCAAAGTCTCAAAATACCCCAAACTTCGATTATCTCATGGACTCAAATCATCTCCAAAATCTCAATTTTCCCCACATTCGAATGTCTCACAGACCCGAGCGTCTCACAGACTTTGTTATCCCAATGCTTTGAATGTCTCACAGACCTGAGCGTCTCACAGACCCGAGTGTCTCACAGACCCGAGCGTCTCACAGACTTTGACATCTCAAGGTTTCAAACGTCCCATAGACCCGAGCGTCTCACATACTTTAGTGTCTCACAAACCCGAAACTTCAAACATATCAAAATCTCCAAAAAAACCCAAAAACAATCGTGAACTACGTAAGGTCTGATCTCAACAGAGAGTTGAGTACGTAGGCAGCCTATCCAGGGTGCGACCCCACTCCAAATAAAAACCCTTTTCCCATACTAAGGTTTTCTCCATACCTCTCGAAACACTCAAACTTCTTCTTCGGCTCCCACAAACTTCAAACCATCTGACTCCAAATCTTGTCTTTTCTCTCAACCTCGGATGTTTCCCAAATCCTCATTCTATACTCATTCGAATTCATCAATTCTTCTTCTTAGCGCTAGCTTGGCAGAAAGGCTCGCCTCATCCACTCGTTTTCTCTCCTTCCGTCCTAATCCTATCCTTGGCTCTGAAATGAATCTCTCTAAAAAGGTTTTGAAAGAAGGAAATCCCGATAATCGGAGGCCGAGGTTTCCTCGGGCACCAATCCGAAGTCGTGGTCGTTGCCACTTCTAAGGGGTGTAACCAGTGCGAACCACAATAGAATCTCTGAAATGACCAGATAAGTCCTATCCATAGGCAACAATTTTAGAGTCAATCTACGGTTCTTAGAACCCTTCTTTTCTTCCTTCCTAGTTATCATAGGTCAAACTAGGTGGCAACTCTAGTCAATTCCGCCCTAACGGCATAAGTCCGCGTGGAGCCCATCGAGAGCGGGTGTAGTGCACACTTGCACTCCCCTTTATGCTTTCTGGGAAAGACGGATGATTTAGTAGGTATTTGAGGGATGCCATGAATAACGGGTTTTCACCCTCCACAGAATGGCAGTTTCTAGGATCTAGGCTTTCTAGTCTGACCATATTTTTAGATAGACCCCCCTCATACCGAAAAATCACCCTCCACAGAATGGCGACTCTGTTGGGGAAAACTTGAGTAAGTTTTTCTCAAAACTCAAGGAAGACTGAACTCTATTGAAAATTGTCGGGACTTCCCCACTTCTTTCAAAACCTTCAAGAGATTCTTTTCAAAGCCTTTAGGATTATTCTACTCCACATTTAAAGTGTGTATCTGATGAGGACAGATAGGACTTGATAGATCCTCAACAAACATTACAACAATTGGGTTAATGATTAGCTCACGATTAGAAAGAGACACTTAGGATTGAATGAAGCTAACTTCCCTTTAGGTTAATAAACAACCAAATTGGAATTATCACCTTCAAGACAAACATTTAGTAAATAGGTTGGTGCTAACTTCTCTACTTTACTTATATGTTGCATGATTGTAGGTGCATTGGTTGGGTAGCTTAGGATATGCATTCCTCTGTGTCACCCGCTATATTCATGAGTCACGGGATGCCGATCAGTCCATGATTGATTCCCCATGAGTCGGGTCATTCATTTGAATGGTTATACCCACGGGGCGAGATGGTTATCGACCTACGCCTTGATACTCATGATCCAAATATATCCTTCATTATCCGAGTCTAAGCCAGCATATAGTGAACCATGAGCCTTCAGTGTCCAGCCAGCCTGATCCGGTGTCTAGGACGGGTTTTTGCGGAGTCACCCCTTGTATGCCGCCTGTCTGACCACCCTTCTGCCTTACCCTGAAGATTGCATGGGCTCACTTCTCCATTGTTCCTCTACACCACGGGTGTCTTTAAAGCCCAATGTCACGCTACAAATCCATATGTTATACACAAAATTTTGACCCCCCCTGGTTAGGGTCTACAAGGTTTTGGTGTTGTGAGGGGCATTTAATCGAGTAATGAGGGATTCTGGCTCGATCGGCGCATCCAGGGCATGAGGAGCAGTTTCGTCATTGTTAGGGGCGGTTTCGTAATTTTTAAGGCTCCTGAGACCTCCTATAGGCTTTCTCTCTCCTCCAAAAGATGCCCAAATCAGCTTGAAATGCTTTGATATTTTAACCCATGATAGAGGATGACATTCTAAGCATAATGGCATTGGAATTTTGATTTTTGAATTAACAATAATTTCTAGCAATTTCTGACTGAATCTCACGAGAAATTCAATTTTAAAATATTCCAACATTAAAAAATCCGATTCCACTTTAGAAAATTCATAATTGTCATCCTTGACATGTGGTTAAAATTTCACAGCAAAATTCCTTGGGAAGTCACTTAATTAAAATATCAAAAATCTTACTTTTACTAGATTTTCTTTATCTTTAAGAAAGTCTATATAAAGGATATGTTTTTTTGATAAAATCGGAATCTCATATGCTCAAGAACCATAGGAAGACAGAAGCCACAACCTCCTCTCTCTCTCTCACATTTTCCAACAACCCGGCCACCCGAATCATACCGAAAATCCCCAGAAATTACCATCTAAACACGTTTTCCAATCCCCAAGCACCAATAATCATCAAAACCCCACAAAAACATCACCAAAATGTGAAGAAGAGCAAGAACAAACCAACCACCAGAAGCTCGGTTTGAAAACCTATCGGGTCTGCCACAAACGGAGCACTCTACGAATCCCGGTGTGAAGAATCGTTGTGAACTCGAAGGTAAAACAGGTAGAAATTCAACTTTCCTAACTCTCCACGACATTATCAGTCTTGCCTCAAAATTTGGGCTTAAACTAACTCTTTTTTGCTTATGTATCGCTAATTGTTTTAGCTACTGCTTGTTACTTGGTTTGCTAAGTTTCGTATTAATTTTGATGTCAAATTGAGTTCTTTTAGTTACTAACGTGTTTAAAATCTTTCAGGCTACACACCCATAAAATTTGAGCTCAAAACACCCTCGGGAACCATCGAAAACCCACTGTCTGTGGGTTGTCCGTGACCTCGGACTCATTGTCCGGGACCACAGACGGGTTGTCCGTGACCACGGACACCCACAGACGGTGGCGGGATTTTGTATTTTTCAATTTTTCAAATTTTAGGGTTTCTATCAGTACATGTCCAGGCCCGGACACCCCGTCCGTGGCCCCGGACTTTTCAAGTTTGCGTTTTTATTTTAATTCTGTTTTCGAAATCACTTAATTCAACTGGGGTCCGTGGTCTCGGACATTAGGTCCGTGGCCACGGACGTAATTAAAATTCGACCTAATTCTGCCTCCGAAACCCTAGTTTAGGTAACTTCTAATTTCACTTTAATTTTCTGTCAAAAAACGTCAAAAAATAAAAAAAAAACAGAAGCACGCACGTAGGTTAAAAAACAACTTTGTAGAAAGCCGTAATAAACCGAGTAGAGGAAAAATGACCTAGGAAGGGTAATGAAAGTAATTTGAACCCTAATTAAGTCGAATATCAAGCCCCCAAACCCAAACTCTCCTTTCCTAATTTGATCTAGGTTAAAATTAGGTGGCGACTCATAATAGGTTCCAGTGAGCTAGCTTAGGCTTTAATAATTATGGTTATATGACTTAGTTATTAAACTTAGGTTATAAGTGGACCTAAAACCCCATTAGATCCTAATCAACTTTAATCAACATAGGATAGGGTTTAAAATCGAGGCTCACAGACTGGCGATTCTGCTGGGGACAACTTCTTAATATTAACTTGTTTAATTTTAAGAATGAGGGCTTAACTCGAAAATTGTTTAATTATGGCTTTATTACTTTGTTTGTCTACTTTTGTGCGCACTTTAATTTTCTGCACCTTTGCATCATATGAGAGCGAGGGTCCACACAAACTGATTTCACCCCGGGACCCGTTTTAGGGTCCCCTGTCAGGGACTCACACCTTTTAGGTGATGTGAATAAGCGGGGAAAAGAGGAGGATGTCGTCTAACCACATCCCCTTAATACATGGGCTTTAGCCCCAAGCGTTTTCCTGGCAGTACCCTTACCTAGCCCATTGTTTGGTCAGTCAAAGACCCGACCATAGACGCACACCTTCAGGTGATGTGGAAAAGGTGGGGAAGCCCAAAGAGAATAGCGTGCAAGCCCTATTCCTTTGTGGTAACCTGGGCCCACGCCCCAAGCACCTCTCTAGATCGATCCATACCCTGTTTGATTTAAGCGTCTAGTGAAGACATGTTGAATTTGTCTAGGCCTTGTTTGCTTGTATGATCGGTCCACAACCCAGCCTAGAACTTGATAGGAGTTTCCCCTACATCAACTTAGCCCAACCCGAATTGGCAGCTCTATTGTTTGCGGCCCAGAGGCCCTGTTTGATTTAATATGTGAGTCATTTGGGCTTCGGCCCAAAATTTTTGACTTAGGTGGTTCTCTCTTTCGGCCCAATTTGAATTATCAATTTAGTTCTAGGCCCATGAAAAACAAATCCACCTAAAGCAATCCATAAAAATCCATCAGTCCTTTCCATTTCAAGGCCCATTCTAGTCCAGGAAGACTTTTCACTCGGGTTTTGACCCACGATGCTAGACATGGGTATCTTTTCAGACCCAATCATAATTACTCTGCCCAAATTCTGATTCACATCCAGAACATGGTTTAGAAATCACTTCGGCCCATGCGCTTTACTTCTAACCCAAACACATTCTGGCCCAAGCGCCCAATTCTTAGAACATTCCGGCTCAAAAGCCACATTCTTCAAACATTTCAGCCTAGGCACCAGTTCACAGCTCATGAATCATTCCGGCCCATGTGCCTCTCTTCCAACTCATTTCGGGCCTCAGTGCCAACCCACAATCTTCAAAACATTCCAGCTCATATGCTTTTCTTGCAGCGCAAACAAGTTTTAGCCTAAAACTTCTTTGTGGCCCAGAATTTTAGCTCAGGTCACTTTTGTTTTCCAACAGATAAGCCCAAATCTCAAGTATGGCAGAGGGAGGAAATCCAATCAACATGGATGCCCAGTTAGCCGAAGAATTCAATGGGATGCTGAAAAAGGTTGAGCGCATGGAGAAGGCCAACAAGCCAGCCGGTTTTGACTACTTTTCCACTGGATTATATACCAAGGTTGATCTCCCTCCAAAGTTGAAATTGTCAACACTTCCTCTATACAAAGGTTCCTCCGACCCACAACTTCATTTGGCAATGTTCGATAGGGAAATGTCCATCATTTCGCTAAACGACATGCAGAAAGCCAAGGTATTTGCTCACTATCTTGATGAGACCCCTCAGCATTGGTACATAACTCAAATGATAAATACCAAGACCTATGAGGAGGTATGTGAAGCTTTTCTGCATCATTTTGAGTGCGCTAGAAGTTTTGGAGTCACCAGGGCTGATCTTGCAAGCACACAACAAACAGAAGGTGAATCAATGTCTGATTTTGTTAAGCGTTGGAGGATGAAGGCAGCCGCAATGCTCACACAGATGGACGAGCAAGAGCAAATCTGAATGGTAATTAAAAATATGCAGAAGCAATACAGTGATGAGATGAAATTCACGTACTTTCCTAGCTTCAACATGCTGATGGGACAAGTTGATGTCCTAGAAGAAATGATTCACAAAGGGGAGTTAAAACTTGGGAACTCAAAAAACACCAGGAATGGCTCGAGGACAGCAGCCTGTATCCAAAGCGGCACCTGAAAGAGAACTAGGCAGCATGAGGTAAACACCGTTCGGCAGATAAAAGGACCAAGACAAATCGTTGGGGCAATGGAATCATCCCGAAAGAGCTCCCGTCAGAGAGAGTTCACAAACATCGGTCAACCATTGAGCTAGGCTTTTAAAACTTCAGGAATGAAACATGCTGCAACCTCTCACCCCTCAACAAAGAGACCCTCAAAAAGGTAGGAATCTGAACCAGTATTGTCAGTATCACCAGCTTCCCGGTCATGACACCGACAACTGCAAAATTCTGAAGCAGCACATCCAAGATCTTATCAATCAAGGTTTTCAACTCCCCGAGTAGGGATCCCATGTCAAGCACCATCGGAGACTGCTACCTTCAAGTGTTTTCCCCGATTTCTTCTCTTTACTAGTCATTTTTATGTTTTTCCAACGTTTGTAGTAGTTAGTTTCCTTTATCATTTTCGGTAGTTCTCTGAGTCTGTAATTTCCAACATTATCTCATGATTCATAAATACAATCATAGTTCCATTTTCACAATTCCTGTACAAACCATTTTTCATTCATAGAAAAAAAAAAAAACAAAAATGTTTTTCAAGGAAAGGGATCACGGGGTAATCATTTCCCGACTATGAAACAGAACGATTTATCTCTTGTTTCTAAAAGTTGAACATGCCACGCTAAACATCACAACTCACCCCAAAACATCCAAAACAACCCGTGAAGCGGTTCCAAATCTGCATCTTTTAAATTGTTGTCATAAACCCCAAATCAATGCTGGGGGCAATCTGAGTTGAAGTTCGTCATCTTTCATCTTTCGTTTAAATGTGTGAACGAGTTTCGGAGTGAAAATCTCGTGAGAGTGTCTTGAGTGGTAAAACCATGAGTGAACGAGCGTGTCATTTTTACACGACTCCGGTGAGTCCACATTCAAAGGTAAGGTAAACGGCATAACTCCGACCGAAGGAGACCGATAATTGTAAATTTACTCTTAGACCTGCGAAAAGTAACAAAGAGTGGATACACAACTATCAGGAATGACGAAGCACCTAGGTACAGCACCACATAGCAAAAAGCTTGAGAACCCTGACATTAAACCCTAGGCACCCCCACTGAGCCTTTCATATATCCCTTTTCGATATTATGAACTCCACAAAATAACCCAACCAATGATGAATGTTCGACCCGGTGACCAAAAGAAGCGATGAGCCAAACTCTCAGATAACAATCTAATTAGTCCAAAGAAGCGATGCCGCTATCAGCATGACGAAGCGATCTGTAAATGGTCCAAGAGTGACACAGGATCCAAAGAGCTCACGTCAAAACAGCTCTCGAAGCCCAAAACCGGGAAACACAAGAACCCCGAAGGCACAGTCAAGAAAGGATAAAACAAAGAGGCAAACCCGAAATGCCTTGAGGAAATCCGAAGGACAAAAAAATGAGAAATGGTGAAAAGGACGACTTCAAAAGTTCAAGTCCAGAAGCTCAAAAACCATGTCAACAAGAAGCAGCTAGACGACTTCAAGAGAAGGAAGATGATTCCGAGAGAAGACATAAAGTGCAGCTTTGGTCACCCCTTTAAGCTCCACATACCTCAAACATCCCTCCATGGTCCCGTTGTCTTTCATCACACCCCATGGCCATGTTATAAGCCTCAAAGACTTCTGACTTGGTAGTTGTGTATCCAATCACGTGAAAGTAACAGATCGAATGCGTAAATTCATCAAATATCAAATTCAATGGTCTAGAAGTTGTGACCGTAAGTGAGAAACGAGTGTAAACACCAAACACGTCGAGTGTAGGTTAAGAGGCACCAAATCAGAACATAAGCCTTGACCCTGTGAGGACGAGACCCGTTCGCACGTTTAATCAAAGAAAATACTGGGGGCAATCGATCGTCGCGACCGGTTGCCATGAACTCTAGCTCAGATTGTCCTAAGGAAAAATACTAGGGGCAATTGTTGGTTTCAACAATTGCCATGACAACACCAATTGAACCCAAAGCTTAAGCACCACCATCCCACCACAGGCACACATAAGCCCTTACCTCCACATCATGCCACACAGGCCCACATATGCCCTTACCTCCACATCATGCCACACGGGCCCACATATGCCCTTACCTCCACATCATACCACACAGGCCCACATAAGCCTTCACCTCCACATAAATTCCATGGCCCGTCATAAGCCCTACCACCACTGAAAGAGCCCCGCAAACAAAAAAAACTATACTCCCACCAGCGGCACGTTCATCTTCTAAGAAACAAAGTGCAAGTCTGAAATCTTTAGTCAGGAAACGATAATTTCACTTTCCATTTCAGTAGAAAGAATTTCCTTTAAACATTGCCATATTTGGCACCTTTTTCAGCAATTTCTTGTCCTGCACGATTTTCCTTCAAACACTTCAGTTTCACAAAACCTACATCATCGCCATGTTTGGCATATTCCTAGCAATTTCTTGCTTTGAACAAATCTTTTTCATAGCCATGTTTGGCATATTTCTAGCAATTTCTTGCTTTCGACAAATCTGCATTATCGCCATGTTTTGGCACATTCCTAGCAATTTCTTGCTTTCCACAAATCTGCATCATCGCCATGTTTGGCATATTCCTAGCAATTTCTTGCTTTCGACAAATCTGCATCATCGCCATGTTTGGCGTATTCCTAGCAATTTCTTGCTTTGGACAAATCTTTTTCATAGCCATGTTTGGTATATCTTCTAGTTATTTCTTGCTTTGGACAATTTTCACACCTCATAATTGCCACGTTTGGCACTTTCGTAATTAGCTCTTATCATATGTGAGAATCCAATCAAACCTCAGGTTCCCGACACCTTATAATGCTCGGCGTATTCCAATCAAACTCCAGGTTCCCGACACCTTATAATGCTTGGCGTAATCCATTCAACTTCAGGTTCCCGACACCTTATAATGCTCGGCGTATTCCAATCAAACCTCAGGTTCCCGACACCTTATAATGCTCGGCGTATTCCAATCAAACTCCAGGTTCCCGACACCTTATAATGCTCGGCGTAATCCATTCAACCCCAAGTTCCCGACACCTTATAATGCTCGGCGTAATCCATTCAATTTCAGGTTCCCGATACCTTATAATGCTCGGCATAATCCATTCAACTTCAGGTTCCCGACACCTTATAATGCTCGGTGTAATCCATTGCTTCAGGTTCCCGACACCTAATAATGCTTGGCGTATTTCATTCAACCTCAGGTTCCCGACACCTTATAATGCTCGGCGTATTACATTTAATTTTAGGTTCCCGACACCTTAGATGCTCGGTCTAGATTATTCACTCTTAGTTCAGTCCACTTTCCACATTTTAGGTAGTCAACGCCTTAGAATCGCTTGACATGTACTTCATCATTTAAGTAGTCAACGCCTTAGAATCGCTTGACATTTATTTCATCATTTTGTTTTTAGGTAGTCAATGCCTTAGATTAGCTTGACATCATTTTCATCTTTTTAGGTAGTCAGCGCCTTAGAATAGCTCGACAGCATATCATCATTTCAGGTAGTTGGCGCCTTCGAATAGTTCAACAACATCTCCTTCCTCTTTAGGTAGTCAGCACCTTCAAATAGCTCGACACAACCCGCTAGATTTCAAGCGGCATGCAGGGTCTTTTAAGGTCCGAAATTTTGGGGTATCACTCAAGCATCAACCAGACTTTTCACATCCATTACAAAGTCCAGTTAACGGGGGGCAATCTGTTATACCCAAAATTTTGACCCCCTTGGTTAGGGTCTACAAGGTTTTGGGGTTATGAGGGGCATTTAATTGAGTAATGAGGGATTCCGGCTCGATCGGCGCATCCCAGGGCATGAGGAGCAATTTCGTCATTGTCAGGGGCGTTTTCGTAATTTTTAAGGCTCCTGAGACCTCCTATAGGCTTTCTCTCTCCTCCGAAAGATGCCCAAATCAGCTTGAAATGCTTTGATATATTAACCCATGATAGAGGATGACATTCTAAGCATAATGGCGTTCGAATTTTGATTTTTCAAATTTCCAATAATTTTCTAGCAATTTCTGACTTAATCTGACGAGAAATTCAATTTTAAAATATTCCAACATTTAAAAAATCCGATTCCACTTCAAAAAATTCATAATTGTCATCCTTGACATGTGGTTAAAATTTCACAGCAAAATTCCTTTGGGAAGTCACTTAATTAAAATATCAAAAAATCTTACTTTTACTAGATTTTCTTTATCTTTAAGAAAGTCTATATAAAGGATAGGTTTTTTTGATAAAACCGGAATCTCATATGCTCAAGAACCCTAGGAAGACAGAAGCCACCCTCCTCTCTCTCTCTCTCACGTTTTCCAACACCCGGCCACCCGAATCATACCGAAAATCCCCCGAAATCACCATCTAAACACGTTTTCCAATCCCGAAAGCACCAATAATCATCAAACCCCCACAAAAACATCACCAAAACGTGAAGAAGAGCAAGAACAACCAACCACCAGAAGCTCGGTTCGAAAACCTTTCGGGTCTGCCACAAACGGAGCACTCTACGAATCCCAGTGTGAAGAATCGTTGTGAACCCGAAGGTAAAACAGGTAGAAAGTCCACTTTCCTAACTCTCCACGGCATTATCAGTCTTGCCTCAAAATTTGGGCTTAAACTAACTCTTTTTCGCTTCTGTATCGCTAATTGTTTTAGCTACTGCCTTGTTACTTGTTTGCTAAGTTTCGTATTAATTTTGATGTCAAATTGAGTTCTTTCAGTTACTAACGTGTTTAAAATCTTTCAGGCTACACACACATACAATTTGAGCTCAAACACCCTCGGGAACCATCGAAAACCCACTGTCTGTGGGTTGTCCGTGACCACGGACACCCACGGATGGTGGCGGGATTTTGTATTTTTCAAATTTTAGGGTTTCTGTCAGTACATGTCCGGGCCCACGGACACCCCGTCCGTGGCCCCGGACATTTCAAGTTTGCGTTTTTATTTTAATTCTATTTTCGAAATCACTTAATTCAACTGGGGTCTGTGGTCTCGGACATTAGGTCCGTGGCCACGGACGTAATTAAAATTGACCTAATTCTGCCTCCAAAACCCTAGTTTAGGTAACTTTCAATTTCACTTTAATTTTCTGTCAAAAAACGTCAAAAAATAAAAAAAAAAAAGCGCGCACCTAGGTAAAAAACAACTTTGTAGAAAGCCTTAAATAAACCGAATAGAGGAAAAATGACCTAGGAAGGGTAATGAAAGTTATTTGAACCCTAATTAAGTCGAATATCAAGCCCCCGAACCCGAACTCTCCTTTCCTAATTTGATCTATGTTAAAATTAGGTGGCGACTCATAATAGGTTCCAGTGAGCTAGCTTAGGCTTTAATAATTATGGTTATATGACTTAGTTATTAAACTTAGGTTATAAGTGGACCTAAAACCCGATTAGATCCTAATCAACTTTAATCAACATAGGATAGGGTTTAAAATCGAGGCTCACACCATAGAGGTTCTCGTATTTACCGGATACCCATACATGGCACAACGTAGTCAGTGAATAATTTGGACTTTAGACACACCTTATCGTGTAGATGATGGGAGACCCGACCCCATGCAGTACTTCCCCAAGTTTTCGAAAAGTGAGTATGTTGTGATAATCAGCGGCCGTGGCTTGTGTGACTGTATCACTTCGGGTATCCTGACCTTTCGAACTTAAGCACTCCGGACTTTCTTGATGACGTGCCCCATAGAGCGTACCAGAGATAAATCCCGAGAGATGAACAGCAAAGGGACGACGGTTCCCCCGGTGGTATGGAAGCATTGATTGATCTGGAAGGTGATTATCCCAACATTAACACTTACAGTTCCTTCCACATAAAATCAGCCACGATTTTCATTTGCGCTTACATCTATGTGTGATCACGTTTGAAAATTAGCAAAAATCAGAAAATTGAATCATGTCGAACGCTCTAATGAAATATCTTCAAAGCCGTCCATCTCGAATGATTTCAAAAAAATAATGATTTCAAGATAGATATTTCTAAAGCAGTTTTCAAAACCGGTTTCAAAAATCTATTACTTACAGATGATTTTCAATCAATATTTCTCACATATGTTATTTCAAAAACTATTTTCAAAAACAGGTTTCAAAAACCTACTTTTTATAAATGAATTTCAAAAATCTTTTTTCACAAATATTATTTTACACTTGTTCTTGAAAACTGTTTTCAAGTTGATTTTCACAATGTATTTCAAATAAATGATTTAGTCTTCATGTTGTGTCCAGCTATTTTTGAAGTTCAACCCACCTTCAAGAGCAGCGGTCATTACTATGGAGCGTACTAGTCATTTCGTGTTTTCACGAAAGTGGTGGATTTTCGCAAAGATTTTGTGCTCGGTCACTCACCTTTCCTTTATCAAAAAAAACGTCCCTCATTTTCCTCGTCGGAGCAAGCGAAGCGCATGAAGATCCACAACTGCAGTCTGAACTGAAAATCAGAGGTGCACCAACCCGAGTCGAGCGACGTGAAGACCATCAACGATTGTTTAACTTCAAAATTTCTAAAAGTCAGAAGAACACCCATCGGTTTTGTTTGATCATAATACTGCCCTGTTGCAGGAGCCTGAAAATGAATGAGCAGCCGGTCAAGAGCCCGAAGATGAGCGAGCAGCCGGTCAAGAACAAGAAGACGAGCGAGCATCCCACCAGGAGTCTGACCATGAGCAGTCAGTCTGAACCCGAAGACAGACCAGAAGAGTTCAGAGGAAGTTTAGCTCAAAATTCCCCCTTTTTAATGACTTTTTAGAATTGATGATGTATAGGTTTTCCCCTATGATTTCTTTCCTCTCTAGTCCATTTCTGAATAGATTACATGTATAGGTTCATACATTCCCTTTGAATTTATTTAGATCAATGTTTATAGGGTTCCCCACTCCCTATTTTCTTTGAGAATGACCGAGCGTCAAAATTCATATTGAGAAAATCCACCACTTTGAAAACACACGTTTTCAAAATTGTTTTTCCAAACTTGGTTTCTTTTGGCATGCACGTATAATGTAAAGAACGAATAAAGAATGACCTCTCACATTTATATATCATTCATAAATCACTTTATGGGGTGAAAATTCACAGTATCTACGGAAGGCATCCCCTAAATAAATAGCACCAACAAATGCAACCGAGCACAAAGCAAAAAAACATGCATTGCATTCACGACAAAAAAGTCACTTGCGTTTTCAGTCATCTCGAATCCATCAATCATTCACGAGCTCTGTCCACTTCAAACTTTGCACAATCATGTGTTCCATTCTAACCTCGTCACACACCAGCTTTCTTCCCAATATCTCAACCTCTAAAGCCTGATCCTGAGAGGGACAGAAAAGAAAGCCTGAAAGTTCAAACCCCTCCCAATTAGAATCGTCATGCGCACTAGTGACCAAAAAGGAAAAATGTGTCATATCGTGGGGCCACCATGCGGGAGTTGTCACTCCCCAAAAGTCCGTACCCCAGAAGCCAACCGCTAGTCGAACATCATTCCGAAACAACTTGTCTCACATCAGACCCAACAACCAAGACTGTCATCAGAGCCAATAATAACTGGATGAGCTTCATAGACCATTTCAACTGGAACCGACTCAAGCGAGACTAGGAGTAGCCTTACCACTCATGCATTGCATCCAAAAAAAAAAACCACACACACACAAAAAAAACATTCGGTCAAAATTCAAGTCAACCATCTTCATTATCACTTTCAGCATTTCATGCATCCTATACATAGTAATTCCATATTACCACAATATTGCATTGTAGATAGTTGCACTTGCATACTCTCGTATCGAAACGACATCTTTGGGGAAAATCTTAAGAGATTGATTGAATAAAATGCTTGAATCACTAAACTCTCGACCCGTCAATTCACACAAGGGTCCAATCAAAATCAGCACCACAAGCAAAGTGAGTAGCATGGAAAGAGCGTTATTTTCCTTTGAATTCCGAATGAGGATACTGGGCAATCCCCTGAGCGATGAGGGAAAGTTGAGAGAGCCAATCGAGGTAAAACCACGAGCGACATGTGCATTCCTTCAGCACATGGAGAGGCATAATTCAAAGTGAGACCAATGTCGATAAACGAGATACGAACTGTGATTCATGCAAAGATCTGAGAAGTAGTAAGAAAACAATCATTGACTAATGAGAATGACGAGGCACTTAGGAATAAAAATCTCCACAAAACCAAAAAGTTTTGACTGCCCTGTACATAATCCCTTAGTGAGCCCCGCTGAGCTTTTCACGATAAACCTTTTTCTGTGAACTTCACAACATGCCAACTCACATACACATACTTACTCACCCATGCAATAGAGGATCTCGAAGGAGCCAGAGCCATGGTCTCTCCCCCTACCATCTTCCACAAAACAACAAATAAAATGTCCAAAGAAATCAGTGAGTCAATGCAACTCCAAAGCCAAACACCAAAAAAAAACACCGAAAATGAAATGTTCAAGAAGATCAATGAGTCATTGCAACTCCAATGCTGAAAGCCAAAATACAAAAGAGAATGCTTGGGAAAGTTGATGAGCCAAATGCAATTTAAAAACAAAAAAATGAGAAGAAAAGTTCAAATCATACGCCAGAAGAGGCAAGGAGAAATCCAAACCAAAGGGACCAATGATGTCCCGAAGAAACCAATAAGGGGAAATCAAAACCCGTCTAATCATTCCACCCATGGCAAAGGCGAAACACGTCCTCTATTGCACAAAAGCTCCACAATTCCCAAATAAATCCCACAGTCCCATGTGACATACATCATACCCTTCAGCCCCGTTACACCCAATAAAAGACCTCTGACTCATAAGTTAATGAGCGTTAACTGAAAGTACCAGATCTGAAACATGAATCATAAGCTTCGTACTTGTTATCAACATGTCCCGTCATACCAGGGACCATTAGCGAATGAGTGTGACCTAATCTCACAAGGTCTTTAGAGTGCGAGTGACTCTTCGACTAAACCACCAAATCATAATCAGCCTACCCCATTGCAGGTGAGGAATTTGTGAGGATCGGAAAGTCCAGAACCTCTAAAGGAATTCTAAGGGAAATACTGCTCCGACCATCGAGAGTATCAACACACCATTTAGCACACACGACCATACTCGTGAGAGATTGACCCACATCCCTCCATGAGAGGGAAGCGATTCACGCATTTCAGTTCAACAGTCACTCAAGATCGAACCGAAGATGTCTTATATTCGTAAACCTCATAGTAATAGAGATAGAGCCATACTTTCTCTCCAAAAAAAAACTGCATATGCATTTGCAGACTTGTAAATTGTGAGTGGTTGGAACTGGTGTAATTTGAACAATTGAGAAATAAATTAATACTCAAAATATCTGTCGAGCTACAAATAAAACCCGGTCGCAGTAGTATAGTAAGACAGAAGCGGCCGGGTCAAACCGTGGGACTTATAGCGAAATAAATAGTACCTAAGCTTGTCACAAAAGGGGGGAATTAATTGACTTGTTTTTGTAAAGTAAACAACAGATAAAATTAACTGAGTTGAAGATAAATTAAACGGAACTCCGGGTTCAGGTTTATATAATCAGGTTAATTATGCTATCTCTACCGGTTTATTATAATAGTTTGGCAAAATTCCTGTTATTATCTTAAGGACTAAATCATAGACTCATAAGAACTCGTTTATCAGAAAATGCTCGGTCTAATCCAGGTTCGAGCAAAAATATGTGAACGGATATTAGTGCGAGGAATTATATTTGCATCTGAAAATACTAACTTATTAAATCATAATAAGCTTTCTCCAGATTTACGGCTTAATTAACCTGTCTATTTATCACCGGTTTGATCAAAATAGACTTTGTAAAGCATTTTAATAAATTCATGAAATTTATTAAAAAGGCGAGAGATAAACTTTAATCGAAACAAACTGTATTTATTTTAACCGGTAGAAATATAGATTACATATTAACAAACTACAACTAAACCTTCGCCCGGAGTAAATCCTCCTTAGCCTAACATATTAACTGGTAATAATTCAGACAGAGGTTGGACGTAATAATAATACGGAGTAATCGAGGTGAGGATGGTGAATGGAGAAAAGAAGAGAACGAAGAGTGGAGAGTGTACGTGGGAATTTGTAAGTGGAATGAGTGATTTGGGGTGTTGAGTTCTGGGGAGCGATTGTGTGCATTTGGTTGAAGGTGCAGTGTTGTTATACCCAAAATTTTGACCCTCCTGGTAAGGGTCTACGAGGTCCTGGTGTTGTGAGGGCATTTTAATCAAGTAGTGAGGGATTCCGGCTCGAACGGCGCATCCCATGGCATGAGGAGCAGCTTCGTCATTTTCAGGGGCGTTTTGGTAATCTTTAAAGGCTCCTGAGACCTCCTATAAGCTTTCTCTCTCCTCCAAAGGATGCCCAAATCAGCTTGAAATGCTTTGATATTTTAACCCATGATAGTGGATGACATTCTAAGCATAATGGCGTTGGAATTTTGATTTTTCGAGTTTCCAATAATTTTCTAGCAATTTCTGACTGAATCTGACGAGAAATTCAATTTAAAAATATTCCAACATTTAAAAAATCCGATTCCACTTCAGAAAATTCATAATTTCCATCCTTGACACGTGGTTAAAATTTCACAGCAAAATTCCTTTGGGAAGTCACTTAACTAAAATATCAAAAATCTTACTTTTACTAGATTTTCTTTATCTTTAAGAAAGTCTATATAAGGGGATAGTTTTTGGATAAAATAAGAACCTCATATGCTCAAAAACCCTAGAGAGTCAAAAAGGCAGCCCCTCTCTCTCTCTCATGTTTTCCAACACCCGGCCACCCAAATCATACCGAAAATCCCCCAAAATCACCCTCTAAACACGTTTTCCAATCCCCAAAGCACCAATAGTCATCAAAACTCCACAAAAACACCACCAAAACGTGAAGAACAGCAAGAACAACCAACAACCAGAAGCTTGGTTCGAAATCCTTTCGGGTCTGCCATCAATGAGGCACTCGACGAATCCCGCGTGAAGAATCATCTTGAATTCGAAGGTAAAACAGTTACCACTCCACTTTTCTAATTCCCACGACTTTATTAACCCTCTGTCAACTTTTGGGCTCAAACTAACCTTCGTACGCTCCTGTATTGCTATTGTTTAGCTTCTGTCCAATAACTTGTTTTTACTAAGTTTCGTGTTTTAATTCGAATTCAAATTGAAAACTTTCAATCACTAACGTCTTGTAACATCTTCCAGCTACGCACCCCATAAAATTTGAGCCCAAAACACTCGGGAACAGCCCTAATGCCGCCGTCCGAGGCTGTCCGCACCCACGGACGTCATGTCCGGGTCCCGGACTCACTGTCCGTAAGCCCGGACGCCCACGGACGGCGGCGGGAGTTTTAAAATTTTAAAAATTTAGGTTTTCTAATAATGTCCGGGCCCACGGACAGCCTGTCCGAGGCCCCGGACTTCAATTTTCTGTTTTCTTTTTAATTCGACTTTTATTTTCTGTATAGGTTAACTGGGTCCGTGTTTCGGACATTAGGTCCGTGGCTACAGACGGAAACAAAATTTGACCTAATCTGCCTCCGAAAACCCTAGTTTAGGCAATTTTAATTTCCACTTTAATTTTCCGCAAAAAATGCTAAAAAACACAAAAAAAGTAACAGAGGCTCGCGCACTTAGGTTAAAACGACTCGTAATAAGCCGTAAATAAACCAAGTAGAGGAAAAGCAACCTAGGAAGGGTAATGAAAGTAATTTGAACCCTAAATAAGTCGAATATCAAGCCCTCGAACCCGAACTCTCCTTTCCTAATTTAATCTAGGTCAAAATTAGGTGGTGACTCATAATAGGTTCCAGTAAGCTAGCTTAGGTTTAATAATTATTGTTATATGACATAGTTATTAATCTTAGGTTATAAGTGGACCTAAAACCCGTTTAGATCCTAATCAACTTTAATCAACATAGGATAGGGTTTAAAATCGAGGCTCACAGACTGGCGACTCTGCTGGGGACAACTTCTTAATTAAACTTGTTTAATTTAAGAAAGAGGGCTTAACTCGAAAATGTTTATTTACGGCTTTTTATTACATTGCTTGTTTACCTTTGTGCGCGCTTTAATTTTGCACCCTTGCATCATATGAGAGCGAGGGTCCACGCAAACCAATTTCACCCCGGACCCATTTGAGGGTCCCCTGTCAGGGACTCACACCTTTTAGGTGATGTGAATAAGCGGGGGAAAAGAGGAGGATGTCGTCTAACCCCATCCCTTAATACCTGGGCTTTAGCCCCAAGCGTTTTCCTGGCAGTGCCCTTACCTAGCCTATTGTTTGGTCAGTCAAAGACCCGACCGTAGACGCACACCTCAGGTGATGTGAAAAAGTGGGGAAGCCCAAAGAGAATAGCGTGCAAGCCCTATTCCTTTGAGGTGACCTGGGCCCAGGCCCCAAGCACCTCTCCGGATCGATCCATACCCGGTCTGATTTAAACGTCTAGTGAGGACATGTTGAATTTGTGTGGGCCTTGTTTGCTCGTATGATCGGCCCATTACCCAGCCTAGAGATTGATAGGAACTTCTCCTACATTAACCTAGCCCAACCCGAATTGGCGGCTCTGCTTGCTTGCGGCCTAGAGGTCCTGTTTGGTTTAATATGTGAGTCATTCGGGCTTCGGCCCAAAAGCTTACACTTAGGTTATTTCTCTTCTGGCTCAATTTGAATTATGCAATCAGTTCTAGGCCCATAAAAAGAAATCCACCTGAACTTGAAATAACCCACAAGTTATGAAAGTAAAATCTTTTTCTGCTTAGCAACCATCTTCTCTGGCCCAAAGAAAGTTGGGCCCATTTGTGATTTAGGGACCATTCCAGCCCATGTGCTTTACTCCAGGCCCAAACACATTCCGGCCCAAGGGTTCATTCTAGACTAGGTAGACTTCTTATTCGGGCCCTAGCCCCAAACCCTAGATCTAGTGTCACCTCTCAGGCCCAATCAAAGCCATCTGTTTAGGTTTTAGTCCAAGTTCCAGTTCATAGTCTGAAAGATACTCTAGCCCAGACATTCTCTGGGTATCCTGGTCCACTCGCTTTCAGCATAAGTCTGCTTCGATCTATCTTGTGAAGCGTCATGTTTCAGCCCACTTCCTTTGGATAGCTAATAATGGACACCTTGGACACAGGTAGACTCAAGTCCTAAGTGCGGTCCAATTGACATGGAAGCCCAGCTCGCAATTTTGGAACAAAAGCACATGGACAGTAGAATCTATGGAGCAGAGGCATAGTGCTGCCATGGACGCCGTGGAATCTAACTACGTTGCTGTTATCGAAGAGTTGAAAGAAAAGGCTCTTTCCCTCGAGTCCGAACGTCAAGCTCGGGATGAGTTGGTGGACAGGCTTCTCAACACCCTTTTTGACTGCATTGAAGTTGGCTCCATTAGGGTCCGAGAATCGAAGGAGAATGTCAAAGAAATTGCTACAAAGCTCAGGAAAGTGATTAGGCAACTAGGAGCAGCAACTTGCATCCAAAGCTGCACCCGCAAGAGGACCAGGCAACATGAGGAAGACAGTGATCGACAGTCAAGAGGACCTGGTTGGAGCGTTGGGACAGTAGAACCGCCCCGACGGAATTCTCGACAAAGAGAGTTTACAGATATCGGTCGAACACCAAGACAAGCACTTGAAGAGCTTCGAGGAAGATATCCGGTGCAACCGCTCGCCCTGAGGCCAGGAACTAGTCATTTGGGGAAGGATCTTACTCATTTTGTTACTTCCATCAGCTGCCCGTCACGACACTGACCACTGCAGGGCCCTACAACACAGAATCCAGGATCTAATTGACCAAGGGCTCCAATTCTGAGAACATGGTGGAGAGCGCAGAGCACGCGTGCCCAAGCATCATCAGAAATGTTGTTTTTTTAGTGTTTTTCTCATTAAATGCATTTCCTTTCTTGATTAGTTGTCTTTCAACTTTTTTAGTAGTTAGTTCCCTGATCATTTTCGGTAGTTTTCTTGAGTTTGTAATTTCCAACATTATTCTTTTTGTTGAATAAAACATAGTTCCATTTTCTTAATTTTGTACAAAGCATTATTCATTAATTCAAAAAACTGAAAAAGAGCACTCATGTCTTTCAAGGATCACGAAGTAATCATTTTCTGACTGTGCAATGGGATACAAAGACTTGCATTTTGTTTCTGAAAATTTGAACATGCCTAATCAAACACCACAACTCACAACCCACAAAGAAGTTCAAGGTCCACATTTATCGAATTGTTGTCACAAACCCCAAAATCAATACCAGGGGCAATCTAAGTTTAAGTTCATCGTCTTTTATCTTTTGTTTAAATGTGCGAACGAGTTTTCAAGTGAAAATCTCGCGAGAGTGTCTTGAGCGGAAAAACCATGAGCGAACGAGCGTGTCATTTTTACACGACTCTGGTGAGACCACATTCAAAGGTGAGGTAAATGGCATAACTCTGACCGAAGGAGATAATTTGTAAATTTACTCTTAGACCTGCGAAAAGTAACAAGGAACGGATACACAACTATCAGGAATGACGAAGCACCTAGGTACAGCACCACATAGCCAAAAGTTTGTAAACCCTATCATTAAACCCTAGGCACCCCGTTGAGCCTTTCGTATATCCCTTTTTCAATATTATGAGCTCCACAAAATAATCCAGCCAATGATGAATGTCCGACCCGGTGACCAAAGGAAGCGAGGAGCCCGACTCTCAGATAACATTCTCATCAGTCCAAAGAAGCAATGCTACTATCAGCATGACGAAGCGATCCGCAAATGGTCCCAGAGTGACACAGGATCAAAAGAGCTCACATCAAAATAGCTCTCGAAGCCCAAAGCCGGGAAACACAAGAACCCCGAAGGCAAAGTCAAGAAAGGATAAAACAAAAAGGCAATCCTGAAGTGCCTCGGAGAAATTCAAATGACAAAGAGAAGAGAAATGGTGTAAAGGACAAAAGTCCAAGTCCAGAAGCTCGAAAACAACGTCAGCACAAAGCAGATAGACGACTTCAAGACAAGGAAGACGAATCCGAGAGAAGACGCAAGTTGCAGCTTTGGTCACCCACTTAAGCTCCACATACCTCAAATATCCCTCCATGGTCCCGTTGTCCTTCATCACACCCCATGGCCACGTTATAAGCTTTAAGACTTCCCACTTGATAGTTGTGTGTCCAATCACGTGAAAGTAACAGATCAAATGTGTAAATCCGTCAAATACCGAATTCAATGGTCTAGAAGTTGTGACCGTAGGTAAGGAACGGGTGCAAGCATCAAAACACGCCGAGTGTAGGTTAGAAAGCACCACATAAAAAAAAGCTTTGACCCTGTAAGGACGAGACTCGTTCGCACGTTTAATAAAAGAAAATACTGGGGGCAATCGATCGTTCCGATCGATTGCCATGAACTCTAGCTCAGATTGTCTTAAGGGAGAAGTACTGGGGGCAATTGTTGGTTCCAACAATTGCTATAACAACACCAATTCGAACCCAGAGCTCAAACATCACCACCACCATTTCACCTCAAGCCTGTCATTGGCCTTACTCCACAAAAACATCAGGCCCGTCATAAACACACAACCAACACAACAATCACCACCAAAATCATAGCCTAATCCTAGGTCTATCGCAAATCCTGAACACCGGAAAAGCCTTTAACACCATAAACACCACCACGCAGGCCCACATAAGCCCTTACCACGTAGGCCAATAAGCCCTTACCCTCACGTCATACCACACAGGCCCACATAAGCCTTAACCTCCACACAAACACTCTCAGGCACGTCACTGGTTACCTCAACAAACATCAGCTCATCTTACTCCAAATCACCATCCAAAATCACACCCCAACCCATGCTTGTCATAAATCTTGAACACCAGCAAAAGCTTTCAGCACCACAATGAACACCACACATTTCCATCAGTATCGTGTTCATCCTCTGAGAAACAAATTGCAGATCTGGAACTCTTAGTCAGGAAATGATTATTTCGCTTTCCTTTCTTAACAGTGTTTTTCTCAAGCATTGCCATGCTTGGCACATTTTCAGCTATTTCTTGCTTTGTGCAAATTTTCGGTTTTCGCAAGCACTTCAATTTCACTTTGCAATACTCGGGTAAAACCTTATCATTCCCATGTTTGGAACCTTAATGATTTGATCACAATGACAATCATTTGCATAAAACGTGTTTTGCATCCTCACATCATCAAGCGTACTGCATTTCTCAATTTGCCTGGTCAAGAGTATAATGGATCTCAGTCTCCATAAGCAACTGAGTTAGACGGATCTCGGTCTCCATAAGCAACCGAGTAGAACGGATCTCAGTCTCCATAAGCAACTGAGTTAGACGGATCTCGGTCTCCATAAGCAACCGAGTAGAATGGATCTCAGTCTCCATAAGCAACTGAGTTAGACGGATCTCGGTCTCCATAAGCAACCGAGTAGAATGGATCTCAGTCTCCATAAGCAACTGAGTTAGATGGGTCTCGGTCTCCATAAGCAACCGAGTAGAACGGGTCTCGGTCTCCATAAGCAACCGAGTAGAATGGGTCTCGGTCTCCATAAGCAACCGAGCAGAACGGGTCTCAGTCTCCATAAGCAACTGAGTTAGATGGATCTCGGTCTCCATAAGCAACCGAGTAGAGTGGGTCTCGGTCTCCATAAGCAACCGAGTAGAATGGATCTCAGTCTCCATAAGCAACTGAGTTAGATGGGTCTCGGTCTCCATAAGCAACCGAGTAGAATGGATCTCAGTCTCCATAAGCAACTGAGTTAGATGGATCTCGGTCTCCATAAGCAACCGAGTAGAGTGGGTCTCGATCTCCATAAGCAACCGAGTAGAATGGATCTCAGTCTCCATAAGCAACTGAGTTAGATGGGTCTCGGTCTCCATAAGCAACCGAGTAGAATGGGTCTCAGTCTCCATAAGCAACTAAGTTAAGATGAGTCTCATCCCAAACCTTAGGCACACATAAGACCTACCCTACATTCAATCCTTTTAGGCACACATAAGACCTACCCTACATTCAATCCTTTCAGGCACCCATAAGGCCTACCCTACAGGCACCCATAAGACCTCCCTTATTCATTCACTTTAGGCCCGACATAAGTCCTAGATCCAACCTTTAGGCTCGTCATAAGACCTAGCACCATCCTTAGGCTCGTCATAAGACCTAGAGTCATCCCTTTAGGCTCATAGTAAGACCTAACACCACTCCTTAGCTTACCTGCTTCCATTAAACACATTGCATTCATTTCATACATTATAGGTAGTCAACGCCTTAGAATAGCTTGACAACATATCATCCATTTTAGGTTGTCAACACCTTAGAATCGCTTGACATTATCTCATTTCACATTTTAGGTTGTCAACACCTTAGAATCGCTTGACATTATCTCATTTCCACATTTTAGGTTGTCAACACCTTAGAATCGCTTGACATTATCTCATTTCCACATTTTAGGTTGTCAACGCCTTAGAATCGCTTGACATTACTTCATTTCACTTTACTCGTAGGTAGTCAACACCTTAGAATATTTGACATCATATCATCATTATAGGTAGTCAGCGCCTTAGAATAGCTCGACACAATTTATCAGTTTTCGATAACATGCAGGGTCTTGGAAGCATTTGAAATTTTGGGGTATCACTCAAGCATCAACTAGCCTTCTCACTTTCATTACAAAGTCCAGTTGACGGGGGGCAATCTGTTATACCCAAAATTTTGACCCCCCTGGTTAGGGTCTACGAGGTCCTGGTGTTGTGAGGGGCATTTTAATCAAGTAGTGAGGGATTCCAGCTCGAACGGCGCATCCCATGGCATGAGGAGCAGCTTCGTCATTTTCAGGGGCTTTTGGTAATCTTTAAAGGCTCATAAGACCTCCTATAAGCTTTCTCTCTCCTCCAAAGGATGCCCAAATCAGCTTGAAATGCTTGATATTTTAACCCATGATAGTGGATGACATTCTAAGCATAATGGCGTTGGAATTTTGATTTTTCGAGTTTCCAATAATTTTCTAGCAATTTCTGACTGAATCTGACGATAAATTCAATTTAAAAATATTCCAACATTTAAAAAATCCGATTCCACTTCAGAAAATTCATAATTTCCATCCTTGACACGTGGTTAAAATTTCACAGCAAAATTCCTTTGGGAAGTCACTTAACTAAAATATCGAAAAATCTTACTTTTACTAGATTTTCTTTATCTTTAAGAAAGTCTATATAAGGGGATAGGTTTTTGGATAAAATAAGAACCTCATATGCTTAAAAACCCTAGAGAGTCAAAAAAGGCAGACTCCTCTCTCTCTCTCACGTTTTCCAACACCCGGCCACCCAAATATACCGAAAATCCCCCGAAATCACCATCTAAACATGTTTTCCAATCCCCAAAGCACCAATAGTCATCAAAACTCCACAAAAATACCACCAAAACGTGAAGAACAGCAAGAACAACCAACAACCAGAAGCTTGGTTCGAAATCCTTTCGGGTCTGCCATCAACGAGGCACTCGACGAATCCGGCGTGAAGAATCATCTTGAATTCGATGGTAAAACAGGTTACCACTCCACTTTTCTAATTCCCCACGACTTTATTAACCCTCTGTCAACTTTTGGGCTCAAACTAACCTTCGTACGCTCCTGTATTGCTATTTGTTTAAGCTTCTGTCCAATAACTTGTTTACTAAGTTTCGTGTTTAATTCGAATTCAAATTGAAAACTTTCAATCACTAACGTCTTGTACATCTTTCAGGCTACGCACCCATAAAATTTGAGCCAAAAACACCTTCGGGAACAGCCCTAACGCCGCCGTCCAAGGGCTGTCCGCACCCACGGACGTCATGTCCGGGGTCCCGGACTCACTGTCCGTAAGCCCGGACGCCCACGGACGGCGGCAGGATTTTAAAATTTTAAAAAATTTAGGTTTTCTAATAATGTCCGGGCCCACGGACAGCCTGTCCGAGGCCCCGGACTTTGCAATTTTCTGTTTTCTGTTTAATTCGACTTTTATTTTCTGTATAGGTTAACTGGGTCCGTGGTTTCAGACATTAGGTCCGTGGCTACGGACGGAAACAAAATTTGACCAAATTCTGCCTCCGAAACCCTAGTTTAGGCAATTTTAATTTCCACTTTAATTTTCCGTCAAAAAATGCTAAAAAAACACAAAAAAACAGAGGCTCGGCACTTAGGTTAAAACGACTCGTAATAAGCCGTAAATAAACCAAGTAGAGGAAAAAAAAAATTAAAAGGAACTAAAGTAAATAAGTCGAATAAAATAAACCAAGAGAGGAAAATTAAGGTAATGAAAGTAATTTGAACCCTAAATAAGTCGAATATCAAGCCCCCGAACCCGAACTTCCTTTCCTAATTAATCTAGTCAAATTAGGTGGCGACTCATAATAGGTTCCAGTGAGCTAGCTTAGGTTTAATAATTATTGTTATATGACATAGTTATTAATCTTAGGTTATAAGTGGACCTAAAACCCGTTTAGATCCTAATCAACTTTAATCAACATAGGATAGGGTTTAAAATCAAGGCTCACAAGTGTGTTTATATAGAGGAGGGGAAGAGGTTGAAGATTGATTGGAGATTGATTGCAGACAGAGCTGGAGACAGACGCGTGAGGGAATTAAGGTAGGCGCCTGATATCGCTCGGAGTAGATGGATATGGCGCCAAAAGGAAGAAGCAATTGGGAAGACAGTCGGCGAAGAAAACCAGTCGCGATCTTGGAATTTACACGCGTCCGCCCCTTGTCCGTGCTAATCTCCTCGGACGTCTTGAGTCACGTCCGCCCTTGTCCGCCCTTGTTACCCGGACGTCTCTATGGACTTGTCTTCTGTCTGGCCAAAAATCATCGGACAAGACACGGACTCATCTTCACTTGTCCGCCCTTTGTTTCTCGGACAAGACACGGACAAATTCTTCACGTCCGGTCTTCTGTCCGGCCATGGTTCTGCGGACTTGTTTACTCACGTCCGGCCCTTGTCCGGCCTTAAATGAGCGGACACGACACGGACAAAAGTCCTTGACTTGTTTTCTTTTACGAACTTTGACCGGCTCTAGCTTCTTCGTTTGGACTCCGTTTTGGAGTTTTGAGCGTATGCGCCTAGCGTTCGTCTCTTGTCTACTTTGCTCCTAGCTTGGTTTTCCTCATGTTTAACCAATAAATTTGTGAGATAACTAATAAACATAAACTAGAGGAAAAAACCAAAGTGGAGAAATGAGCAAGAAAAGTGCTAATATAATATATGAAAACACCTATAAAACATGCTCAATTTGGACACTTTCACACCCCCACACTTATCTTTTGCTTGTCCTCAAGCAAAACCATGTACCCAAGTAAGTAGGGAATGCTCATGAAATACCCCAAACTTAGATATGGTGTTTAAATGATAAACTAAGATATAAGGAGGCTAAATAATGCCTTAGAAACATTTCTAATCAAAGAAAATATAAGGAAACACCAAAAGAGCAGTTTAACAAAAACGTGCTCTAAGCTTGGAGAGACTTGGGAGAGTACCCAAATATTGTTCTAAGACCTTAGTAATATCCTAATGGTCATTTCAAATCAATTACCAAAGAAAACCAAGCTTGAAAACAAGTTAAAACACAAAATGTGCTTTAAGAAGTCTTAAAGCACGTTTTTGAAAAATTGTCTTGTAAATGAGTTTTGAATGGCTAAATGTCCATCATTACTCTTTAATTAACATGTGTACTATATATTATCACATTTGGAAGTCTATATCAATGGGAAATCAAAAATTTCACAACAATGTGCCTTGTTTGGTGAATAGTGAATTAATTAAGCTAGTTTATAACATAAGTCTATATAAGTGAGACATTTGGTCAACAAAGACTTAAGTACCCTCATTACTAAAAGGGGGCCGGTTTCTTAGGAGGTGAGTCACCACCTTCATGAGTTATTAAGCAATTAAGAAAGCAAATAAGATTTATAAAGCATAAAGTACTATTTACCTTTTAAGATAAATATCACATTTACTTACCTCTCTCCTCACTTCTTCATTCTCCTTTGTTTTCCCACGGTTTGAGCTGCTCTCTCCCTTCTCCATTCACGTAGAACTCAACCTCCATGAAAGCTCCATCTTTCTTGGTCACATCTTACTCATTTTAGCTCCAAATCCAAAACAAAATACATACTCTTCTTAGTTAGCTCAAGCTCCTCCTTCCTATCTTTTCAAAACTTCAAGAGCTTCATTTTGGTTCCAAGTCAAACCACCATTAGAGGAGGAAATTCAAGTATGGAGACTCCATTGGCATCTCCATTCTCTTAAGGTAAAGAAAGTGTAAGAAAATCTAGGTTTCCACCATTTTCTTCACATGTCCGAAAATAGTGCTCATGGGACTCCATGTTTATGCCTTGTTCTAGCTTGTTTCTACTCTTCAAAGGAGAGAGGAGGTCCTTCTTGCTTCATATCCAAGTTTGTCTTGAGAAACCAAGGTAAAACAATCACATTAATACCTTAAAGCATATTTTAACCTAGGGTTTGTTCCTTAGGGTTAATGTGTTATCTAGTACTCATTGGAGTTATTGGATATTGGTTAGAACATTGGCAAGGAGATACACATTGGTGACCGAGATTGAACAAAGAAAAAACCTAAGGAAGAAAGCTTTTTAAGCTTGTAAAAGAACAAGGTAAATTGCTTACCTTAAGATGTCTTGTTGTTTAAGGGAATGGGATTTAGGTATATGATGAGTTTAGTGTAGAGTTTATATTGGGAAGGTATATAAAACCTAGAAGAAACAATGACAATACTTGTGAACTTTTGACTAAAGGAGCAAATGAGAGGAAGAGATAGTTAAAACAATGTGGAAATGAATTACAAGAAGCATTTTATTTCAATGGGAGCCTTGTTGAGTGTATTCGCAGGTTGAAGGCAAATATATGTGGAAATTCAGTGGTTAAGATTATTGTCATTTAAGGGCCTAAGTGCCAAGCATTTTGAGTTTAAGCAATATATGATGATGTGGTGAAGTTTTAGTGTAAATTGTGTGTTAAGGTGTTGTAATGAGAATTTGTGGTGATGTTGGTTGTTTGATGGAGAAAAACCATGTGTTAGGATGTGCTATGTACTAGAGAACCCATGGCAAAAATTTAAAGGAGAACTTAAGTGTTTAAGATATTCTAAGGGGATTTAATGACTAAGGAAGTACTAGGAAGTTTAGAGGTTGTCTTGATGAAAAAGGGGGTGAGTTTAAGGTGTTTAATGAGTTATAATGACTTAGGCATTACTATGAAGGATTTAGAAATCAAGAGAATGTATTTGAGTATTTAGGACTTAGGCAAATGTTGTTGCAACTAGGAAGGAAATAATGTGTGATGATGGAAGTTTAAGCTTGAGGAGGAACTTTAAGTAAAATACATAAAAGAGTTTAGATAGTGAAAGATGCTTGGGAGATGATGTTATAGTGGTGAGGAAAACATTGGCATAGTGGTTACATTAGGTATGAACCACCACCTAGAAACCTAGAGGAAAGCATTACAAGTGTTGGCATAATTACAAGGAAAATGTATAAAGATTAAGGTGAAACTTGGTGAATGATTTTTTGATGGTTTGGAGGATGCTCTAAGGTGGGTTTAAGGGTCTAAATGATGTTAGAACATATTGGATGGCTTGAGGAAAGGTTTAGTGAAGATTTGACAAAGTTGGGCATGATTTAGTGGCGTCCGACCCAGGGGTCCCCCAGGTTTGGGTCGGACGGCCTCTGTTTAACGCAGGGAAAGGTTCTGGAATGGTCCGACCCAGAGGTCTTGGGTCGGACATGGGTCGGACGGGTGATTTCAAAGGGCAAATAAGTTTCTGGAATGGTTCGACCCAGAGGTTGGGTCGGACGTGGGTCGGACATGAGAGGTTTTAGAAGACGGAAAGTTCTGGAATGGTCCGACCCAGTTGGTTGGGTCGGACATGGGTCGGACATGTAGGGTTTTCCAAACCGAAAGTTACTGGAATGGTCCGACCCAGAGGTGGGTCGGACGGTGGGTCGGACGGCCCTTAACACTTAAAAAAAAAAGAAATTTTGAATTCTAAGAATGGTAATAGGTAATAAGGTATACCTTGGTAGGGTGGTAATGATTAGGACCCTAAGAACTTAAGGAATTAAGTTAAGATTAAGTATAAGTTTTAATGTTTAAAAATTAAGTGGTAAGCTATGGCAAAGACTTGAGAAGTTATTGAATGGAAATCCCTAGGGACTAAGTGAGTTAAGTAAGGTGCAAATAACTAATGACCTAAAAATGAATGAATGTTTTAGGTTTGTGAATTGGGACCCCGAAGAAGATTAATCAAACAACGATCGACGGTGAACGGTACAATCCTTCTTGTGACCTGCTTGCTAACGAGGTGTCCCTCGGCTTGTGTGCTATCTGTTTATTTGCCATGACTAAAACAAGATAAAGCATGCAACCGGTTATATTTATTCTCGTTGTGTTGTGTTATCTTTACACTAACCCGCGAGGCTTGAGATGGTTACTAACCAAGTTTAGTACTTACTGAGTTAAGATACGAGTTGAGTTTGGTGGTCATTGGTTAATGCCCGTTAAGGCTTAGCTAGCACATGGTGTTTAAGATGTCTACTAACTGGAACTTGAGTGAGGAAACCCGGGACCGATCTCCGGTCATGCATGCTAAGGAAAAAGGGGGACGGTATCTGAATCAGATCCGCCCTCCGCTTAAGGACTTGTCTTCGGACTTGTAGCCTAGGGCCGGTTGCCGGCTCAGCTACGCTGGACTCCCGTCCAGAGTAGGTGGCATTAAGATGGTGCGGTGGGATCACCTAAATCCCAGGTTCGAATTAAGCTACAACCAATCCCTTCCAGGAAAGGTTTGTATACTGAGGTTAAGATTAAGATTGAGATTAAGATTAAGGTAAGGTAAGGAACTGAGATTAAGGAAATGAGGACTAAGGAGGGGGTTACTAACCCACTTGTTAAGGGAACGCTTGAGTCGTTCATTGGTTGTGAACTATATATGTTCATCTGTGGTTATTGTTATTGCACTTCATATTATGCTTGTGTATGTAATCAATTTCCATGCTATCGACAATTAGTCGTCGTAGCCCCGTTAGCTTGGGGCCATGAGAGGGTGTACCAGCATTCGTGTTGACCCCCTCGGGGGCTATTTTTACACTTGCAGGTAAGAGACCCATGAGGACGCACTACGAGAGTAGGAGCGGTTAGACTTAGGGGGGATGTTTATTTTGAGTTCGGGTTGCGCCTGTGCACCCGACTGTTTATATTAAACTGATGTAAGTTTGAGATTATGTTTAAGATACTAGTACTTGGTTGGTTGTGGTATTGTGAATGTTGATGTTTTGAGTTGGATAAGTATTTTGAATAAGTGTTGCAAACGTTAAGCCGGTATATTCTAACGATCAGACCGTGGCAAGGTCCAGGTGTTATTTATCTCCGCTGCGACGTAATCGATTAAGTGTTCAGTTTGCGATAACCACGATAGGCTTTGGATGGGGTGTTACAAAAAGTGGTATCAGAGCGTAGTTACGCTCTGATCAAGAAATACCGGACATGAGTAACCACCGAGTTAGGATATAAGTTAAGGAATAAGTGTTGGGTTAAGGGTGTGAGAAGTTAGAGTGAGTAGAGTCAGATGACCACTAATAAGTGTGGATCATCTTTATCGTCTACGGGCGTTATAAATTTACTAACGAGACAGTGGTGAATACAAACTAATGTGACATGTGCTTGTTCAGATGGCAGGACGTCCTAGGGGAGGCCGAGGTCGCGGCCGGGGTGAGGATACTTCAGGGATACCTGGAGGGCAGACGATCGCAGAGATCGTAGCTGCCGCTTTAGGGCATATGGGCTATCAGCCTGGTGTGGGTGCACCACCTCCACCGCCACAGCCTAGGGAACCAAATTGGGTGAAGAGTCTTGCAGATCTTCGACCCGCTCATTTAAGGGGGAGACCGATCCCGCCAAGCTTGAGGCGTACATCTCCGAGCTGGAGACCGCCTTCGAGACCCTTGATGTCCCTGCTGGGATCAAGGTGCGCCTAGCTGCTTTCTATCTGAAGGGGGCGGCAGGCGATTGGTGGAAGCTGGTGAGGGCCGAGCATGTGGCCAATCCAGAGTTCGGCTGGGAGCAGTACACCGCCTTGCTACGAGCAAAGTACTACCCCGCCCATGTCCAGACGAAGAAGCGCTACAGTTGGATGCGCTTAAGCAGTCGGACAAGATGACAGTGGACGAGTATTACTCAGAGTTCACGCCTTGCTCCGTCTTCTGCCAGGTCTTGGATATTCTGACCAGATCTTGGTGGACCGCTTCTATGGCGGGCTTAGCCATCGACTCCGCTACGGCATGGGGCCGACGAGTTACACTACCTTGCAGGTAATAAGAATGATTGAGATTTGAGTAAATGATGAATAAGATTTAGATTATGAGAATAAGTATGACTAATACCATGGAAAAGCAGGAGTGCTATCATGCCGCTGCTAAGGTTGAGATTACCGTCCAGCTGAGGGACGAGGAGAATGCTAAGAGGAAGAGTGCTGGTAAAAGCTCGGAAGTCAGGGGCAAGGAGGGTACAAGAAACAAAAGTACCAGCCTCAGGCCCAGAAAAATCAGAACCCAAAGGGGAAGGAGGAAAAGGAGAAGGCTTCGGAAGAGCCATTGAAGTTGACATATGCTATTGCAGC